>JAOPHQ010002217.1:0-24513 GCA_030340625.1 Merluccius polli
ATGTGCAGCCGACAAATCTGCAGCAACTGCGTGATGCTATCATGTCAATATGGACCAAACTCTCTGAGGAATGTTTCCAGTACCTTGTTGAATCTGTGCCACGAAGGATTAAGGCAGTTCTGAAGGCAAAAGGGGGTCCAACCCGGTACTAGCAAGGTGTACCTAATAAAGTGGCCGGTGAGTGTATATCTATATATATAGTATATGGTAACACATTAGATTAGGGGACCACATATTCACCATTAACTAGTTGCTTATAAGCACACATATTGGCTCTTTAGTAGTCATTATAAAGCACTTATTAATGCATTATTCTGCATGACCATATTCTACAACTACTAGGGCCATTCACTTTAATATCAGAGTTTTCCCTCAATAACCTCCTAATTACTGCTTATTAATAGTAAGGAAGTTGTTGTACATAAATTACGATCTTAGCAACTAGTTAATGGTGAATATGTGGTCCCTAATGTAAAGTGTTACCGTATTTATTTATTTTATTAGATGTTGGGATGTTGTGCCTTGTAACTATAATGTTTGTATGTTGTTCAGAGTTTGGATGATGACTCAACTTCGTTTCCTTTCTCGGATGAATTGAATAACACGTTGGTATGCGATTCATTGTTTTTATATATATATATATATATATATATATATATATATATATATATATATATATACATATATTCATGTATAAATATAGTTTAAATCCATAGAGGGGATTTAACTCTGCAAATGAACACTGCCAAACTGTTAATTGCGCCATTCACCTGGTTTCTTTTCCCCCTCATTTATAATAATACGAACAGCAATAATAATAAAAAACACACTTTGATGGAAGTGTCGGTCAAACGCATGCCGTCGGTTCACAATCAAGCAAACATGGCGAGTTATTTGTAGAACTGTCCCATTTATTGTACGCAGACAAGTACATCCCTCCCTCACCTGGCGGACCAATGACATGGGATGATGCAGTCAAGACTGCTTTCTCTCTTGCATAAAATCCTCATGGTTGAAAATGGTGCAAAAGTCTGTACGATCAGTAAAGCCCAAGTATTATTCAGTATTATTATTGTTATTATTATTATTGTTTTAATTTAATTACATCATGACTACCACCACACACTGTACATTGAGTTTCCTCGTTAGGAAAATAAAACAAATCTCCAAAGGACACGCTGTGTTTCTTTTTTTTTTTTTTCTTTTTCCTTTCAACACGACTCCGGTTGTGCAGGAGTTAGTTTTTCCTGTGCGAGCGGGTGGAGCGGGTGGAGCAGGAGGAGTGGGAGGAGCGGGAGGGGGGTCCTCTGTATTTTTAGTAGATCAAGTTGTCAGAGATGTTTGGGGATGTCAGATGTTTGACACGCCGCGGGTCACTTCGGATTCCCAGTCTGTTCACGTGTGTGTGTGTATGTGTGTGTGTACTGTGAGTGTGTGTGTGTGTGTGTGTGTACTGTGTACTGTGTGTGAGTGTGTGTGCTTATGTGTGAAATTGGGTCAAGAAAGACATTCATGAATGCTCCATTGTAGAAAAAAAACGAAACAATCCTCAACACCCCCCCCCCCCCCAACCCCAACATGATAGAAAACCTGGGCTGGCCTGGTCAAGACTCTCCATTGTGGATTCTGGAGACGGGGGGGTTCATAAAGTCTTTGAAGGGTCCGAGGGCCTCCTTCAGGGCCAGGCCCACCTCGGACGAGGAGCAGGGGATGCACTCCACCAGGGTGGGGTAGAGGGCGATCACCTGGGCCCACATACCCCCGTCCACTGGAGGAACCGGCGCGCAAGACGCGGAGAACGTGGAGAATAATGTAAAGGGGCGGGGGAGAGAGGGAGGGGGAGGGGGGAGAGAGAGAGGAGGGGAGGGGAAGTAGGAAAACATGAATTGTGATTGAAAGCAATCAAATCATTTCCTTGATAAAAAATTGCCTCTAGCGTAGGCCCTATGTATGGAAATGTTTTTTTTTCTCTCTCCCTTTGTGTGGGACAGAAAGGCTCTTTCAAGGACGGTTCAGAAATACATGTCGTAGTGGAGCCTTTTGTTATTTAAACGGTGAAAAAACGACCTTGTTGGGTACATGAACACGATTAGGCTATCACAAATAAAACCTACTTGAAAATCGGTCCCCATTGTGCAACGGCATATTTATCTGAAATTGTATATTTTCAAATCTCTCTCCTCACTCCGCTCATTCTTAAGATCTAATTCTCGGACCAATTTCAAACTCACCATTTTCCGGCTGGGTCTTTTTGAGGGAATCCATCAAAGTGCTGATCGCCTTCAAGACAAAAATTATCTCAGTCACCTGTTGCCTGAAAGAAGAGGGGGGAAGGAAAGCACCACTGTGATCTCCACACAGAACAGCAGGACCCACATACCCCTAAAGACCCACCGCTAAAGACCCAGCGAAGGCTGCATTTAGAGTCCATTTTGTAGAAACTCCTGGGACTCCATGTTGAATTTCTCACTGTATTTTAAACATGGGGCGTATGTCCCCTTACATTAGGTGTTCCCAAACGTCATGCCGTGACGGCATTGTCCCAGGATCCTCCGAGTATTTTGTGGCGTAAAAATACATAATGCATAAATACAAACGTACATTCTCATTACCATGTCAAAAAAACATGTCTCTTTGTTCTCTCTGTTCTTCAATACAGTATCCCCCCCCCCCCCCCTTTCATTCTTTAAACATAACGTTGGTGAAATGAAACAGACTGGGCATATACTGTATATTTTTTGAGGAGAAAAAAAACAACCTTTCATACAGTGTTTATTGTGGCCATTCCACGACCCACTTAGTCCCCTGCTGTGACCCACAGTTTGAAAACCGCTGCATTACATTACCCAGAGTAGAGACCATGTTGCTAGCGGGGATACGCTGTGAAGGAACACACCACGGATATTTTCCCCCGTTAAGGGAAAATAATAATAATGACCGGCAATAACGACCGACTTGCTCTACATTATCCCGCTTATTACACGGCTACTTACTCAAGAAATCATTCATTTGTCAATCAAAATATAACCAAAAAATATTTTGTTGATTTAAAAATGACAAAAAAAAAAGTCTGTTTGATTCTATAGTTGGAAATAGCGTCCATAGCGACAGTCTTTTATTCATAGCAGCGGTCTGAAATAATTGAGTATAATAATGAGTATTCAACAAAGCCGTGTAATAATAAAGAGAAAGTGTGTGTGTGTGTGTGTGTGTGTGTGGGAGGGGGGGGGGGGGGTTGCGGTCTGCTGTCTCCTAATGGCACCAGGCCTTACCTGGGCAGGGGGGCAGCAGCCTAATGGCACCAGGCCTTACCTGGGCAGGGGGCAGAGGCCTAATGGCACCAGGCCTTACCTGGGCAGGGGGCAGAGGGCTAATGGCACCAGGCCTTACCTGGGCAGGGGGCAGCAGCCTAATGGCACCAGGCCTTACCTGGGCAGGGGGCAGAGGCCTAATGGCACCAGGCCTTACCTGGGCAGGGGGCAGAGGGCTAATGGCACCAGGCCTTATGCAGGCAGGGGGCAGAGGCCTAATGGCACCAGGCCTTACCTGGGCAGGGGGCAGAGGCCTAATGGCACCAGGCCTTACCTGGGCAGGGGGCAGGGGCCTAATGGCACCAGGCCTTATGCAGGCAGGGGGCAGAGGCCTAATTGCACCAGGCCTTACCTGGGCAGGGGGCAGCAGCCTAATGGCACCAGGCCTTACCTGGGCAGGGGGCAGGGGCCTAATGGCACCAGGCCTTATGCAGGCAGGGGGCAGAGGCCTAATTGCACCAGGCCTTACCTGGGCAGGGGGCAGCAGCCTAATGGCACCAGGCCTTACCTGGGCAGGGGGCAGCAGCCTAATGGCACCAGGCCTTACCTGGGCAGAGGGCTAATGACACCAGGCCTTACCTGGGCAGGGGGCAGAGGCCTAATGGCACCAGGCCTTACCTGGGCAGGGGGCAGCAGCCTAATGGCACCAGGCCTTACCTGGGCAGAGGGCTAATGACACCAGGCCTTACCTGGGCAGGGGGCAGAGGCCTAATGGCACCAGGCCTTACCTGGGCAGGGGGCAGAGGCCTAATGGCACCAGGCCTTACCTGGGCAGGGGGCAGAGGGCTAATGGCACCAGGCCTTATGCCGGCAGGGGGCAGCAGCCTAATGGCACCAGGCCTTACCTGGGCAGGGGGCAGAGGGCTAATGGCACCAGGCCTTATGCAGGCAGGGGGGCAGCAGCCTAATGGCACCAGGCCTTACCTGGGCAGGGGGCAGAGGGCTAATGGCACCAGGCCTTACCTGGGCAGGGGGCAGAGGGCTAATGGCACCAGGCCTTATGCAGGCAGGGGGCAGAGGCCTAATGG
Organism: Merluccius polli; assembly: GCA_030340625.1. Lineage (NCBI taxonomy): Eukaryota > Metazoa > Chordata > Actinopteri > Gadiformes > Merlucciidae > Merluccius > Merluccius polli. The sequence continues at coordinate 4,340 of JAOPHQ010002217.1, forward strand.
CACCAGGCCTTACCTGGGCAGGGGGCAGAGGGCTAATGGCACCAGGCCTTATGCAGGCAGGGGGCAGAGGGCTAATGTCACCAGGCCTTATGCAGGCAGGGGGCAGAGGCCTAATGGCACCAGGCCTTACCTGGGCAGGGGGCAGAGGCCTAATTGCACCAGGCCTTACCTGGGCAGGGGGCAGAGGGCTAATGGCACCAGGCCTTACCTGGGCAGGGGGCAGAGGCCTAATGGCACCAGGCCTTACCTGGGCACGGGGCAGAGGCCTAATGGCACCAGGCCTTACCTGGGCACGGGGCAGAGGCCTAATGGCACCAGGCCTTACCTGGGCAGGGGGCAGCGGCCGCTGAGCCTCTCGTCCTCCACGTAGCGGTGCAGCACGTCCTGGGACCTCTTGAGCAGCACAGAGAGGGCCATGCGGGAGATGTAGCCCTCCTGAGGAGTGGACACCTTGTTGCTGAAGGAGAACTGCAGCAGCGTCTCAAAGCACACCTTGGAAAACTCCTCCCGCATCCGCACATCGATCTCCGCCTCTGGAAAAGGGAACTCAAACTTGAAGCGTATTCGAGATCAAATTCAAGTTCTTTTTCTTTATTTGTCCAATGCAAAACAAAAAAAACAGGCAGGAGCGGCCACTGCTGGCATGAAATTCTTGAATTCCTAGCTCTCCTCACCAATGCAGGTAAGTCATTCAGATTCAGATAACTTTATTGATCCCAAGAAGAGCAATTCATTTGCAGCTTACCCTTAGTCCATACACACGATAAGTCAAATTTAAAAGTCAAATTTAAAAGTATTATCAAAGTGAGTCACAAGTTTACAACAGCGAGGTTAGCTACATGAAAAGGGGCATTTGTCGTGGTTGTGGTCGTACCCGTGAAGGAGGAGGACTGTGAGTGGATGGAGCCCTTGTTGAGCATGGTCATGATCTGGCCCACAAAGTCTTTGGGGATGAAGTTGGCGAACGGTAGCACTTCTGTGCTGATCAGCTGGACTACCTAGCAGAAGCAGAGAGCGCATCAGTTTCAGCGCTACCACACTTAGCCAAGCGCTGATGTGGGTCACACTCGGGTTTTTGTCTTTACCTCTACGTCAATGGCTTCGTTCTTCTGGAACTCCTGGATGGACAAATTATCCGGCGGGGTGCTGTGGGACGACAAACAGCCCATACATGTATTTCTATATTTACCATTTTGGTATGTATCCAAAGCACCTTAAATATATATTTTTGTAGACTAATTTAATGAATAAGCAGATAGGCGTTGAGCATCTTGCTCTAGGATGCTTACAGGTAGCCTGCGGCCATTGGGGTTCAAACCCAGAACCTTTGGGCTGAGAGACTCAAACGCCTTCGCCACTAGAAGGCTAATCCTGCCCCTCTTATATAAAAAAACCGACATCGAGGTCGAGTGGCGTGAACCGCACCTCTTGGTGAACAGGAAGTCTTCGAAGGCGTGGGCCAGCTCTGGCCACATGGTGTCGAACTTCCCGGAGGGGGAGTGCTGTCGCGCGACCGGCAGCCCGATGGACAGCACCTTGAGCAGGGAGGAGACGGCCAACTTCCAGGTGCTTTCTGAAGGACAGGCGTACTTCAACCCTAAAGGTATCCTCAGGGTCTGGGGAGTTTAAAAGAGGAAGGGGAAGAGAGGCGCAATGTTGTATTTATTCGTAAACTAGAGCTCCATCGACATACGAGTAATTCTCCTTAATGTAGATTATTTGTATCCCTTTATATGCTTGGGATACAATACTTTGCAAGGTTATTGAACACAATTACTCTCTGGTTCACCTTCTACCATTTACCTATCAAAACAGTTGAGACCTCATACTTCACAGTTCTGGAAAACCTTATCTAAGAGCACCACTCAAGTATTCACTCTCAATGTCAGCGCATTAGAGAGGATAATAAGAGGTTAGGAAGGAAGGCGAGTCCCTGGCAAACACTAAAACTCTGGCAATACATCAGCATAAGAAACCATTCTGTTCTAGTATGTTATAGCAGCAAACAATTGTTTGTACTGAAGAAGCCTACAGATATTTGACAGGTTGAGTCACATTAATAATAAATGAAATGTGCACATTTCATCCTAGGTATTTTGTGATTTTTTAATGATTTTTTTAAGAATCCCTTAAACATAAATACAAGTAGACAAACATAAGGGGATGAGACGGCAAATATCAACGATGACATGGATACAAAAAAAGAGACAAAAAATACAAAAAGACAAAAATACTAATTCCATGCTTTTTAGTCTAGAGATGATGTAGACTTCCATGATTCCCCCGTTGTAGTTTGGGCCTTTTACAATTGAACAGTTATACCTTGACGATGTTCTGCAGAACCTTCTCGTTGATGACGGCCTTGTGGCAGGCGGTCTTCTGGTAGAGGTCCACCACCACCTCCAAGGAGCGCTCGGCAAAGGGGACGTAGTTTAAGGCAACCCATTCCGCCTGCAGGGGGCAGCAAAAAACCCCAGAGATTACGGACGTCGGTCCAACATCGGAGGGGAATTAGTACATTAAGTTGCCGTAAGTCAAAGCCCACATTCAAAGCAGCGTTAAAGACACACTGTGTCCGGGCGGAACTACACCCACCGACAGAAATAGATTTTTCTATGCACAAAGTCAATTTCATTGTGTTACTTGTTGCCGAGATACAATGTTTGTCAATGTAACAATGGCTACAACAACCCAATGGTATAAGGTGTGTCTTTAAGCATGGCCATTAGGGTTGGGCGATAGGAAAGGATTACGCTCATCATGATGATAACCATGGGAAGGTCCCATGTTATATATATATATTTTGAAAAACATCCCACTGATAGACCATCTCACTACATAGAGGAACCTGTGGTCCTCAGCTAGTGCTCTTGAACTAGAGCATGGCATTAACATTGCCAGGATTAGGGGGTTCAATTCCCACTGGGACCAGCCATGCTGTATGATATCAGAGTAAAAAATGTGCTTCAAAGAGGGAGTAATTTGGACTGAATCCTTTCTAATTGAATAAATATAATTGTGTGACAAATCTGGGATGCGTCATCACAATACGACACCACTGAAAAAAACACAATAAAAATAACAAACGCTAATATACATCTACTCTTTATCGCCCATCCCTAATGAGAACACAACAGAACAAAATGGGCACATGTGACGCCACCCAAACAGAACCAAAATGAAGACAAAAATAAAAGACCCCAACAACAAAAACACAGCGTGCCACGGGGGAAAGCACAGGATACGCGTAGCTGTGCACAGGAAACACATCATCGGGGGAGACTAGTAACTGTGAGTGAGTGAGCGATGTAGACGAGACATACAAAACAAAAGCCTACCATGCAGTGAAACAACAAACCCGTACCCGCAGAGGGTAGCCGGGTAGGTATAGGTGGGTCGACCGTACAGAGCAATTAGTAGTAGGTAAAAACTAAAAGAGAGATAGAGGGGGGGGGGGGGTCTGTGTTATGTGGTGGAACTCACCGGAGCAAACAGTTGGATCTATTAAAACGATTTCAAATCGTCCCGTGAGTCAGTCCCAGAGAAACACAAAACGAGAGAAGACCTCCATTAAACAACCGCCTGGGTTACAGTGAAGATGTGCAAGGGGGTGGGTGGGGGGGGGGATTATGGTCTAGGACGGATGGGTCTGGAAAACATTAAGCAGTTACAGTCGGATCTTGACAAAAAAAGGCAAAAAAAAAAAAAAAGCCTGGAGAAAAACACATGACGTCTCTGGGAGACAGAGACCACCCGGCACATCTGCTTGTTTTTGGAATTTAATTGACTGCTTTGGGTAAACCTGTTGCACACACTCGCAGATCAACACACGTCAAGGGGCGAATATCTGCGTGTGATTGATACATGAGCTTGGCCTCTACATGGCTCAGAGGCAAACGGGACGGGGGTTGGGAGGAGTGTGTGCGTGAATAGCGCTAGCCTTCGTTAGCGTGAAGTGCATCACCGGGCTGTACAGTGCGAGCCAAGACCGAGCAGCCGAGCAGCTGTTGGAAGACACCAGTTGATAAAAGCAAATGAATAAATACATAAAATTAAAAGCACACATGGGATGTTTTGGCTTCTTGGAGAACAATGAGTGGGGGGGAAAGAAAAAAAAAAAACCTTCATTAAGAACACAAGCTGGGAAACGGCTTCGCTGGTGAAGTAAATAACTATGGACGAGATTGTGATTGAAGATATTTAACCAGTTCTCTTGGTTTTAAAGGCTGCATTACAGTAAAGTGATGAAAAAATATTCACACAGGAGTATACACAAATAGACTATACCATGTGGTTATTTTATATCATCTATTAATTTATTACTTCGGTAATAAATACTAACTACTTATGATAATAACTACTTTGGTACCAGAAAATGCGATTTTGGTCATATCGCCAGCCCTACTTCGGTGGTCTATGGTGTCTATGTGTGTGGGTGGGTGGGGATGTGCAGTTGTGCACGCACCCGATGCTTTGACCCTCCAACCAGAGGTACGTTGTTGTTCTTACCGATAAACTGGACGGAGAAGGACCATGACTCACATTGACATAAATAGACAGTCAGAAGAGATGGCGAGGGAGAGGGAGAGAGGGAGAGGGAGAGAGAGAGAGAGAGAGAGAGAGAGAGAGAGAGAGAGAGAGAGAGAGAGAGAGAGAGAGAGAGAGAGAGCTCAACAAGAACCGTCTTATCCCCTCCCTCCCTCCCCCTGGGGCTCCCCACCGTTTTCCCATTTCCCCTACCTGGTTGTATTTGGCATTGGCCACATGCTTGGTCTCCATCTTGCCGTACTGGGGCGGCTTGCAGGAGAACTCCACGAAGAGCAGCAGCTGCTGGAAGATGGCCGGGTACATGACCTGCAGGTTCTCAGGGCCCACACAGATGGCCTGCAGCAGCGGGGAGGGAGGGAGGAAGAGAGAGAGAGAGAGACGCACAGAGAGAGCGAGAGAGAGAGAGAGATGAATGCAATCCACCAGGGGGCGGGCTTACAGGCTTACGAGGAGATTACAAAACCACCAGGATTCGACCGGTCAAAGGGTGATGAAGGGAAGCGTGTATATAATGAATATTCATATTCATACATATTCATTTTTTGTAAATACTTGAATATAAATATAGTTTTTGTATTCTTTTAACATACTAATTATTTTGACATGATATGTTGATATATATATATACTGCAAGTGCCTGGAAACCAGAGTCAAATTCCTTGCATGTGTGGTCCAGCAGAACAGATCTAACTCATTGATATGAAAATAAGAAAAGTTGATCACTAAAAATGACTAATGATGAAAACAAATGGGGCCCCAAAGAGGCCTGGGATCCCCTAAAACAAAATGGGGCCCCTAAAACAAAATGGGGCCCCTGAAGAGGGATGGGACCACAAGGCCTTTACCTTCTGCAGGACGTCCAGAGCGGTGAGCACGGCGTCCTGCAGGCCGGTCAGCACGGCCTCGGTGTAGGAGGGCAGGATGAAGGGCGAGGCGTCGCTGCTGATGGGCACCGACACGGCGCCGTGGAGGATGACCCCCAGCTTGCGCAGGTCGTCCATGCTGAAGCCCGCCTTGATGTGCTGGTAGAGCGCCGGGAAGATCTGGATCAGCGCCGTGAGGAAGGGCTGGCTGGGCACGAAGGAGTGCTTCTCCGAGGCGGCGGCGGCGGGCGGCGGCCGGGTGCTGTCTGTGCCCGTCCGGAACCAGGTGTTCCACGCGGACCACCACAACGCCGCATCCTCCAGCGCCGACTCCTCGCCGGGGGGCGGGACCTGCAGCTCGGCGCCGTTGTAGCGCGTCAGCCGCTCCACCAGCGAATCCGAGCGCACCAGGGGTCTGCCCGGCCCCGAGGCGGTGAGGGGGTCGATGAGCACAGGGGGGACGCCCAGGGAGGCCAGCGCGTCCCCCGGCCTGTCCGAGTCTCTGGCGGGCGTGACGATTTGGAGGATCTCCTGGAAGCTCTTGAGGGCGGCCAGGGAGACCTCGTTGTTCTTGCTGAGGGCTGCGGACTGGATGTGGTCCAGCAGCACCTCCCAGGCCTTGAAGAAGTCTCCTGGAGAGACATGAGAGAGATGAGGTTAGAATTCAGTTAGTAGTATGCAGTTGCAGTATGCAGTATGCAGTGAACTCAATACGAGAGATCGATACAAGCTACAATCTGAAAAAGTTTAATACATCGGAAAGGAAAGTTGTTTTTAGAGTTACGCATATAACCTTTGTTATTTAGCGAGTTGACCTCCTAAAAGCAAACTGTTCCCGGGTGGTATTAAAGCACTTTACGTCAGACCTTTACTAGATGAGCACCCCGTTTCTATATAAGGGATAATTTACAGCGGACCGTTCATAAAGGGTCTTGAATCACCTTGAAGGGGTTCATTTTGCAAAAATAATAATGACTGGCTCGCTGTACATTATCCCGCTTATCACACGGTTACTTACTGAGGAAATCAATCATTTCACACAAAATATAACATAACATAGCGCCCATAGCAACGGTCGGTTATTCATTGCAGCGGTCTGCCATTGAGAAATAACACAGTAGAATGCCGTAATTGACCAGAATATTCAACAAAGCCGTGTAATTTACTTAATATTGTTTCAGACATTTTGCAGATAAGCACCCTGCTTCTATAATAAAACAATTCAAGTCCAGATCCTTAGTGAACACGCACCGAGTTGTTGCAGCAGATATCGCCTGGTGTTGAAGATGCGAGCCACGCCCGCCAGCGTCAGCACCCAAGTCTCCGCCCACTGCTTCTCCGCCGTGTCGCGCGAGTGGTGGATGAGGATGTTCCCGCCCCCGGACTCGATCTTCTCCTTGTCAGCGGTGGTGGAGGAGCGCCTGACGCAGTCCAAGAGGTGGAACAGCACCTGAGACAGGGAGTTTCAAAGTTAAAGTCTTTTATTTAATCCAGGGGCTCTTTAAACTTTTTCCTCTCTGGACCCAAAAGACAATTTCAGTGTGTCTGTGAGAGGGGTTCTGCGCATTAACAGGCCATGACCCGCCTCCAACTGGGATCACGACCCATTTTGGGTCCTGACCCATATTTTAAGAAACCCCTATGGCCAGTCTACTGACCATTCTTTCTCCTTTTTAACCATTAAACGTTGTTTGTTGTCCATCTTTGCCATGTTGTTTTTATCATTTTGTTTTCATTGCTTTGTTTGTATCGAGTCGTCGATCTTGAAGACGTATTTCTGCACGCTTGCAAATGGACGCTATGGACATTTTGAAACTGAAACTTAAACTCTCGATGACAACAAAAAATGGTAATCAGACTGCATTCATATAGTGCTTTGCAGAACTGTGGCCACTCAAAGTGCTTTACAATTATTGCCTCGCATTCACCCATTCATACACACATTCATACACTGACAGCGGTGTCAGCCATGCAAGGCGACAACAGCCAGCTCGCCGGGAGCGGTTAGGGTTTGGTGTCTTGCTCAGGGACACCTTGACAACTCGAACCAGCAACCCCAGCTCTACCTCCTGAGCCACCACTGCCGCCTATAAACGGCCCGCGGTTGCATGTAAAGGCGCCGCATTTACCTTCCAGACGACCACGTGCCAGGTGGCCTGCTGCAACAGCGTGCCGTGTGCGGCGACGGTGGAGAACAGCGTCTGGCCGGCGCTCTTGCGCACGGCGGGCCGCAGGTCCACGCACAGCTCGCCCAGCTTGGCGTACAGACACAGCCACAGGCAGTCGAAGGGCGGCGCCGGGTGGAAGGGCCGGTGGAGGGTCTCGCCGCGCTCCCTGGCCTGCTTCTGCACCGCCGCCTCCTCCCGACCCAGGTCCTGGGTGATGGTCTCGCCCCGCTGGAAGAAGTAGTCCGAGATGTTCCACTGCAGAGGGGGTGGGAGAGAGACATGTTGAATAATATGAGTATGGGGCGCCCCTTGCTCATTTCGGGGTTTAGTTCGCAATAACGAGCGAAAAGAAAAGTTTGTTAGATTATACAGTTGAATGCCGTAATTCACCAATCAGAAATGAGTATTCAACAAAGCCATGTCATAAAGAATAAATAAACATACTTTGATCCATGCAGCAGACATACATGTACAATGTCCACATACATGAGGCAGGAGAGTGGGCTGTAGAAGCTAGGTTAGTTTCACTCCCTTAGGCCCAAAAAGGTTCTGGGGTTCGATCCGCAATATCCGCAGCCTAACTTGTCGGCGTCCATTTGCGCGAGAGGCCAAACCGTCAACCTGCTCAATACACTCAGACATGCATCTCTGAATTCAAAATAAATTCATTAAATAAAAAAGAGGGGGATTCATTGAAGCAAGCAGTCGGTGAAACGCCTCGGGCAGCTTCGCTGTCTTATTACCATAAAGTAATCTCACAAGAGTTGTGAAGAAAAATAATGCCACAACACCGCGGATCGATAATGGGTCCTGCATGTCTTGAATGTTGTACAGTATTTCTATGAAATATCTATGGTGAATGCCAGGATCATTAACCAGTGCGCTATGAATTATGCAACATTGTTTTGGCAGGAAGGCTGCTCAAAAGGTGTTTAAAACGTTGAATGAACTAAATACTATCCCACGTACAACTTACAATCCAAAGATCAAATCGCCACTAGTAACATTATCTTCGGGGTATTGCATTTATCTGTAAATGCTGGTTGTGATGAACCACCAAACAAATCATTTTGACTGTCCAGGCAGGTCCACCACAGTGGTTTAGGTCCGAGAGTAGGTCATCTCCCTGGCAGCCATTTGAGCCACAGGCATCTTAGCAGATTTGATGATGGAGCACATTTTAGGAGCAATTAGTTTTCAACCACTGACCACTGTGGAAAAAAAAAGTTTTTGTTTTATGCTGTCATTAAGCAGGAGTTTGTATCTAAAGAATGAATTCAGATACAGGAGCAGCTAGGGGTTTAGGGCATCTTGCTCAACGATGCCTACAGGTAGACTGTGAACACTGGAAATCAACCCCAAAACCTTTCAGTTGGGAATCAAACATTTGACTTTACCTTGTGTAAACTCTTCTATCTCTACTACTACTTCTACTACTACTACTACTTCTACTACTACTGTTGTTGTTGCTCCACTACTAATCTGGGATCCAGAAATCCTACTGTGTTACAGCAGACCTTCTGGGGGGAGACGACACCGAGCCTGGGCCAGAAACCAGAAACTGCAAGATGTGGAGTTACACCTTGTGTCCTGCTTCGTTACGGAGATATTCTACCGAAGAAACCTCATTTGCGCGCGTGGATGAAGCTTTCAGAGGAGGAGGATTGTATTAAGTGTATTTGCTACAGTGGCCAGTCAACACAATATTGTAATACTTTTTACAGTTGACTACCGCTGGCCGAGTTTGTGTTCGACAATCACACGCTTACAGATCTCCGCCTCCAGCAACATGATTGGTTGAAACAAATACAAAGCAAGAGAAAGTGAACGCCTCGTTCACCCAGATCTGAGCTCATCTGCCATCATGCCGACTTTAGATATTGATCTAAAGTCTAATTTGTGAGACTATTCCCCTTCTAATAGCGCACACATTTCTTTCCTGCATCCCTCTCATCTCACCAGCAGGCCGATGGACGTGAGGCTGATGTTGAGCTCCTGGTTCTGCAGGCCAAAGCTGCCGGCCACATCCACCACGATCTGGAGGCACGCGCACGGCATTGTGGGTAGGAAGTCTGTCACCACCAACTGGAGGCACTGGAAGGCTGTTCTGATCAAGGACTCCCTGGGTAGAGGAGGGCGAACAAAAGGGAAAACACGGCGGTTACGGTGCCGGTGTGAAAACCAGATGACCGGAACAAAATACTGTGAAAAAGTTAATCCATCAAATTTTATATGACAACATTTTCTTTTTTTAATAATTACCCAATCCTCGGCTCTATTCTCAATCAATAAAAGTTAGCTTTCGTAGCTCAATGTAAGCTATGTTACGTACATAACATGAAACAAAGATCCAACGCATGGTGAGAACAGACGTAGCCAAGATGCTTCCTCATTTGTGACAAAACAAAGAAAAAATTGAAAAAAAAGACTAAAGTCCAAAATTGACTTTTCGAATCGAGGCTTTTTACCTGTCAGAGTGGAAAGATCTACCGGCCAAGCAATTGATTTAACATGTGAGCCCTGCATTTCTTTACCTGCCTAATGTTCAAATCTATCCACCATTGGCTGGTGGCAGGTGTTAGTTTTGGACCCAACACATAATGTAGGTACAGACCCGTTTAAATTGTCCATATTTTTAAGAGACTACTGGTCTGGTCGGTTTCCCCTGCTATTCCTCCCTCCCAAATCATCCCACTGTACGTGGCTCGCCTCCACTCTTACTGCACTCACCCCTGGTCGTTGCGGATGGCCCCTATGACCCCGAGGACCAGGGGCCAGCCGGGCCCCAGGCCGTCGCCGTGGCTCTGGAGGATCTGCAGGACGCTCTCCAGCTGCTTCTGCCGGATGTCCGCGTGGAGCACGTTGGACAGCTCCTTCAGGGGGCTGAGCAGCAGGAGCTGTACCCGCTGTGGTGGCGGAGAAGGTCGGGGGGGAAAAATTGAGAAAAAAACGGTTCATGAGCGGACGTGTTGCAAGGCTGGATAACCACACACTAGTCTCGCGATACCAGGCGATCGGAGATCTCGCGCCTACCACTCGTCTGGGGTTTCTAAATGCAAGTTACTCGCTAGAACAGCGGCCAGAACGGTAAAGTAGCAAGGGTACGCCTAGGGATAAAATGTAATGTTAAAATGTGAGGTGCACTGCGCAGGTAAAAATATATACATTTCATATTTACGCATTAGCACATTTTAAGTGAACTCTAGTTCTTTACGCCCCCCCCAAAAAAATACTACAAAGGTTGTTATTCAATTGGTATATGCAAAGATATGCAGGCCTGCACATTTCTTTTACTTACTGACAATTTGGAAAAAGAAACATACAGGCATGCATGTGTTTGGTTGCCTTAAAAAACATGAGGGCCAAAAATGTGTGTTTCTGTGTTTCTGTCTAAAAGAGAGAAGGATGGGAGCCAAACAGAAGAGCTGTCGATAATACAGATTCACATTTCAATACAACGTAACGTATTACGCGCTGCCTTCAGCTCTATTGGAAATTCAATTTCAAAACAGTAACAGACCCCAGTCTCAACCCAAATCCATGTTCTTAAAACCACTGCGGTACCGCAACCCTGGAAGAGTGGAATCCGAACAGAGAAAGGTGAATGTTGGAGGCTCCTCGGAGGACTTGGATGCAATGCAAATCAATTGGCAGCAGGAAGTGCGAGATCGATATGGGAGCGTGCCAAGAGAAGACTCGCACTGAGGAAGTGAATAAAGATAACGCGGACCCAGGACCAGCGATTATTAGGTTTCATTCGTGTACCGAAAGTACAAGTACATTGAGCTAAGCACCATGTAGTTCTCCGAGGAATTCAGAGGGGAGAGGTATACGGATCCGGTTATGCTTCCACACCTTTATTTTAAAGTATAGTTTTTGGTCTTACTTGTAGACATGATCGAGAAAGGTACATTTGTTGTCATACCTAAAAGGTGCTGTTAGGTAAGAGCTTTTATTTGAGTGTGATTTGTTTCCATCTTGCCTGTCAATCACAGGTGTGTTAAATGCAACACTTCTTAATGGTGGAGAAACATAGGGAGGGAGGGAGCAGAGAGGGACTTTTTTTTTGGTTGTTTAGTTTCAAAATGTTGCTCTCTTTCGCTCTTTCCTGCTCTCTCTTTCTCTTTACAACCTACAGCACCTTTAAGGTCCCGTTTCAGAACCTTTGACCCGACGGACCGGAGGAAGTGTGAGTGTGTGGTTGAACTGACCAGGTTGTGGGTCAGCGGGGGGTCGTGCTTGTAGGCCAGGCCTGCCTTGATGAGGGCCGTCAGGGCCTCGGCCCCCCATTCCCTCATCCTGGAGTTAGGGTGCTGGCAGACCTACACACACACACACACACACACACACGCACACGCACACGCACACGCACACAAAAGGGGGGCGTGGGGGGTGCCAGGTAAGGAAGTGGAGAAAAATGGTCAGAATGCATGAAATGTTGGTCTCTTTTTTTGTTTTGCTATTTAGATTCGATTTTTTTAAGACATGGACATACAAGACAGTTACAATAAGGGCACCGCTAAACTGTGAGTCACAAGTGTGTTTGTAGGACGTGTGTGAGCACAGTATATCGTTTGCCTCAGTGTGTGTGTGCCTTGTTTGTACGGAGATAGACACTGGTAAGCGTTCATGACCGTGTACCGGCGAGGGTCACAGTGGGTGGCGAGCGTGGGCGGGATACGGCCCCCGCTGCGCATGAGACACTCAAATTCCCGGGTGCTAACAGCCGGTACAGGTTGGACATTAACAAGACAAGCACACACCAAGTACGCTGGTAGACACACACACACACACACACACACACGCATGCACACACACCTGAATTGTTGCATTGTTATGCTCCAAGTGTAAAAATTGTACCAAAAAAAAACAAACAAAAAAAACACAAAAATATGTTTTTGCTTGCCCGCAGTTATACCACCACTGTTGATAACGATGCACCAGTCAATCACTGTTACAAATATATCTGTAGTGTTGCATTCTCATTAAGAGTAGCCAACAGGTACCGAGCCAATCTATTGGGGGCTCGATGTGAAGGACTCGATGTGTGCGATTGATGTGAGTGATTGTAGCTGTGGTGCATCTACAGTCCCAGGCTACCCAGAGTACATGTGGAGAGATCAGGTCAAGATGTGGTCAAAGCCTCTGAGCCAAGGCTCTACAGAGCATGAGCATGACACAACTCTCCACATGTCGATGGTAAGGGGCTGAGAGGCAAAAAGACGTAAAGACATTCAGAGATCGAGAGAGCGAGAGAGCTGCAAGAGAGAGAGAGAGAGAGAGAGAGAGAACACAAAGGTGAGAGCACAGGAGCGAGAAAGAGAGGGCAAGAGAGAGTGAGAGAGAGAGAGAGAGCGAGAGCAAGAGAGAGAGAGAGCTGCAATAGAGAGAGAGAGCTGAAAGAGAGAGAGAGAACACAAAGGTGAGAGCACTCTCAGAGAGAGAGAGCGAGAGAGAGAGAGAGAGAGAGAGAGAGAGAGAGAGAGAGAGAGAGAGAGAGAACACAAAGGTGAGAGCACAGGAGAGAAAAAGAGAGGGCAAGAGAGAGAGAGAAAGACAAAGACATAGGCAGGGCAGTAGTTTGTTGTCGAGGAGAGGACCCCAGCTTACCTTCTGTAAAACACATGCGAAGCAGGAAAAGAGGAGAGACGGAGAAAGACAAGATGAAGAAAAAAAAACCTTTCATCAAACGTTACTAGATAAACACATTCAACCTTTCAGAATGGAGGCGGTTGGTCTGTACATGAATCAAGTGAAAGATGACGCATTATGTCAGACCAGATATACAACTCAACGTGCATCTGTTGTTTGGTTTGTAAGGCAAGGCTTGGTCAGTTGCATAAGTTGTGCAATTCATATTCTAAACAATAAATCTAAATCCCCAATCATCAAGTTTTGATACGTAAGAAACATAAAGAGAAATTTGACCAAAAAATGTGTAATTGTGTTAACAAAATACTTTTATGGCATTATCACTGGAGGCTTTACCTCCAGTAAGTGACCAGTCAGAGGCCTCCAAAGGATCTCGATGCGATCCATGTTGACCAATCCCGTCTCCAGCAGCTTGGCCACCGCAAACAACGACGGCTCCTGAGGCACAAGGAGGAGAAAAAAAAGGCAAAAAACAAAATCAAATAAATAAATAGAAAAACACCCCTGACCTCTCCCGAGGAATGCTGTCCATGTACATCTGTGCTACGGGCGTATATCGACTGCACAGATGCTAAAGGCAACAGAACACTTCGCCCATCACCACCGAAAAGACTGTTAAGCAAATAAGTGAGTCAATTACATCATCTATTACCGTCGTATATTATGCTATACGACGCTGCCATCCATTTATATTATAACATCATTACAATGTGATCAATACCAGGTGGAAAGAAGTGGAAATTAGTATTGAATAATGCCTTACTAAACCAATATCAACAAAATGTATACGCAAGATGTCAAAGAAAAGTGATGGTTTACTGTATTTCGTGAAGGCTTGAGGCATGTTAGAAGGGATTATACGCCAGTATCTGTTAATCACCCGAGTTCTTGGCATTGACCCGATTCAGCAACATTTACTTTACTTTACTTTACGACTGCTTTTACCAAAAGGGCAAAGTCACGCGGCAGCTTAATGGTTTCTGAGAGCATGGTATTTGTTCCCAGCACTGTATAATCTTTGCACACAACACAAAGTAACGTTAAGTGGTTAGCTGCATCTAGAAAACACCATTTGGAAACATCAATCATTTTCTTGCAAGTAGCATTAGCAGCTGGGCCAATGTGAGGGCTTGCAGTACAGAAAACATGTTAATAAAGCGGACAGTTCCGGTCCTTCATTCTGATTGGCTCAAAACCGTTGTAAAGTACTCTAGTCTGCTACAATTCATTTTTAGTATTAATTTGTTGCTTGGCAACCATTTTGCTGTCTTGAGGAACTATGTTGCCGGGCGGAAGAATGATCGCTTTCTGATAATCAAATGATCATTTTATGTTGCTGTGTTTATTTTGGGAAATCTGACCAGGTAGTCTGTAGTAACCGTTTTATAACATCAATAAGCTACTTGAGGCCGTGAATTACGACGGCTTGCGTACTATCAACGCCCCCCAAGCTGTTCTGAAATCACTGCAGTGGGGTTGCATTGTTTGATTTTGCTCACCTTGTTGTTGCCGTAGGCCAACTCCATGGCCTCTGTAGACAGGGAGCACAGAGCGTTGATCAGGTGATGCAGAGATACGTCGTCCAGGTACCTGCAAACCAGCCACAAACACTTCAGCTGCTTGAATTCAGTTGTGCCAGGTGATATAGATATACAGCATATTTCATATATTTCTTCAATTAGTCGATTAATCATTTAGTTTAGAAAACATCATAAATAATAGCAAATGCCATCAGAGTCCAAATTGACGTCTTAAATTGGCGTCCTTTATCTGACAGGCAGCCAAGAAAAACTAAAGTATTTATTTTATAATGATCCATGAACCAAACATTTGAATTTATGAAGCATCAAGCAGCAAATGTTTGGTATTTCTACTTTATAACAATTTGATTCAATTACTTTTCTGTTTGATCGACTAATCGATTATTCGACTAGTAGTTGCAGCCCTATAACAGACCCAACGTCCCAAAGGTCCACAACAATTCGTCTAACACCATTGGTCCACAACCGCATTGATCCACAACCATTGGTCAAGAAGAGGGTAGAAGCGGTGCTTACTGTGAGCTCTCAAACAGTCTGGAGAGGACATTGGAGATGATGGGCAGGTCTGTCATCACGGCCGTGGTCAACACCTACACAAACAACAGTTTGTTCCTGAGTGTGTGCGTGTGTGTTGCTTTTGTAAAGGCAAGTTCAAAAATGCTGCATACCAGAAAGGATAGCTACACCTAGCAATTATGGTGCACTTAAAAACGTCTGCTATTGACATCCTTGCTGTACCGACAGTGATATACTGTTGTTTTACCTTCTACTGACAAATGTATTTATTGTAAGTGGCTTTGGACAAAAGTGTCTCTGAATGTAAATGCAAAGACAGCTTGTGCAGACACAGCTTTGTATTATGTACTATTTATGATACCACTCAGTACTTGATGTGTTTACTGTAAGGCTAAAGCCTCAGTGTAGGTGAACGGTGTCTAAGAGCAGGACCTTGCTCCCAGCACTTCATCTAACTAACTAACTTTGAGCCTCGGAGATAGCTCTGAGCTTTTGCTATTTTCTCTCAGTTTTCTCTCAGTTGAGGGCTTTTTGTTTTGGTACTGCATTTATATGTTGTTTTTTGTTTTTTTTCCTAATTTTCCTTTTATACATTTTTCTCTCATTTGGTTATTTTAATTGCATTTTTGTATTCTATTTTTTTGTTGGTTACAGCAGGCATTCATTCACCAAGGCTTGGTTGGACAGTAATGTAAAGTGGTTGGACGGAGACACTCACGGTGCTGGGTCCTTCCACGGCCCGGCCCGGCTTCAGGGCCCCCCCGAGGCCCGGCTTCAGGCCCAGGATCCACACCAGGTGCTGGAGGAGGGAGGGACACATTAGGAGGGGCCGGAAACACAATTAAAAATGGCTGTTCTATGAACATTACTACAACGTTTATACAGCACACACTTGGTGAAAACAGCGTTTAGGTGTGTTTTGGTGTTATATGTGCTATAAATATAATGCTGTCGGTGTGTCCTTTTAAATATACAATTGTGTCACACAACTGTCAAATCTTACCTACAGCACATACAGGGTTGAAATTTCAAAGGCGAACATAATGGCTGTAACATTGTTGTCAGGGAGGAGCCAGTATTTCCACTAATACTGTTTCCTTAATCTCTCATGGTCATTTTATGATTTAGTACAGTACAGTAAATGTGTTGCATATAGCTCCTTTAATAAAATGTGTATTGCCAATACATCTTTTCATTATTTTCATATAATTTGCTTATTTTTGCATTTTTCTGTATGACGTTACTTGCTTACTGTACTACTCTACGTGCCTCCCCAAATAAAGTGTGTTGATTGATTGATTGATTGATTGATTGATTGATTGATTGACTGTATAGACATATATTGTGAGCGTGGGACACAGGACCTGGTGATAGAGCGGTGTGAGTAGTGAGTATTACCTGCAGCGTGGCCAGGACCAGCTGCCAGGAGGTGCCCAATACGGCGCCATGACAGTGGGCCAAGTTCAGCAGCGTCCGCATACACTGGATGTTCTTAGCAGTCAGCTGCCAATGACACACACACACACACACACACACACACACGGTCAATACAAGGCATGCATACCTATGCAGACATATCACAAAACACAATCGATACCATCCAAGTGGTTCGTTAGTGCGTCACTAACAATTATCGCTAAAGGATGGATTATTAAAAGATATCACAGCATCAGATTACCTAACCATTGTTTTGTTTTTTTACAAAATTGACTTTCAGCCTTCGTCAGCCCAGGAAGGTGAAATTTCTGAGCTCTGTTTGTGTTTGAGTACCGACAGCACCTGTGTTCAGTAAAACAAGCTGTCACGCTGTGAGTCACTGATAGCCATCTCATTGGGGTCAGCAGAGGGATGTGGTCAACAAAACGGGCATTGAGAAATCCCTTCCTTAGTGTAAAGCTGTGCTAAAGGCACAGGGGGGAAGCCTCTACTGTACCGCTGTTTATAGGACAGCTCTCGGGTGTTTTGAGTTTGGACTTCGGTTATTAATGAGGTCCAGAGGACTTTCTTAAACCGTTTTAAATCTAGCTGTGAATTAGCAGAGAGAGAGGATCCACGATCACATCCACACATGTGGGGCTACACCCTGCTTACTCTCTGCGTATGGTTTCCTCTTTTTCTATTACTCTCATTGTGTGTATAGACACACTTTCTGTATATTTTTGTAGTTCCATTCTTGTTTTATTTCTACTCTTAATATCTGTTAATTCTGCTACTGTGCTGTAGTTTCTGCTGCGACGTCCACATTTCCGGTCTGGGATTAATAAAGAACGGTCTAATGTTAACTTAATGGCACCGTGTAGCGAATTGTGTATTCACCAGTGAGGAGACGCGGCAGCCTCAACACGAAAATAGGAGATCTAATAAAAACAAGTCATTAATTAAAAAAAACTGTAAAAAACCCCCCAATAAAAAAGCAATACCTCAGTGTCTAATAACAGATACAAAAACATCTCGCATTGAAGTAAACAAAAAGACAAAAAGACACAAATGCATGTAAATTCATGCAATTTCATGTTGCATACAGTGATTTCCGAACAAATGTAAATTGACTTATTAAATTACTTTTGCTGCAATATAGACACAGTCGTTACTCCAGGGTGAATGCAATATTAATATTCACCAAGATAACAGCCGAATACAAAGTAAAACATGAAAATGAATATGATTATCTCAAGTTGTCTCTGGATCTTGAGGAGTCTGGCTCGCCTTTCAAGAAAAAAACTATTAGAAATCATTGCTGTTTTCCAAGCTCTATGGCATAAAGTAGCAACAGCAAGTTTCAGCTCGCTGTGAATTTACGTTTTTCAGAAAGGCAAGGAAGACTTTTCTGCTTTGTGTTATTTTAAATATTTATCCTTATGACTTTGCTTAGCTACAGAGCACTTTAGGAATTCCTCAACCGCTGATTAGCTACACTAGCTAACTTTCCTTTGGGATACGACGACTCGTGGCATGTTTCAGTCTAGCCTCCGCTCACCGTTAGCTTTTTTGAAAACCGTAAATTCACAATGTCAAGGAAGAATTTTCTGCTTCTAGCCGCACTAGCCAACTTTCCTTCGTGATAGGAGGACTCAAAAACTGGAATTAGGTTCCAGCCGACATGGGAATAGAGTCAGATGATGTTGTCATTAAATGTTGTTTATTTTAAGGTGAACGGATATGAGGAAACACTAAACCGTCCAGGGCAGAGCAAATGGGAAGACATAGCATCATGTTCACAATGATGCTGGCTGATCACTTTAATTAACGCTCAGAATGTGCTTACATACAACACAATATAAATGAATAAACTATTGTTTCAATAACATTGTTAATTAAACTAATTTCCAGGTATGTTACCAGAACATTTTCCAATGTGAGAGTGAGTAAGTGAATGAGTAATGAGCAAGAGTGTGTGTGTGTGCGCATTTGTGTGTGCGTGTGTGTGTGTGTGTGTGTGTGTGTGAGATGCTCACCACCACGGTGCCCTGGGGCTGGGCTGTGAGGGGCTGTCCCACGGCCACCACCTGCTGGTGGGATTCACTGGAGGGACTGATGATCTGCACAGTCTGGCCCTGGATGGAGTAGGCTGGGGTCCACACACACACACACACACACACACACACACACACACACACACACACACACACAAACACAAAAACACACGCACATAGACACAGATACACGTACGTGCACACACACACACACACACACACACACAAACAAACACACGGACACAAAAACACACGCACATAGACACAGATACACGCACATGCAGAGGCACACACACACACACACACACACAATCAATACAAGGCACACATTGTATGCTAACACACGAAGGCCCTTGAACGCGCACACTCTTGGTATTATCAAGTGTAGGACATGTGAGAGGAGGCTGCTTAAGTAAGGTCAAGGTAAACAAACATCGCCAGGCACAATGCCAATTTTGGCCGTCTTTATCTCTTCTGGCTAATATGGAAATAGAGCTTGTGTGTACTCCCTTTTGAGCACTTACATGGTGTGTGTGTGTGTGCGTGGGTGGGTGTGTGTGTGCGCTTGCACATGTGTTTTAATGAGGGAATGTGTGTGTGTGTGTGTGTGTGTGTATGTGAATGTTTTTACATAGCTGAGTGAAGAAAAGTGTGCGCCTGTGTGAATTAAAAGCAATTAAATGGTGTGTGTGTGTGTGTGTGTGTGTGTGTGTGTGTTTGTGTGTATAAAAAGGTGGGCTCATTATCCTTGGGTGTTTACAGATAACCAGGCGGTAGTGGAGCTGGGGGCAGTAGTATTCTCTCCCGGCTGCTTCATTAGATAGCGAGGTTAACACGGAGCATCAGGGAGCGGCAGAGTTTCTCTAATTCATGTTCATCAAATTAATGGTAAACTTGACATACACAGATAATTATAACACCCGATGTGATTGTGGTGTGAAAGGTATCATTCATTAATTACATACAAATATACAAATGCAAATGTATCAACACCATCATTCAGAAAGTGCTAAAGGTTCGCCATCTAGTAGTGGCAGTGTTTGTTGTTTGTTGTCAAGGCTAATTTCAAGCACTTGATATCCTGTGACACTCTCTCTATGAGAGACAGACAGGGAGACGGAAAGAGACAGAAACAGAGAGGTTGACCAGAAAGAAAGAAAGAGAGAGAGAGCGAGAGACACACAGACAGACAGACAGACAGAGAGTGAGAGAGAAAGAGAGAGAGAAGAGCGAGTAAGGCAGACAGAGCGAGAGAGCTAGAGATAGAGAGAGACAGACAGACAGAGAGAGAGAGAGAGATGAGTGAGCGAGGCAGACCTTTGCTGCAGAGGCTGGATGCGTTGCTGCTGAGCAGAGTCAGGGCGTAGTGTGGCGGCAGCGAGGCCTTGCAGATGGCGGTGATGAAGGCATCTC
>JAOPHQ010002218.1:0-10000 GCA_030340625.1 Merluccius polli
AGGTTTTCAATTCAGTCCTAACACACACAGACATCTCCTCATCTCCATCATCTCCGCCTCTAGGTTGAAACCACCAAACTGTGAGTGACTTGATGCGCTGCGTTGGAGCTCGTCCTCTACTGGCTCAGAAAACACTTTAAGACCACTACACCGTTTATACACGGACCATTCACTGCTCACAATATTAGTAGAAGATACATGAGGTCTTCATGAGTGGACGTCACCTACTGCTGTGTGGATGGATGTGGTGGAATAGATGAACTATACACCACATCACATATATGAGCTTCTATAATATATACTTAATTAAAGTATTTGCATAAATTAAGTCTTTGCATGAAGTCTAGTCTATAAATAGCTCCCTTCCTCTCTCCAATTAAAAGGTGTTCAGTTAGTCAGCATTGGCATCTCCACTGTATCTAGGAAGTGTGGAGGCCATGCATCTCCTCACTTCTTTCTTGTGCACATCCCTTAGTTGTCTTGCGTCCTTGCAGACATGTCCACTTCCCCCCTTAGTGTGATGCTAATGAACCTGGCCTTGGCCATGGCCAGGTCACTCCCCTCACCTTTTGTCTCCCTTGTTGTTACTGCCCACCATGTCAAAGTGTCCCTCTAAGAGTCATGTCCACCCATTGTCTCTCTGAAGAGGTTAATGCTCCCATGTGTCTTCCCATCATCAGGACTTCAATCAAATACTTTGTTGACAAGAAGTGTCCTAAAAGAAATGATTCTTCATCAAATGAAATGACTCTTCATCAATGAAGTGTCCATCTAAATAGTGAGTGTGTTGTGATCCAACTAAACAGACACTTACACTTCTGTACACCTGGTCTCAGCCTCCCCACTCCACCATGCTCCACACTGGGGGGGAAACACAGTGAGAGCAGCATGTTGGCTTTAAACATGGAAACATTCACCTTCATCATCTGCTGGATCATCACTTTCTACACAACATGAGTTACAGTTACACTTCATCTAGCAGGCGGCTGAATCCTTGGAGGAGACATTGTCTCACTGAGTGGTGAGCTGTCCTCTCCATACCTGAGAGTGTCCAGTCTCCAGCCTGGATCCTCCAGTCCAGCAGAGAGCAGCGTAACTCCTGAGCCTCCTGCAGGGTGATTGTAGCTCAGGTCCAGCTCTCTCAGATGGGAGGGGTTGGAGCTCAGAGCTGAGGCCAGAGAAGCACAGCCTTCCTGTGAGACCATGCAGCCAGACAACCTACACACACACACACACACACACACACACACACACACACACACACACACACACACACACACACACACACACACACACACACACACACAGATGTAATGGATGTAAATCTGTTAGAGGTCTTCTGATGAGGAGCCTTGTGGTGGGACTGTCTGCACATTGAGTCCAACTGACCTGAGAGTCTCCAGTCTACAGTGTGGACTCCCCAGTCCAGCAGAGAGCAGCTTCACTCCTGAATCCTGCAGATCATTGGTCCTCAGGTCCAGCTCTCTCAGACTAGAGGAGTTGGAGCTGAGAACTGAGGCCAGAGCTTCACAGCATCTCTCTGACAGATGACAGCCATTCAGCCTTTAATGAACAATAGATACAAACATTAATTATTATAGGTTTCATGGAAATCACAGAAATATCTTTTATACATTATGCAAAACTGCAAATAGTGAAGCTACTAATCACTTAAAAAACAAAGATTACAATCAAGTATTGAAGAAAACTCTTCATAAAAATATTGATATAACATGACTCAATACTAAAGCATTACATTTATCACATTGAGTCCAACTGACCTGAGAGTCTCCAGCCTACAGTGTGGACTCCCCAGTCCAGCAGAGAGCCGCTTCACTCCTGAATCCTGCAGATCATTGGTACTCAGGTCCAGCTCTCTCAGACTAGAGGAGGTGGAGCTGAGAACTGAGGCCAGAGCTTCACAGCATCTCTCTGACAGCTTACAGCCATTCAGCCTTTAATGAACAATAGATACAAACATGTTAGAGTCATACACTTCAAATGTTCAACATATACAGTTGTATAAAGCAAAGCTAAATAATTAACATAAATTCTCACTTCATTAATTTAAATCAACTCCTACATGTAGACCCTGTAATGTCCAGTAAACTGTTATTTAATGTCATCTTACTGAACACACCAAGTCATGGATTTGACTTTCAAATACAAAGATGATAGTTAATTATTGCTATTAGTGAACCTACAGAGATGTTTTGTAAATTATTATAACTTTTATATTCTAGTATTATGTATATTGTGGTGTGTGTATTGTAATACATGTTATTAGTGAACCTACAGAGATGTTTTGTATATTATTATAACTTTTATATTCTAGTATTATGTATATTGTGTTGTGTGTATTGTAATACATGTTATTAGTGAACCTACAAAGATGTTTTGGAGGCTTTGACCACTGGCAGCAGCCTCAGAAGAGCATGCTCTGAAGCAGAGTATTTCTTCAGGTCAAACACGTCCAGCTCCTCTTCTGATGTCAGTAAGATGAAGACCAGAGCTGACCACTGAGCAGAGGAGAGAGATGCTGAGGAGAGACTTCCTGATGTCAGGTACTGTTGGATGTCCTCCACTAGAGAACGGTCCTTCAGCTCATTCAGACAGTGGAACAGATTGATGCTTCTCTCTGGAGAGAGATGTCCATCTATCTTCTTCTTGATGTACCCGACTGTTCTCTGACTGGTCTGTGAGCTACTGCCTGTCTGTCCCAGTAAACCTCGTAGGAGAATCTGATTGGTCTCCAGAGAGAGGCCCAGGAGGAAGCGGAGGAACAAGTCCAGGTGTCCGTTCTCACTCAGTAAGGCCTTGTCCACAGC
The DNA here is from genome assembly GCA_030340625.1 of Merluccius polli. Taxonomy (NCBI): domain Eukaryota; kingdom Metazoa; phylum Chordata; class Actinopteri; order Gadiformes; family Merlucciidae; genus Merluccius; species Merluccius polli. The sequence goes on from JAOPHQ010002218.1 coordinate 2,829, forward strand.
ACTCCGGTAGAGGAGGAGTTCAGCTCTCCTGGAGGTTGGTTGTTCTTCTGAGAGTAGGTTGACACCAGTGTTTCTGAAGGACAGAAAGACATGAAGGGCAGCCAGAAACTCATGAAAGCTCAGATGGACAAAGCAGAAGACCTTGTCCTGGTACAGCCCACACTCCTCTTTAAAGATCTGGGTGAACACTCCTGAGTACACTGAGGCGGCTCTGATATCGATGCCACACTCCTCCAGGTCTGCCTGGTAGAAGATCAGGTTGCCTTTCTCCAGCTGGTTAAAAGCCAGTTTTCCCAGAGAAACAATGATCTCCTTGCTCTCTGAACTCCAGTGTGGATCTGTTTCAGCTCTCCCATGATACTTCCTGTCCGCCTGTATGGACTGAACCCTCAGGAAGTGGCTGTACATCTGAGTCACAGTGTTGGGGATCTCTTCTCCTCTCTGGGATGTTGTGAAGAAGTCCTCCATAACTGTAGCAGAGATCCAACAGAAGACTGGGATGTGACACATGATGTGGAGGCTTCGTGATTTCTTGACATGGGAGATGATTTTCCTGGCCAGCGTCTCCTCTCTGAATCTCTTCCTGAAGTACTCCTCCTTCTGTGGGTCGGTGAACCCTCTCACCTCTGTCACCATGCCAACACACTCAGCAGGGATCTGATTGGCTGCCGCAGGGCGTGTGGTTATCCAGATGCGAGCAGAGGGAAGCAGGTCGCCCCTGATGAGGTTTGTCAGCAGCACGTCCACCGAGGTCGGCGCTGTGACATCAGTCCAGATCCGGTTCTTCTGGAAGTCCAGAGGAAGTCGACACTCATCCAGACCATCCAAGATGAAGACAACTTGGAACCGCTCGTATCTGCAGATTCCTGCTTCTTTGGTCTCAATAAAGAAGTGATGAAGAAGTCCCACCAAGCTGAACTCTTTCCCTTTCAATAAATTCAGCTCTCTGAAAGTGAAGGGAAATGTGAAGTGTATGTCCTGGTTGGCTTTGCCTTCAGCCCAGTCCAGAGTGAACTTGTGTGTTAAGACGGTTTTACCGATGCCGGCCACTCCAGTTGTCATTATCGTTCTGATTGGTTGATCTTGTCCAGGTAAGGGTTTCAAGATGTCTTCACATTTGATTGGTGTTTCCTCCTTGGCTGGTTTCCTGGAAGCTGTTTCAATCAGTCTGACCTCATGTTCCTGGTTGACGTCTCCACTGTGTCCCTCTGTGATGAAGATCTCTGTGTAGATCTCATTCAGATCTGTTGCTTGTCCTGCTTTAGGGACTCCTTCAAACACACGCTGGGTCTTCTCCTTCAGATGAGACTTGAGTTTTTGTTGGCACTTCTCAGCAAAATGTTCTGAATGAAGAAACAACAGAAGTCAGTCAGGATGTTAACGTGAGCGGCTCCAACTCGTTTCTTTACTGTTGGCTTGTTGGATAAATAGTCCTCAACAATTTTAATGTAATCAATCAAGAAATGATCAGCAACATCACCATCAGATCCAAAGGTGTGTACAGTTCTTAATCTAAAGTTTGATAGAAACATATCCCCCATTATGTCATTTAGTCTGTGCTTTATATTTAAGCTGTGAAAATATGAGTCTATTACTGTTTTTTTTTTCAACATAAGAGTTTTGCTGATATGTTTCAAAATAAGAGTCTCTTACTGCTGCTCTGCAGAGAGTGGGCCAGCTCCTCCTGCTTCAACTGCTTCAGGCAGAGCACTGTGATGTCTACCACTCCGTCTATGGCGCGCCTCCTCTGCTCCTCTTCCTCACCATCCACCACCTCCTCATCCTCCTCCCTCTGACTCTCTGAGCATTGTGGGTAATCTGGGAAGTGACCCCTCCAGAGCTTCTTCAGCTCCTTGTCTAGAAAAGCGTGTGCGTCCTCCTCAGCCCTCTGCAGCAGAACAAACATCAATGAGAACTTGACTCTGAACTCACTGAGGACATCAGAAGCATCTGTCCTAGATTCACGTCCCGCTGGTCTACAGAGGGAAGCCTGGAGACCATCAGCACCACAAGAGATGCTTTCTAATGTTCATGTAGAGCTGGAGTCAAATGTCTTGTTGGACCTTTACACACCTGGATCAGCTCTGTTGGATACTTCTGTACAGACTGAGCACTGGTAACCTTTGACCTCTCCTGGTGTCGTCTGTCGAGAACACACACACACACACACACACACACACACACACACACACACACACACACACACACACACACACACACACACACACACACACACACACACACACACACACACACACACAGGAGGTCCAGAACTATTTAGTTTCCCTGACTTGTTACGTCTGATAAGTACAGTCTGATGTTGTGGTCTGTTTTCTGATCTGTTTGAAGCTCCTCCCTCTTCTTACTCGAGGGGCGTCCATCTTTAAATTGAGGAGATGATTCATAGGGCGGAGCCGACTATTTCAATAGTCTGATATAAGTTCATTTGCTCGGTGTTCGAATCTCAATTCACGATTCGAATGCTTTGTTTAATTTTAAGGAAAAAGACACCTGCTGTCCAGAATGAGAATCTGATAGACTTCACACTAACTGGTTGTAAAAGACCCAATAATAATAATAATAATAATAACAATAATAATAATAATAATAATAACAATAATAATAATAATAATAATAATAATAATAATAATAATAATAATAATAATAATGATAATAATAATATTTATTTAATGTTCTAGCGTTCTCCATAATATCTTGTTTCCATGGTGATGCTCCCACTAGTCAGTTGCGGCCATAGAAATAAGATGTTGTGGTGAGCAGGGGGTTAATGGTTTGGAAGGGTTTTGGTAGGGTAGCTAGCTGATAGCGGTGTGTGTGTGTGTGTGTGTGTGTGTGTGTGGGCTCGGTTTATTATGTATTTTATGGTGAATGCTCGGTGATCGGCATGTTAAAGTTTCCAATTGTATTAGTGGTAATATTTTAGTTTGTAATGATAATATATATTTATATAATGTCGCTTTCTGGGAAAGTATTTAATTCAAACCCCTGTGTGACCAGGTTTAACACAGATAGATAGTATAGAGAGAGGACATTCAATGATTGTATTTTATCATCTCTAACTAATCCTTACCTCTTCTCATTTCCATCTGTAAAGTTAATACGTTTATTCATAGACCGGTCACTCTTCATGGAGACACAGCTGGGTCCAGGGGAGTCTGCTCTCTCCTGCTGGACTCTTCTAGAAATACAAGAAGCAGGATTATTTTAGGTTTTAGAAGGGTTTTAATAATAAACTTGGCTATTTAGCAGCTATTTCAATGTTTAAATGAGGTCCATAGTTTTAAAGATACCACAACACTCTACCTACTAATAGTAACAGGTTGGTCATTTAATAAACATGAATAGAACAGGTTGCAATGTGTTTTCCTTTTATGATAATCTGTCTCCCTCAACAGCGCCTGTGTGATTTCTCCTCAGGTGAACAGCGCCAGTCCTGCTGTGCATTTTCATCAAAACTTTGCACAATGTTCAAACCACTTATCAGCTTTGTGATAACTAGAAGTGGCCGACTCTCACACTATGGCAGCCGTGTGTCTTCAGAAACTTGTAGGCTACACTGAAGCTCTGCAGTAACAGAGTCGGACTCGGACAGATGAGTGGATCCGAAAGCCACTGACGTCCGCGCAGCAACCCCACATGATATTGTAGTTTTGCGTTATTAAAATAACACTGTAGAAATAAAATGGAAAAACAGAAAAAGATGAGTTGATAAAAACGTGATTCTGCAGCAGTGGTGTCCGCCGGATACGATTCAGGCAGGGAAAGATTTGCACTATGAAGTGACTTTTTATCTTTTTTTCTCTCCGATTATTGCTCCCCGAATATTACCAATATATGGATTATCTATGGACCAGCCGCTCTTCATGGAGACACGGCCGGGTACAGAGTCTGCTCTCTGGACTCTTCTACAGAAACAATGACAACCATCTGGACATGTGGAGGCTTGGCTGTTGTATTCTCATCATCATGTAGCCCAGCGATGGACTGAAACATGTCCTTCCTCTAATGTACATTCACTACTTTCTCTTGGAGAAGGCTGTTTGTGTCATTCATTACAGTAATGTCTGCGTGTGTGATGAGGTGACTGTGAGGTGGAAGGTGTGCTGACTGTTGGGGAGGACTTAAGAGAAAGAGAGACAGGGGGTCCAGAGCTGAGGACCACTGGGTCCACACAGACTATAATCCTTTCATCTGCTGCAGATCACAGAACAGTTCTGCCTTCAAGTGGTAGCAGTGTGTGTGTGTGTGTGTGTGTGTGTGTGTGTGTGTGTGTGTGTGTGTGTGTGTGTGTGTGTGTGTGTGTGTGTGTGTGTGTGTGGGCTCGGTTTATTATTTATTTTATGGTGAAAGCCCGGTGATCGGCATGTTAAAGTTTCCAATTGTATTAGTGGCAATATTTTAGTTTGTAATGATAACATATATTTATATCATATCGCTTTCTGGGAAAGTATTTAATTCAAACCCCTTTGTGAGCAGGTTTAACACAGATAGATAGTATAGAGAGAGGACATTCGATGATTGTATTTTATCATCTCTAACTAATCCTTACCTCTTCTCAACAGACTGATTTCCATCTGTAAACGTAACAGGATGATTCATAGACCAGTCACTCTTCATGGAGACACAGCTGGGTCCAGGGGAGTCTGCTCTCTCCTGCTGCTCTGGGCTTCAACACAACACACACACAGCTTTTACTCAGACTAATGATGGTGTGATGATATATCACTGCTGAGCTCTGAGATGGACAACAGTCACACACAGTTAGAGATCCTCTTCTTACCTCTTAGCTCTGCTGTGGCGGCCATGTTCCCCAGACAGAGTGGTTTTAGAGGGAGGACCCCCCTCCTCTGTCTCCTCATCCATAGTAGACCTGAGACCTGGACACACACACACACACACACACACACACACACACACACACACACACACACACACACACAGCTGTGTAGAGTAAAGTGCTTCCTGGTAATAACAGGACGCTATAATAAATGTAATGTGGCTCTGGGATCTCCAGAAGACAGAAGTCACATCTCTACAGAAACTCAACAGCATTTCTAAAAGGTTGGAAACTAACGGACGTAAAAGAGTTGAAAGGGTTAAAGAGTGAGGAAGTCAACGTTTAGTGTTTAAAACGAGAGAGAAAGTTAAAGTTAAAAAACGGAACCAGATGGCGAACTATTGGGATATGTTTAGGGCGTTGTTTTTATTGAAATACATATGAAATACTTTCCTCAATGTTTATCGTGTGTGCGTTAAAATCTCCAAAAGAGTTATAAGAGAGTCGTAAACGTATGAGGAAGTCAGCCGTCTTTGTTGTTCAGTGGATTAAGGGCGTTTCAGTTCATTAATTAATATTAATTAATATGTTAGTACTTTAATATTAGGACATAGAGGTGTATATGAAGAACAATAGTAAAGTGTAGATATAGTAGGAAGCCTACCTTTATGTCCTCCGTGTTACCAGAAGGAGCCGACGGAGAGAGAGGAGGGGAGTGAAGTATTGTTTGGAGACGAGGAAGATGAGTCAGACTTGAGGAAAAGTTTACGGAACATCACAACCCAGGTATTCCTACACTGCTCACCTAGTGACGTATCACTCCGCACAGGTATAATCTAGTGCCATTTACATATCACAACTCGGTCCAAGATAATAATAATAACCTTTGGAATAAGCTTTGGAATGGGGAGTGTGTGCGGTGCGGGTGCGTCACACTGATTTGACTCTGGGATGGGTGGGGCGGCACACCTGAGGTGCAGAGCATTCTGGTCAACTTGTATAAATAAACTAATAAAGTAATAAAGTAATAAACTACATTCTGCATCTGTCACTGCGGTAAGAAGGGAACGGCGCTTAGTGGAGGGGATGAATGTCACTCAGGAGACTTTGACCAGTTAGTCCCTTAAGATTACACATCTATTTACCAAGAGATACCAGCAGGACATGGAGTTACAACATACATGCAACACAACATACAACACAGCAACACAACATACAACACCGCAACACAACATACAACACCGCAACGCAACATACAACACAGCAACACAACATACAACACCGCAACACAACATACAACACAGCAACACAACACACAACACAACATACAACACAGCAACACAACATACAACACAGCAACACAACATACAACACCGCAACACAACATACAACACATCAACACAACATACAACATTGCAACACAACATACAACACAGCAACACAACATACAACACAGCAACACAACATACAACACCGCAACACAACATACAACACAGCAACACAACATACAACACAGCAACACAACATACAACACAGCAACACAACATACAACACAGCAACACAACATACAACAACGCAACACAACATACAACACAGCAACACAACATACAACACATCAACACAACATACAACACAGCAACACAACATACAACACAGCAACACAACATACAACACAGCAACACAACATACAACACAGCAACACAACATACAACACATCAACACAACATACAACACAGCAACACAACATACAACACAGCAACACAACATACAACACCGCAAAATAATAATGCAGATATAAATCTTCCATTTCCAATAGTCTGTGCTTCTCTCTGACGGCATTAGAGCGGAAAATATGTTTTGTGATTTCTAGTTTGGGACACAAACCAAAATAACATTGTGAGTAACATAAGGTTGTGCCCATAAACATACGGACCGATCTATAATCAATGCAGACTGTGTTGATACCGATCTATAATCAATGGAGACTGTTGATACCGATCTATAATCAATGCAGACTGTGTTGATACCGATCTATAATCAATGGAGACTGTTGATACCGATCTATAATCAATGGAGACTGTGTTGATACCGATCTATAATCAATGGAGACTGTGTTGATACCGATCTATAATCAATGGAGACTGTGTTGATACCGATCTATAATCAATGGAGACTGTTGACACCGATCTATAATCAATGGAGACTGTGTTGATACCGATCTATAATCAATGGAGACTGTGTTGATACCGATCTATAATCAATGGAGACTGTGTTGATACCGATCTATAATCAATGGAGACTGTTGATACCGATCTATAATCAATGGAGACTGTGTTGATACCGATCTATAATCAATGGAGACTGTGTTGATACC
>JAOPHQ010002218.1:15000-22862 GCA_030340625.1 Merluccius polli
AGTGGTGGGTTATCGCCGTTAATCTATTGTCAAAGTTGGGTTGGGAGCTGAGTCTATACCGGATCTCCACCAAGGAAGGTAAGCGCCGCGGAACGGCAAATGTTATATATATATATATATTATAAGCTGATTATATATTATATATTTTAACTGATTATATATTATATATATTAACTGATTATATATTATATTAACTTAATTAACGGATGTGTTAGTTGCGTGCAACATAATTTTTGCTTGCGATGTTTGGCGTGAGATGATGATCATAAACTACAACCCACACAGAGACGCTGAGGAACCAGGACCAAACCAGAACCCAAACCCAGGGAGGAGGTCCTCCTGGGTGAATGTGGTCCAGAAGGTGTGGATGTGTGTCAGTGTGTGTGAGGACCCTCCTACACCTGGGGACACTCTGTAGAAGGACAGAGAGCCAGCAGGCCGGTCCACATACACTCCTACTCTGGTGGAGTCAGAGGGGCGGAGAGAGATGGATGATGAACTACCGTTGTAACAGACAGAGTAACCAACATCATGACAATTAAGACTCCAGGACTTGCTGTTCCGTCCAAGCAGGCTGTCACCACCCCCTCCTCTCCTTGTGATTCCTCTGTATGTCACTCCTATATCAACTCGTCCTCTCCTCTCCACCTCCCAGTAACAGCGGCCAGTCAGACCCTCTCTACACAACACCTGGTGATGGGAGTCAAATCTCTCTGGGTGGTCAGGATGAGACTGATCCTCTTCAACCAGCATCACCTCCCTGTGGTCCTCAGACAGAGAGAGACGTCTGTGGGCTGTGTTTGGGTCCAGTGTGAGTCCACAGGCATCTGAGGGGAGAACAAGACATGATTAGGGGCTGAAGGTCCATTCCCGGTTTTCCGGTCCGGTCCGGTGCACCGGCCTAAACCGGTTTGATGTGATGCAAACCGACTGAACCGGCATTTGTCCTGAAGAGACCGATCCAAAAGTCTCCCAGATCCAACTTGTATTGTGTTAAGCCTAATTTATACTCATGCGTAAAGTGCTCTCCGTCGTCTCCGGCTGCATGAAATATTTTTTAAGTGTCCGTCACTCCGTCAACGGAGACGGCGAGGGCTGCGATTGGTCCTCTAAAAACGCCATCACCCGCTTCACAAAGACAATCGGTGACATGTTAAGGAAAGTGGCTGAGAGGACCAGGATGACGCAATGCACCACATATACACTATTATATTATTATTATTATTATTATTATTATTATTATTATTATTATTATTATTATTATTGTTATTATTATTATTATTATTATTATATGCTCTATGGACGCATGAAGCTCATAATGCCAACCCGGCCCACTTGCACCTAGAACTTAAAAGAGGCGGTGGGAAATTGCACTACATGGTTGAAAATAGTTTGTTTTTAGCAATTACGTTTTTTACTTTTAAAGCATTTCATTTTTTTATTATAATGTATCCCCTTTTAACTATCCCTCTTAACTATTTATCCCCTTTGTACTTGTTTACTTGTGTGAAATGTGTGAATCTTGTTTACTTTGCAAAGTAAACAAGATTCACGTGAAAGTGTCCCTCTAAGAGTCATGTCCACCCATTGTCTCTCTGAAGAGGTTAATGCTCCCATGTGTCTTCCCAGGTCAGGACTTCAATCAAATACTTTGTTGACAAGAAGTGTCCTAAAAGAAATGATTCTTCATCAAAATAAATGACTCTTCATCAGTGAAGTGTCCATCTAAATAGTGAGTGTGTTGTGATCCAACTAAACAGACACTTACACTTCTTTAGAGCTGGTCTCAGCCTCCCCACTCCACCATGCTCCACACTGGGGGGGAAACACAGTGAGAGCAGCATGTTGGCTTTAAACATGGAAACATTCACCTTCATCATCTGCTGGATCATCACTTTCTACACAACATGAGTTACAGTTACACTTCATCTAGCAGGCGGCTGAATCCTTGGAGGAGACATTGTCTCCCTGAGTGGTGAGCTGTCCTCTCCATACCTGAGAGTGTCCAGTCTCCAGCCTGGATCCTCCAGTCCAGCAGAGAGCAGCGCAACTCCTGAGTCTCCTGCAGGGTGATTGTAGCTCAGGTCCAGCTCTCTCAGATGGGAGGGGTTGGAGCTCAGAGCTGAGGCCAGAGAAGCACAGCCTTCCTGTGTGACCATGCAGCCAGACAACCTACACACACACACACACACACACACACACACACACACACACACACACACACACACACACACACAGATGTAATGGATGTAAATCTGTTAGAGGTCTTCTGATGAGGAGCCTTGTGGTGGGACTGTCTGCACATTGAGTCCAACTGACCTGAGAGTCTCCAGTCTACAGTGTGGACTCCCCAGTCCAGCAGAGAGCCGCTTCACTCCTGAATCCTGCAGATCATTGTTGCTCAGGTCCAGCTCTCTCAGACTAGAGGAGTTGGAGCTGAGAACTGAGGCCAGAGCTTCACAGCACAACTCTGACAGATGACAGCCATTCAGCCTTTAATGAACAATAGATACAAACATTAATTATTATAGGTTTCATGGAAATCACAGAAATATCTTTTATACATCATGCAACACTGGAAATAGCGTAGCTACTAATCACTTAAAACACAAAGATTACAATCAAGTATTGAAGAAAACTCTTCATAAAAATATTGATATAACATGACTCAATACTGAAGCATTACATTTATCACATTGAGTCCAACTGACCTGAGAGTCTCCAGTCTACAGTGTGGACTCCCCAGTCCAGCAGAGAGCCGCTTCACTCCTGAATCCTGCAGATCATTGGTACTCAGGTCCAGCTCTCTCAGACTAGAGGAGTTGGAGCTGAGAACTGAGGCCAGAGCTTCACAGCAGAACTCTTTGACAGATTACAGCCATTCAGCCTTTAATGAACAATAGATACAAACATGTTAGATTCATACACTTTTCAAATGTTCAACATATACATTTGTATAAAGCAAAGCTAAATAATTAACATAAATTCTCACTTCTGCATTCATTTAAATCAACTCCTACATCTAGACCCTGTAATGTCCAGTAAACTGTTATTTAATGTAATCTTACTGAACACACCAAGTCATGGATTTGACTTTCGAATACAAAACAGACGATAGTTAATTATTGCTATTAGTGAACCTACAGAGATGTTTTGTATATTATTATAACTTTTATATTCTAGTATTATGTATATTGTGTTGTGTATTGTAATACATGTTATTAGTGAACCTACAGAGATGTTTTGTATATTATTATAACTTTTATATTCTAGTATTATGTATATTGTGTTGTGTGTATTGTAATACATGTTATTAGTGAACCTACAGAGATGTTTTGTATATTATTATAACTTTTATATTCTAGTATTATGTATATTGTGTTGTGTGTATTGTAATACATGTTATTAGTGAACCTACAGAGATGTTTTGGAGGCTTTGACCACTGGCAGCAGCCTCAGAAGAGCCTCCTCTGAAGCAGAGTATTTCTTCAGGTCAAACACGTCCAGCTCCTCTTCTGATGTCAGTAAGATGAAGACCAGAGCTGACCACTGAGCAGGGGAGAGAGATGTTGTGGAGAGACTTCCTGATGTCAGATACCATTGGATCTCCTTCACTAGAGAACGGTCCTTCAGCTCATTCAGACAGTGGAACAGATTGATGCTTCTCTCTGGAGAGAGATCTCCATTTATCTTCTTCTTGATGTAGCTGACTGTTTCCTGATCGGTCCGTGAGTTACTGCCTGTCTGTCTCAGTAGACCTCGTAGGAGAATCTGATTGGTCTTCAGAGAGAGGCCCAGGAGGAAGCGGAGGAACAAGTCCAGGTGTCCGTTCTCACTCAGTAAGGCCTTGTCCACAGCACTCTGGTAGAGGAGGAGTTCATCTCCCCCAGAGGTTGGTTGTTCTGAGAGTAGGTTGACACCAGTGTTTCTGAAGGACAGAAAGACATGAAGGGCAGCCAGAAACTCCTGAAAGCTCAGATGGACAAAGCAGAAGACCTTGTCCTGGTACAGCCCACACTCCTCTTTAAAGATCTGGGTGAACACTCCTGAGTACACTGAGGCGGCTCTGATATCGATGCCACACTCCTTCAGGTCCGCCTGGTAGAAGATCAGGTTGCCTTTCTCCAGCTGGTTGAAAGCCAGTTTTCCCAGAGAAACAATGATCTTCCTGCTCTCTGAGCTCCAGTGTGGATCTGCTTCAGCTCTCCCATGATACTTCCTGTCCCCCTGTATGGACTGAAACCTCAGGAAGTGGATGTACATCTGAGTCACAGTGTTGGGCATCTCTTCTCCTCTCTGGTGTGTTGTGATGAAGTTCTCCATAACTGTAGCAGAGATCCAACAGATGACGGGGATGTGACACATGATGTGGAGGCTTCGTGATTTCTTGACATGGGAGATGATTTTCCTGGCCAGCGTCTCCTCTCTGAATCTCTTCCTGAAGTACTCCTCCTTCTGTGGGTCGGTGAACCCTCTCACCTCTGTCACCATGCCAACACACTCAGCAGGGATCTGATTGGCTGCCGCAGGGCGTGTGGTTATCCAGATGCGAGCAGAGGGAAGCAGGTCGCCCCTGATGAGGTTTGTCAGCAGCACGTCCACCGAGGTCGGCGCTGTGACATCAGTCCAGATCCGGTTCTTCTGGAAGTCCAGAGGAAGTCGACACTCATCCAGACCATCCAAGATGAAGACAACTTGGAACCGCTCATATCTGCAGAGTCCTGCTTCTTTGGTTTCAATAAAGAAGTGATGAAGAAGTCCCACCAAGCTGAACTCTTTCCCTTCCAGTAAATTCAGCTCTCTGAAAGTGAAGGGAAATGTGAAGTGTATGTCCTGGTTGGCTTTGCCTTCAGCCCAGTCCAGAGTGAACTTGTGTGTTAAGATGGTTTTCCCGATGCCGGCCACTCCAGTTGTCATTATCGTTCTGATTGGTTGATCTTGTCCAGCTAAGGGTTTCAAGATGTCTTCACATTTGATTGGTGTTTCCTCCTTGGCTGGTTTCCTGGAAGCTGTTTCAATCAGTCTGACCTCATGTTCCTGGTTGACGTCTCCACTGTGTCCCTCTGTGATGAAGATCTCTGTGTAGATCTCATTCAGATCTGTTGCTTGTCCTGCTTTAGGGACTCCTTCAAACACACGCTGGGTCTTCTCCTTCAGATGAGACTTGAGTTTTTGTTGGCACGTGACAGCAAAATGTTCTGAATGAAGAAACAACAGAAGTCATCAGTCAGGATGTTAATGTGAGCGGTTCCAACTCGTTGCTTTACTGTTGGCTAAACGAGTAATCAATCAAAGAATGATCAGTGTTTTAGCAACACCACCATCAGATCCAAAGGTGTGTACAGTTCTTAATCTAAAGTTTGATAGAAACATATCCCCCATTATGTCATTTAGTCTGTGCTTTATATTTAAGCTAGAAAATATGAGTCTATTACTGTTTTTTTTTCAACATAAGAGTTTTGCTGAAATGTTTCAAAATAAGAGTCTCTTACTGCTCTGCAGAGAGTCGGCCAGCTCCTCCTGCTTCAACCGCTTCAGGCAGAGCACTGTGATGTCTACCACTCCCTCTATGGCGCGCCTCCTCTGCTCCTCTTCCTCACCATCCACCACCTCCTCCTCCTCCCTCTGACTCTCTGAGCATTGTGGGTAATCTGGGAAGTGACCCCTCCAGAGCTTCTTCAGCTCCTTGTCTAGAAAAGCGTGTGCGTCCTCCTCAGCCCTCTGCAGCAGAACAAACATCAATGAGAACTTGACTCTGAACTCACTGAGGACATCAGAAGCATCTGTCCTAGATTCACGTCCCGCTGGTCTACAGAGGGAAGCCTGGAGACCATCAGCACCACAAGAGATGCTTTCTAATGTTCATGTAGAGCTGGAGTCAAATGTCTTGTTGGACCTTTACACACCTGGATCAGCTCTGTTTGATGCTGCTGTACAGACTGAGCACTGGGAACCTTTGACCTCTCCTGGTGTCGTCTGTGGAGAACACACACACACACACACACACACACACACACACACACACACACACACACACACACACACACACACGTAAATACTGCTTAAGGTCTGATGGTCCTGAACTTTAGTTTCCCTGACTTGTTACGTCTGATAAGTACAGTCTGATGTTCTGGTCTGTTTTCTGATCTGTTTGAAGCTCCTCCCTCTTCTTACTCGAGGGGCGTCCATCTTTAAATTGATACTAATACTAATACTAATAATAATACTATTTATTAAATGTTCTAGGGTTCTCCATAATATCTTGTTTCCATGGTGATGCTCCCACTAGAGTTGCGGCCATAGAAATAAGATGTTGTGGCGAGCAGGGGGTTAATGGTTTGGAAGGGTTTTGGTATGGTAGCTAGCTGATAGCGGTGTGTGTGTGTGTGTGTGTGTGTGTGTGTGTGTGTGTGTGTGGGCTAGGTTTATTATGTATTTTATGGTGAAAGCCCGGTGATCGGCATGTTAAAGTTTCCAATTGTATTAGTGGCAATATTTTAGTTTGTAATGATAATATATATTTATATAATGTCGCTTTCTGGGAAAGTATTTAATTCAAACCCCTTTGTGACCAGGTTTAACACAGATAGATAGTATAGAGAGAGGACATTCGATTATTGTATTTTATCATCTCTAACTAATCCTTACCTCTTCTCAACAGACTGATTTCCATCTGTAAAGTCAATACGTTTATCCATAGACCAGTCACTCTTCATGGAGACCCAGCTGGGTCCAGGGGAGTCTGCTGTCTCCTGCTGGACTCTTCTAGAAATACAAGAATCAGGATTTATGGACATTTGATAGATACTGTATCTTTATAATGTCTGATAAATCCTTACCTCTTCTCAATAGACTGATTTCCATCTTTAAACTTCTCAGGTATATCCATAGAGTGGTCACTCTTCATGGAGACACAGCTGGGTCCAGGGGAGTCTGCTCTCTCTTGCTGGACTCTTCTAGAAATACAAGAAGCAGGATTATTTTTTAGGTTTTAGAAGGGTTTTAATATTAAACTTGGCTATTTAGCAGCTATTTCAATGTTTAAATGAGGTCCATAGTTTTAAAGATACCACAACACTCTACCTACTAATAGTAACAGGTTGGTCATTTAATAAACATGAATAGAACAGGTTGCAATGTGTTTTCCTTTTATGATAATCCGTCTCCCTCAGTAGCGCCTGTGTGATTTCTCCTCAGGTGAATAGCGCCAGTCCTGTTGTGCATTTTCATCAAAACTTTGCACAATGTTCAAACCACTTATCAGCTTTGTGATAACTAGAAGTGGGCCGACTCTCACACTATGGCAGCCGTGTGTCTTCAGAAACTTGTAGGCTACACTGAAGCTCTGCAGTAACAGAGTCGGACTCGGACAGATGAGTGGATCCGAAAGCCACTGACGTCCACGCAGCAACCCCACATGATATTGTAGTTTTGCGTTATCAAAATAACACTGTAGAAATAAAATGGAAAAACAGAAAAAGATGAGTTGATAAAAACGTGATTCTGCAGCAATGGTGTCCGCTGGATACGATTCAGGCAGGGAAAGATTTGCACTATGAAGTGACTTTTTATCTTTTTTTCTCTCCGATTATTGCTCCCCGAATATTACCAATATATGGATTATCTATGGACCAGCCGCTCTTCATGGAGACACGGGTACAGAGTCTGCTCTCTGGACTCTTCTACAGAAACAATGACAACCATCTGGACATGTGGAGGCTTGGCTGTTGTATTGTCATCATCATGTAGCCCAGCGATGGACTGAAACATGTCCTTCCTCTAATGTACATTCACTACTTTCTCTTGGAGAAGGCTGTTTGTGTCATTCATTACAGTAATGTCTGCGTGTGTGATGAGGTGGC
>JAOPHQ010002219.1:0-18011 GCA_030340625.1 Merluccius polli
ATATTTCTTATTAATTCTTAATACATGTCATCATGTAAATATGAGCATTCCTTCCACGTGATGTGACCTATTGGCTCAAAATCAGTGCAGGATCATACTTGTTTTATGAGACACAACTCTTACTTTTTTCTTTTAAAATCAAACCTTAATATTGTTCATTCGTGTCATTAATTATTTCCACTAAATACGGCCAATAGTGCGCTAATGTTAAATCTTACTTGTTGTGAAAAGTAATCCCGCGATTTCTATTTCCCGCCGTCCGCTCATTCGAGCGGGAATCCGCTGAGCAGCAGCTCGGCGTCCATGTTGTCTTCTCCTGCCCCTCCCCCCCACCACTCCAAGATGGCCGCCCAACGGCTCCGCCACAGCAGCCAATGCTGCGTCATGTATAAGATGTCTATGGGGACACGTCACTGAAAACGGGGACTTGTCAGGGAGCTAACTGCTAAAGAGCAGCTTAGCAGGGGAGCTAACTGCTAAAGAGCACCTTATGGACAGCTAACTGCTAAAGAGCACCTTATGGACAGCTAACAGCTAAAGAGCAGCTTATGGACAGCAGGGGGAGCTAACTGCTAAAGAGCAGCTTATGGACAGCAGGGGGAGCTAACTGCTAAAGAGCAGCTTATGGACAGCAGGGGGAGCTAACTGCTAAAGAACACCTTATGGACAGCAGGGGGAGCTAACTGCTAAAGAGCACCTTATGCATAGCAGGGTAGCTAACTGCTAAAGAACACCTTATGGACAGCTAACTGCTAAAGAACACCCTATGGACAGCTAACTGCTAAAGAGCAGCTTATGGACAGCTAACTGCTAAAGAGCACCTTATGGACAGCTAACTGCTAAAGAGCACCTTATGAACAGCTAATTGCTAAAGAGCACCTTATGGACAGCTAATTGATAAAGAGCACCTTATGGACAGCAGGGGAGCTAACTGCTAAAGAGCACCGTATGGACAGCAGGGGAGCTAACTGCTAAAGAGCAGCTTATGGACAGCAGGGGAGCTAACTGCTAAAGAGCACCTTATGGACAGCTAACTGCTAAAGAGCACCTTATGAACAGCTAATTGCTAAAGAGCACCTTATGGACAGCAGGGGAGCTAACTGCTAAAGAGCACCGTATGGACAGCAGGGGAGCTAACTGCTAAAGAGCAGCTTATGGACAGCAGGGGAGCTAACTGCTAAAGAGCACCTTATGGACAGCTAACTGCTAAAGAGCAGCTTATGGACAGCTAACTGCTAAAGAGCATAGTGTTTGTTTGGCAGAGCAGTCTCTCATTCCTCTTAAATTACATCCTCGTCTCCCTCACTTGCGAGGAGAGAGGAAACGAGGAAATGTTTTTAGAGAAACGAGACGTCCTTTCCTCTGCAGCGTCATGTGAAGCGACGTCCGTTTTTGATGACGGCGGCGGCACAGCTGATTTCATGGCTGATCTGCTGCGTCTGACGTCACCATACCGACGTCACCGTTTAGACACATTTATCTTTTTATCTTGTTGCTTAATTTATTAGTTGTTGCTTTCCCTTGTTGGGTTTTTATTTAACTGTTGTTCCTATTTTTAATTGTATGGAAAGCACTTTGTAACTTTGTTTTGAAAAGCGCGATATACATAAAGTTATTATTATAATTATAATAATAATAATTATCATTAATACAATAATAATAATAATAATAATATATTATTATGGTTATTGTTATTATTATTAATATTATAATAATATTTATTATTATTATTATTATTAATATTATCATTATTATTACAGAGAGGGAGAAGGAAGAGAGTCAGAAACAATCCGGCCCACTGGTTGACTTTGCAAAGTGTGAAAATTGCAGAAAATCACTCATTTAGATTTTTAAATGGTTTGTAAGGCAGGGGATAACTTAACCTCTTCCTCAATAGCTTCCACTTTAGTTGGTGTGGTGATGCCAGCATGACGACACAGGACTGGAAATGTATGGAAAATTAAAATAATTTCTAGATCTTGACAAGTTGTTCAAATCATAAAGAAGTAAAATAACAATATTGTTTACATGTGAGGGAATGTGCTTACTTCCACTTCCAGCTGGGTGTGTGGTCTCAGTTACCGCAGGCTTGTATTCAATAAGTGCTCTATGATTAGGATAAAGTGATGACATAATGGTGAAACTAGAGAATTCAAGTCATTGATTGGTTTCTTAAGGAATTGCAATTCAATCTGCGTCTTTTGAGGTGCGGGTCACACGCCCCTAAGTTGCATAACTCAAACACAAAGTCAGCCTGAAAAGACCTTTTAAAAGAACAGAACATACAGTGAAGGAGGCTTGACAGCAAAGGGTTTGGTTTAATGCGGCTGAATGATCATGGGAAGACAGTTGGTGACAGAGAAACACATGATTCTCCTACAGGGAAACAACTCCAGCTTTAGGTGGACATCAAGAAACCGAAAGGAGAAAGGGACCCTCACATGGACTGGTATAGGTTGGACTATGATGTAGTACGATACATTAGGAAAGGGGGTGGGGTGGTGATGTTTATGTACAGGATAAAGGAGGGAGGGCTGGGAAGTGGGTCGGACGGTACGGTTACAGTGTTATGTTTCCTGGTGATGTAACACTTCAGGTGAGGAGAGGAAGGGTCCTTACACTATGGCCTACCGCAGGAACTCATCACAAAGTAAAGGATGATGAAGAGAACTAGAAAATTCCCTCTGGAGACATTTTGAAAGGGCCACAGGGGCTACTGCCGGAGTGTGTACATTATGTTGAGATCCTTCAGAGATTTCAAACAATTAATACTATTAACATTATGACATTATATACAAGGAGCACACCTACAACAAACGTTCCTTTAGTCAAGTAATCAAGATACAGTACAGCTTTGTACTCATGGGTAAATGTCTCTTACTTTTCTTCTGCTGACTTGCCGTCTTGATATTTGGTCCTCGTCTTCCAAGATCTGTTGTCATCCTCCCTAAATTATTTAACACATTGTTCAGTAACAGTTATCAAAGTGTTGAAGCATTTATTCACAGAGATACACAGACACAACCTACATTAACCATTGTCATGAAATCAATGACAATGCAGGGGTAAATGTCTCTTACTTGTCTGTTGGGTTGCTGTCTTTAGCTGTGGTCCTCTGGAGGTCTTCTTCCTGGATCTGTGGTCATCCTCCCTAAAATATTTAAGATATTGGTCAGTGACAGTTCGCATTTATTCACACAGGTGCAGACACACACCTACTTTGACCATTGACAGGAAATCAACGACAACCGCCAACACTGATCACTGCATGAGCAGCTTCAAAGTATAAATACGAACGCAGCTCAAGCCGATCTGCTGCCTACATCCACACTCAGTTTTATAGGTTTTTCAAAACGAAAATGATCTCCGTCTACACTAGCGTTTTAGCACCTATTCAGAGACGGTGACGCTGTGAAATAGGACACTGGCGTGAAGTGTAGCGGGGCGGCGCGTCGACGAGCGCCGGCGGCCGATGTGAGGGTTGTACATAGAAAATAATAGGGGCAGCAGTTTGGACGCGCGCCGTCCGGCGGCGCGTTGAAGGCGGCGGAAAACATATGCTGTGTCTGAAATCGCGCACTTACGTAAGTGCACTTACATTGAGTGCACTTCATTATCCCTACAGTACACTTACTTATAAGCGCAGTGCTCTCATTTCTACAGTGCACTGTCAAAACGGGCTTCGCGCACCTACCGGAAATGACTTTGCAGTTTTCGTTAGTTTTTCTTCGGTGGTATTTTTTAATACTGTATACTGGAAAAAATGAATGTCCGACGGTTCTTGAGACGGCGACGATTACTTCTCCTCCTAGCGGAAAATGGCCTACCGGTAAGTTTATTTACCTATGAAATATATTAATATATATGAATTTACATATTCAATATTATTTTACATGTACACCGATTATTTTACATGTATTCATACATTGACAATATAACAGTGAAAGCAGAGGATAGTTACAGACAGAATAAAAATTGTTTGATTTCTCTTATGTAGCTATGGATAAATATTTTTTTTTTTTTATTTTTATAATTCATATTTTATTGGAAAATGTACAATGCAGACAAACAAAGGACAGACAGAAGAAAAAAAAAAAATACTAAAAAACATTACAATACTGAAACAAATTACATAAACAAGACATACTCATGAGGAGGAGGGGGAAGAGGGAAGGGGGGGGGGGTGCAGTACAAAATAGTCAATCTTGAAACAATGGGACAACCTTATGGTGGGGTGAGGGCAAGGTGCTGTGCTGTCATAAAGTTTCTAATTATGTCCCATAAGCCGTCCTCCCTCCTGTAAAGGTCCAACAAGGCGGATGCAGCCCTTTCCATGCTTACAAGGTTTAAGAATTCATCCAACCATTTCAGCATGTTGAAACAGTCGGGGTTTCTAACTTTCCAGTTCATTAGTATTGTACGTTTAGTTGTAAGACAAGCAAGTGAGACAATTTTTTGCGCAATTAAAGATTTCATGCCAGACGGTTGGACACCTAACAGGCATATAGCTGGAGAAAGAATCAGTTCAATATTTAAGATTTGAGACAATGTGTCTCTGACTGCATCCCAGAAGGCCTTGACAGCAGGACAAAACAGGAGGGAGTGGGCCAGGGTGCCTACTTGCCCACACCCATGCCAGCATAGATGTGATACAGAGATATCCATTTTGTTTAGCTTGTAAGGCGTGATATAGGCCCTATGTAAGATATTAAAATTGATAATCCTAAAACGTGCACATTTGGTAAAAGATACAGAGCTATTCCAGATTCTGTCCCATTCCTGCTGGGAAAGTGAGATACCTAAATCTTCCTCCCATCTTGACTGAGCCCTAATGTTGGTATTAGAGGAGGATAGGAGTAATAATTTATAAATGCCTGAGACCAGACCTTTTCCACCCACAAGTTTTTTTAACGTTTTGTCTAAGTGTTCCTGACTACACACACTTGCTCCTTTTGAGGATATTTTGGTAATAACAGCCTTGAGCTGGAGATAGGAGAGGAAACTTGAGTTATTCATGTTAAATTTCGATAACATTTCAGAGAAAGGTATCATGGTGTTATTCTTCACAATTTGCCCTAATGTGTGCAATCCACCATTTTTCATAGCAGAGATGTTTAAGGGGAGGCCGCCTGCTGAAATAAGAGGGTTACTCCATAGTGGGCAGGAGGGAAGAGAACTCCCCACAATGCCTAGCCTTCTATGCACAAGCTTTACTATGCCAATGGAGCACCTAATTATTGGATTGTCTATACCAGCCATACCTTTAGGACAGTACCATAATGATGGCAGGGATATATGTTTATTATGATCTTTAATTATCTGTTCCTCTAACCAATCCCAATTTGGCTTACAGGTTTTAGTGCTGTAGCCCCATACAATGGGAAATCTGGCATTGTATGCGAGATAATATAAATACATATCAGGAACACTTAGACCTCCTTTACTCTTCAGCATGGACATCTTTTTATAACTAATTCTAGGTTTTTTATTCTTCCATAAAAATATAGAGAATATAGCTTGTATATCTCTAAACCAATATTGAGGAAATTGAAGGGGAATAGATGATATTACATGGGCTAGTCTCGGCAGAGCATTCATTTTTAATATGTCTACCCTGCCCCATAATGATAGGGGTAAAGTTGACCATCTTTTCAAATCTTCTTTAATTATTTTAAGTAAACCTGGACCGTTGGCATCAAAAATCTTATTGATTGGTGTTTTAATCGTTATACCTAAATATTTAATACCTTCAGGTTTCCAAATAAATGGGGCTGAGCCCAAATGAGACGAGTGAGTAAAGGGGTTTAATGGTAAGGCTTCGCATTTACCCCCATTTATTTTATAGCCCGAGAGCAGACTAAAGGTTTTAATTGTCTCCAATACTCTAGGAATGGATTGAAGGGGGTCAATTAGAGTCAATAAAATATCATCAGCAAATAGATTCATTTTAAACTGGTGGCCACCCATGGGGATACCCTTTATGTTAGAGCTAGCGCGTATGGCACAGGCTAAAGGCTCGAGAGCCAAGATAAAAATTAAGGGGGAAATTGGACAACCCTGTCGTGTCCCTCGATACAATTGGAAGGGCTCAGATAATATATTATTGCTTCTAATCATGGAAACTGGGTCAGAGTAAAGTGTTCTAAACCATTTCATACATACCTGACCAAACCCAAATCTAGATAAGATATTAAATAAATATGGCCATTCTATTCTATCAAAGGCTTTCTCAGCGTCCAGCGATATTGCTATCGCTGGACGCTGAAGTGAGCCTGCTCTGTGCATTACCTGGAACAGTCTTCTCATGTTGTTAGCAGACTGGCGGCCAGCTATAAATCCCACCTGGTCCAGGTTTACAAGAGAGGGAACTACTTTTTCCATGCGAAGAGCAAGGAGCTTTGCAAACACTTTGTAGTCATTGTTTAAGAGACTTAAAGGTCTATAATTGCCCATTAATTGATGATCTCTACCGGCCTTAGGAAGTAAACATATTATGGCTGTACGCATTGACAATGGCATTGACTGAGATTCAATCATGTCGTTATACAACTCAACCAGCAAAGGTAATAATGCATCCAGAAAACATTTGTAAAATTCACTTGTAAATCCATCTTCTCCTGGACTCTTGCCAGATGATAATGATTTTACAGCTGTCACAATTTCCTTGGTTGTAATGGAATTCTCCAGTTCATCTACCTGAGCAACACTTAATACAGGGAGTGACACATTCCTTAAAAAACTATCCAAGTTGTGATTTTGGGCTAGGCACTCACTTTGATATAGTTCTGAGTAGAACTCTCTGAAAGCATCACTGATTAGCTTTTGATCCGTTATGATTGTGCCTTTAGCGTTCTTTATAGCTGGGATACACTGCTTGCTCTCAAGCTGTTTAAGCTGTAGAGCAAGCATCTTTCCAGCTTTGTCCCCACACTCAAAGTGTTTCCTACGAAGCCTGTACAGGGCAAATGCAGTCTCCTCATGTATTGTTAGTTGTAAGTCGGCCCTTATTGAGAGGACAGAGCTCTTTAACACTAGGTTAGTGGGGTCTTGCATGTGTTGCAATTCCAATGATCTAAGTTCATTACGTAATTTAACTTTCTTTGCCACAGCTTCCCTGTGCTTTGCTGATGCGTAACTAATTATCCAACCTCGACAGGTGGCTTTGAAGGCCTCCCATACAGTTTGTATAGAGGAAACAGAGGCTGTATTTATAGATATAAATTCCTCTGTTCTGGTTTTAATGTGGGAGACAAAGGTGTCATCTTTTAAAAGTGCATTATTGAATCTCCACTGTTTAGGTTTATTAACAATAGGACTTAGGCAGAATATAATTGCAAGGGGAGCATGGTCCGATAGGACTATACTATATATTTCAGCGTTGATAACCTTTTCTACCTGAGAATTGGATAATAGGAGATAATCAATTCTGGAATATGAATTGTGCACCTTCGAGTAGAATGTATATTCCCGAGAGTGAGGGTTCAATAATCGCCATACATCAGACAAAGCCAGTGATTCTAACAACTCATTAAAGGCACTTGACAATGATTTATCAACTGGAAGAGGGTAGCCCGAGCGATCTATCAGGGCATCTCTGACTAGGTTGAAATCGCCCGCCATTAGGATGGGATGATTAGCATGCCGTGCCAAGCGGGGTATAATAGGGGATAAAAAAGATGCTTGAGCCGAATTGGGAGCATAAATGTTTACCATTGTGCATTTTTCATTCTGCAAATTGCCAAATAATATCAGATATCGGCCTTCTTTATCCATCTCCATGTCAATTAGGTTGTATGAGATTTTCTTAGAGATCAAAATGCTCACACCTCTACACCCTCTAGAGCCTGGGGAGGAGAACACTTGGCCCACCCATCTTTGCTTTAATTTAAGTGATTCTTCCATATTAAGATGGGTTTCCTGTAACATTGCTATATCAGTGTCAAGTGCCCTTAGATGTGACAAGATCTTATATCTTTTAACAGTATTCTGAATTCCGTTTACATTCCATGAGGTCACTTTTATAGCATTAATCACCATTTATTCAAAAGAAAAAAGGAGAAGAGAGAAAAAAATGACCAATAAGAGCACATGGACAAAGAATAACAGCTGATGCTTTGCATGCATACGTAGATACTGGATACTGCACAGTGAATGCTTGGGGGGGGGGGGGGGGGGGGGGGGGGGGGGGGGGGGAGGCTGGGAGAACACACAAAGACAAGGAACAACACAAATATTACGCCAGGTGGCATAAACAAAACAAAAAAAAACAATTTGATGAGGCAAGCCCCATCTTCTATCCGCGATGGGTGGGTGAAAGCGGTGCTAAGGCAGTCGACAGACCGTTACCGAAAAGATACATAGTTATTAAACCTGCCATATAATCAGCTGGGTGGCACACATCAGTTCTCAGTTCTCCGTCTCCATGATCCGTGGTATGCAAAGAACGAAAGAAAAAAGTCACTTACAGTCGAGGCGAGGTAGATTCCAGGATTGTTGACTTCAGTATCAAAAGATATCTGGGAGTTTCACCTTCAAGCCCCTCAATGCAGTCTCAGCTGAATCATACCGAAGAGTCTCTCCCTCGATGGTTATGATGAACTTCGCCGGGTGGAGCAGACCGAATCGCAGGCCAGTGGTCCTCACCTTGTCGATGATGTCTCTGTAGGCAGCGCGCTGTTTTTGGACTTCCATTGCGAGGTCCTGCCGGGCGAAGAATCGTTCTCCTTCCCATACCAGCCTCTGCTTGTTCCTGGCAGCCTGTAGTATTGACTGTCGGTCACCCCACCGAAGCAGGCGCACTATGATGGGTCGAGGGGGGTCACCTGGATCTGACTTAGGTCTCAGGGCCCGGTGCGCCCGGTCGATCTCAGGAAGCGGGTCGCCATCGTTAATGCCCAGTATATACTGGAATATTTTGTTTAGCATGCTAAACAGGTTGTCAGCTTCAGCGCCTTCCTTCAATCCGGTGAGCCTGATGTTGTTCCTTCTGCTTCTGCTCTCAAGATCTGTAACCCTCTCACGTAGAAACTTCACGTCTTTTGATAATTGTTTCACCGTCTCTCCGTTGGTTGACGCTCGGTCTTCCAGGGCACTTATACGCTTCTCAGCGTTAGATAACCTGTTGAGGGCAGCTTTCGTTTCTTTGTTCATAGTCTGTATAGACTTCTGTAGTGTATCGAGTTTGTTGTCGAATCCCGTTTTGATGTCTTGAATCTCCGCGCACAAATGCTGGGCCCAGCGTGGTGTTTCTTCTGAGTCCATTGTGTACGTCGGCTCGAGATCCTTCTGCAGCTTCGCTGCATTTCTAGTTACACGTTCTTGCTGAGACATTCGTTTTAAAGCAGCGGCTTTTAGCAGCAGGAAACGGGTAAACGGGCATACAGGAAAAGCGAAGGAGCAGGTTAAATTAGTCGGACAGCTTCGGTCTGAGGAGCAGCAAACACTCAGCACGCCATGTTCACCTGACCGCCATCACGTGATCCATTTTATATTAACTTAATTAACAGATGTGTTCGCTCATTTCTGCTCGTGATGTTTGGCGGTGAGATGATCATAAACTACAACTCACACAGAGACACTGAGGAACCAGAACCAAACCAGAACCTTAACCCAAACCCAGGGAGGAGGTCCTCCTGGGTGAATGTGGTGCAGAAGGTGTGGATGTGTGTCAGTGTGTGTGAGGACCCTCCTACACCTGGGGACACTCTGTAGAAGGACAGAGAGCCAGCAGGCCGGTCCACACACACTCCTACTCTGGTGGAGTCAGAGGGGCGGAGACGGATGGATGTTCTAATACCGTTGTAACAGGCAGTGTAACCACCACCATTACACTCAAGTCTCCAGGACTTGTTGTTCCATCCAAGCCTGCTGTCATCACCCTCTCCTCTCCTTGTGATTCCTCTGTATGTCACTCCTATATAAACAGTTCCTCTCCTCTCCACCTCCCAGTAACAGCGGCCAGTCAGACCCTCTCTACACAACACCTGCTCCCAGGAGTCAAATCTGTCTGGGTGGTCAGGATGAGACTGATCCTCTTCAGCCCTCTTCACCTCCCTGTGGTCCTCAGACAGAGAGAGTTCTCTGTGGGCTGTGTTTGGGTCCAGTGTGAGTCCACAGGCATCTGAGGGGAGAACAAGACATGATTAGGGGCTGAAGGTCCATTCCCGGTTTTTCGGTCCGGTCCGGTGCACCGGCCTAAACCGGTTTGATGTGATGCAAACCGACTGAACCGGCATTTGTCCTGAAGAGACCGGTCCAAAAGTCTCCCAGATCCAACTTGTATTGTGTTGTAATCAGCAGGAGGACAGGTGATGAACATGATGTGATGTTTAGTGTTGTTAGATGATTATGATGTTTAGATGTTTAATCATCATCATCATCATCATCATCATCATCATCATTACCACCATCATCACCACCATCATTACCACCATCATCATCATCATCATCATCATCACCATCATCATCATCACCAACACAGACATCATCACAGAGTAACAAACATATCCTGTGATGTGCTGTAGTGGAATAGTGTGCTGTGACTTTTATAAGCCACAGTGCGTATCGTTTATGAGATCATTAAAGTTAAAGTTCATTCAAATCCCATGTGTGTGTGAGTGGCCGTCAAAACATTGAAACCTAGAAAAATATATGAACTGCATCTCCTCCCACAATATTAACACTACATACACATTATACATCCATGTATATGTACACAATACACACAACATGTGTGTGTATGTATATGTACACAACACACACAACATGTATGTGTATATACATGTACATGTACACAATACACACACATGTGTGTATGTACATGTATATGTACACAATACACACATGTGTGTGTATGTACATGTATATGTACACAATACACACAACATGTATGTGTATGTACATGTATCTGTACACAATACACACAACATGTATGTGTATGTACATGTATCTGTACACAATACACACAACATGTGTGTATGTACATGTATATGTACACAATACACACGTGTGTGTGTATGTACATGTATATGTACACAATACACACATGTGTGTATGTATATGTACACAATACACACATGTGTGTATGTATATGTACACAATACACACAACATGTGTGTGTATGTACATGTATCTGTACACAATACACACATGTGTGTATGTATATGTACACAATACACACAACATGTGTGTGTATGTACATGTATCTGTACACAATACACACAACATGTGTGTATGTACATGTATCTGTACACAATACACACAAGTGTGTGTATGTACATGTATCTGTACACAATACACACAACATGTGTGTATGTACATGTATATGTACACAATACACACGTGTGTGTGTGTATGTACATGTATATGTACACAATACACACAACATGTGTGTATGTACATGTATATGTACACAATACACACGTGTGTGTATGTACATGTACACAATACACACAACATGTGTGTGTATTGTGTTCAGTTAGTAGCATTGGCATCTCCACTGTATCCAGGAAGTGTGGAGGCCATGCATCTCCTCACTTCCTTCTTGTGCACATCCCTTAGTTGTGTTGCGTCCTTGCAGACATGTCCACTTCCCCCCTTAGTGTGATGCTAATGAACCTGGCCTTGGCCATGGCCAGGTCACTCCCCTCACCTTTTGTCTCCCTGGTTGTTACTGCCCACCATGTCAAAGTGTCCCTCTAACTGTGTTCACACCGAGAGCACAAAGAGGAATCCTCCTTGTCCACTCCACCTTGTCCACTCCTCCTTGTCCACTCCACCTTGTCCACTCCTCCTTGTCCACTCCGCCTTGTCCACTACGCCTTGTCCACTCCGCCTTGTCCACTCCTCCTTGTCCACTCCTCCTTGTCCACTCCACCTTGTCCACTACGCCTTGTCCACTCCACCTTGTCCACTACGCCTTGTCCACTCCGCCTTGTCCACTCCACCTTGTCCACTCCACCTTGTCCACTACGCCTTGTCCACTCCTCCTTGTCCACTCCACCTTGTCCACTCCACCTTGTCCACTACGCCTTGTCCACTCCACCTTGCCCACTCCACCTTGTCCACTCCTCCTTGTCCACTCCTCCTTGTCCACTCCGCCTTGTCCACTCCGCCTTGTCCACTCCTCCTTGTCCACTACGCCTTGTCCACTACGCCTTGTCCACTCCTCCTTGTCCACTCCACCTTGTCCACTCCACCTCAGTCGCTTTTGTCCCCTTCAGAATGTTCGTTCTTGCTTTGTTTTAATTTAAAGGGCCAGCGCGCCGCACGCGCTAAACACCACCACGCAACTACTGCTGTAGCAGAGCCCATTTACCGACACCGTTGATCACGGAAAGTTACTTGATGGAAAGTTACTTGATGGAGAGTTACTTGATGGAAAGTTACTTGATGGAAAGTTACTTGATGGAGAGTTACTTGATGGAAAGTTACTTGATGGAGAGTTACTTGATGGAGAGTTACTTGATGGAAAGTTACTTGATAAAGTCATTAAAAACAGAATTACTCCCCAATTATACCATGGTCTGGGTGAATACTGGATTCTGATTGGCTGGAGGGTGTAGGTTATATTTATACCATGGTCTGGGTGAATACTGGATTCTGATTGGCTGGAGGGTGTAGGTTATATTTATACCATGGTCTGGGTGAATACTGGATTCTGATTGGCTGGAGGGTGTAGGTTATATTTATACCATGGTCTGGTGAATACTGGATTCTGATTGGCTGGAGGGTGTAGGTTATATTTATACCATGGTCTGGGTGAATACTGGATTCTGATTGGCTGGAGGGTGTAGGTTGAAAAGTGTTAATGTACACCTAGGAAAGACGTTGACGCTATGAAGACGCTATGGCCGCGTTGCTTGGCAACGCCTGCATACGGGAGATATTAAATAGTCCGCTCGACTTGTAAACATAAAAAACCCTCACGATTTGAACTCTAAAACACATTAAAGTATTATTTATGGATTAAATATTTCTTTCTTTCGTAAGTGACCATGGTATAAGCGGAAGCAACCGTCCGACGCGATCCGCGTCGTCCATTCATTTCTGTTATTGGACACCTCGTCGTTATCGCTTACTTACTCCCCAATCATATTTACGGAAATGATCATCCCAAATAAACACTGATTTTGCCAAATGTAATGTCAGATCATAGAGGACATCATAGAGGTGTTCTGCTACGGCAGCAATCAGCATTTCCAGCGACGTCTTGAAACGAATGTTTGGTAGGAACTAAGTTACGCGGGTTGTTGTCTGGGACAGATCTGACTGAGGGACGACGGCAGAACGAGACGTCCCCATTGGCTATCGATGGATTTTCCACCTTTCCCTCCTCATTTACATAAAGTTGGAGGATTTTTAACTTTTTTTATCCTCCTAAGTCGCCGAGTCCACCGCCTCCGCCGATTCCTCTTTTCCCTCTTTGTCCGCCTGACTCCCAAAACACACTGAATGACTTCCGGGATCATTTTCCTCTTTGTGCGCTTTCGGTGTGAACGCACAGTAAGAGTCATGTCCACCCATTGTCTCTCTGAAGAGGTTAATGCTCCCATGTGTCTTCAGTGAAGTGTCCATCTAAATAGTGAGTGTGTTGTGATCCAACTAAACAGACACTTACACTTCCTTAGAGCTGGTCTCAGCCTCCCCACTCCACCATGCTCCACACTGGGGGGGAAACACAGTGAGAGCAGCATGTTGGCTTTAAACATGGAAACATTCACCTTCATCATCTGCTGGATCATCACTTTCTACACAACATGAGTTACAGTTACACTTCATCTAGCAGGCGGCTGAATCCTTGGAGGAGACATTGTCTCACTGAGTGGTGAGCTGTCCTCTCCATACCTGAGAGTGTCCAGTCTCCAGCCTGGATCCTCCAGTCCAGCAGAGAGCAGCGTAACTCCTGAGTCTCCTGCAGGGTGATTGTAGCTCAGGTCCAGCTCTCTCAGATGGGAGGGGTTGGAGCTCAGAGCTGAGGCCAGAGAAGCACAGCCTTCCTGTGTGACCATGCAGCCAGACAACCTACACACACACACACACACACACACACACACACACACACACACACACACGGATGTAAATCTGTTAGAGGTCTTCTGATGAGGAGCCTTGTGGTGGGACTGTTTGCACATTGAGTCCAACTGACCTGAGAGTCTCCAGTGTACAGTGTGGACTCCCCAGTCCAGCAGAGAGCAGCTTCACTCCTGAATCCTGCAGATCATTGGTACTCAGGTCCAGCTCTCTCAGACTAGAGGAGTTGGAGCTGAGAACTGAGGCCAGAGCTTCACAGCACAACTCTGACAGATTACAGCCATTCAGCCTTTCATGATCAAAAGATACAAACATTAATTATTATAGGTTTCATGCAAATATCTTGTAAACATTATGCAAAACTGCATATAGTGTAGCTAGCTACGAATCACTTTAAAAACAAAGATTACAATACAATATTGAATACAAGTCCATCTTTATATAACATGAATAAATACTAGTGGTGGGCCGTTATCGGCGTTAACAAAAAAAAAAAAAGATCGCTGTTAATCTATTGTCAAAGTTGGGTTGGGAGCTGAGTCTATACCGGATCTCCACCAAGGAAGGTAAGTGCTGCGTAACGGCTGTGTCCTCTGCCCCCCCCCGTCGGTCGTAGGTCTGGGCAGTGGCGCCTTAATGCACGGGCTTACCTGGGCTTCAGCCCGGGGCCTCGGCCAATCAGGGGCCTCTTAAAAAAATCTATTTAAAAAAAGATGATAAACGTCCGTATTCGCGGTGTCATTACTGCCCCCCCCCCCCCCTCTCCCCCTCCGGGCAACAATCGCACTCCCCCCCCCCGTCAACAATCGCGCACCTCTCCCCCTCCGGTCAACAATCGCGCAACCCCCCCCCCCTCCGTCAACAATCGCGCACCTCTCCCCCTCCGGTCAACAATCGCGCACCCCCCCCCCCCCCCGTCAACAATCGCGCACCTCTCCCCCCTCCGGACAACAATCGCGCAACCCCCCCCCCCCCCCCCCCGTCAACAATCGCGCCCCCCCCTCCAACAATCGCGCAGACTTATTTTTTGTCATTATTTAGGTAGCACACACATTATGAATGCCTTCAACAGAATTCAAATGAGCCATTTTAATCTACATTAATCTAGATTAATTTCAAGATTTCAGTTAGATTAATCTAGATTAAACAAATTAATCTATGCCCACCACTAATAAATACTGAAGCATTACATTCATCACATTGAGTCCAACTGACCTGAGAGTGTCCAGTCTACAGTGTGGACTCCCCAGTCCAGCAGAGAGCAGCTTCACTCCTGAATCCTGCAGATCATTGGTACTCAGGTCCAGCTCTCTCAGACTAGAGGAGTTGGAGCTGAGAACTGAGGCCAGAGCTTCACAGCCTCTCACTGACAGATCACAGCCATTCAGCCTTTAATGAACAATAGATACAAACATGAATTATTATAGGTTTCATGGAAATATCTTGTAAACATTATGCAAAACTGCAACGTTTAATTCCTTAATTTCTATCTGCTGATATTTACTACTGTGGAGGGTGTGTGTGGAGTGTGTGTTGTTGATGGCTGGTTTACAGCCTCACCTGGCCTGAGTCAGACTGATTGGACTCTGGCTGGGTGGGGCTGCACACCTGGGGTGCAGAGTAACCATGGCACCCAGGATAAACCAGCCATCACCACACACACTCGAGGAGGAGCCGCTGTCATGGCAGGTAGTTACATCAGCTCGGCAAATACCACCTGCCATCTCCAGTAAACACACTTTGCAACAACATCTACCCGTGTCCTGTGTCGGAGGGCCCCGGAAAAGCCACTTAGGTGGCGTGTGGTCAGGACCAACCCTGCCACACTGGCGCCCAATGTGGGGCTCCTCCTCAACATATAAATTGGTATAAAGCTAAATTAATTAACATAAATTCTCACTTCTTCATTCCTTTAAATCAACTCTTATATTTAGACCCCATAATGTCCAGTAAACAATTTAATTAATTTAATTTATATTGAACACACAAAGTCATGGATTTGGCTTTCAAATGCAAAACAGATGATAGTTAATGAATTACATGTTATTAGTGAACCTACAGAGATGTTTAGTATATTATTATAACATTTATATTCTAGTATTATGTATAGTGTTGTGTATATTGTAATACATGTTATTAGTGAACTTACAGAGATGTTTTGTATATTATTATAACTTTTATATTCTAGTATTATGTATATTGTGGTGTGTGTATTGTAATACATGTTATTAGTGAACCTACAGAGATGTTTTGTATATTATTCTAACTTTTATATTCTAGTATTATGTATATTGTGGTGTGTGTATTGTAATACATGTTATTAGTGAACCTACAGAGATGTTTTGTATATTATTATAACTTTTATATTCTAGTATTATGTATATTGTGTTGTGTGTATTGTAATACATGTTATTAGTGAACCTACAGAGATGTTTTGTATATTATTATAACTTTTATATTCTAGTATTATGTATATTGTGTTGTGTGTATTGTAATACATGTTATTAGTGAACCTACAGAGATGTTTTGTATATTATTATAACTTTTATATTCTAGTATTATGTATATTGTGTTGTGTGTATTGTAATACATGTTATTAGTGAACCTACAGAGATGTTTTGTATATTATTATAACTTTTATGTTCTAGTATTATGTATATTGTGTTGTGTGTATTGTAATACATGTTATTAGTGAACCTACAGAGATGTTTAGTATATTATTATAACTTTTATATTCTAGTATTATGTATATTGTGTTGTGTGTATTGTAATACATGTTATTAGTGAACCTACAGAGATGTTTTGTATATTATTATAACTTTTATATTCTAGTATTATGTATATTGTGTTGTGTGTATTGTAATACATGTTATTAGTGAACCTACAGAGATGTTTTGTATATTATTATAACTTTTATATTCTAGTATTATGTATATTGTGTTGTGTGTATTGTAATACATGTTATTAGTGAACCTACAGATATGTTTTAGAGTGTTTAAACACTGGCAGCAGCCTCAGAAGAGCGTCCTCTGAAGCACGGTATTTCTTCAGGTCAAACACGTCCAGCTCCTCTTCTGATGTCAGTAAGATGAAGACCAGAGCTGACCACTGAGCAGAGGAGAGAGATGTTGTGGAGAGACTTCCTGATGTCAGGTACTGTTGGATCTCCTTCAATAGAGAACGGTCGTTCAGCTCATTCAGACAGTGGAACAGATTGATGCTTCTCTCTGGAGAGAGATCTTCACCTATCTTCTTCTTGATGTAGCTGACTGTTCTTTGATTGGTCCGTGACTTACGTCCTGTCTTTTGTAGCAAGCCTCGTAGGAGAGTCTGATTGGAGAGGCCCAGGAGGAAGCGGAGGAACAAGTCCAGGTGTCCGTTCTCACTCAGTAAGGCCTTGTCCACAGCACTCTGGTAGAGGAGGAGGTCATATCTCCTGGAGGTTGGTTGTTGTTCTGAGAGTAGGTTGACACCAGTGTTTCTGAAGGACAGAAAGACATAAAGGGCAGCCAGAAACTCCTGGATGCTCAGATGGACAAAGCAGAAGACCTTGTCCTGGTACAGCCCACACTCCTCTTTAAAGATCTGGGTGAACACTCCTGAGTACACTGAGGCGGCTGTGACATCGATGCCACACTCCTCCAGGTCTGCCTGGTAGAAGATCAGGTTGCCTTTCTCCAGCTGGTTAAAAGCCAGTTTTCCCAGAGAACCAATGATCTCCTTGCTCTCTGAGCTCCAGTGTGGATCTGCTTCAGCTCTCCCATGATACTTCCTGTCCCCCTGTATGGACTGAACCCTCAGGAAGTGGCTGTACATCTGAGTCACAGTGTTGGGTATCTCTTCTCCTTCCTGGTGTGTTGTGATGAAGTCCTCCAGAACTGTAGCAGTGATCCAACAGATGACGGGGATGTGACACATGATGTGGAGGCTTCGAGATTTCTTGACATGGGAGATGATTTTCCTGGCCAGCGTCTCATCTC
>JAOPHQ010002220.1:0-18510 GCA_030340625.1 Merluccius polli
TTTCACCCTGCAGTGGATTTTATATGGACTCTGGTTCACCAAAGTGAAATGTTTGGATTCAAACATCCCTACTTTTAATTGTACTGTGAGTTTATTCAAGTCATTTGTATTAGTTTAAGAACAGTAACTTTCCCCAAGGTTTTTAATAATCTAATCTACTGTATAAATCTGTATGGTTTGGTCTTGGGGTTAATTATTGATGGGTGTATGATGTCTATAATGGTTTAGTATGATATAGTTAATGATCTCAGTTCAAAAGGCAAATAAAGTGTCCAGGTGTCCAGCCTAGTATGGATGAGGAGACAGAGGAGGGGGGTCCTCCCTCTAAAACCACTCTGTCTGGGGAACATGGCCGCCACAGCAGAGCTAAGAGGTAAGAAGAGGATCTCTAACTGTCTGTGACTGTGTCCATCTCAGAGCTCAGCAGTGATATATCATCACACCATCATTAGTCTGAGTAAAAGCTGTGTGTGTGTTGTGTTGAAGCCCAGAGCAGCAGGAGAGAGCAGACTCCCCTGGACCCAGCTGTGTCTCCTTGAAGAGTGACTGGTCTATGGATCATCCTCCTGACCGTAAAGATGGAAATCAGGCTATTGAGAAGAGGTAAGGATTTGTTAGAGATGATAAAATACAATAGTTGAATATCCTCTCTATATTATCTATCTATGTTATACCGTCACACAGGTGTTTCAATTAAATACTTTCCCAGAAAGCGATTATATAAATATGTATTATCAATACAAACTAAAATATTGCCACTTCTACAATTGGAAACTTTAACATGCCGATCACCGGGCTCTGACCACAAAATAAATAATAAACCGATCCCACACACACACACACACACACAGCGCTGTCGGCTATCCAGTCATCGGTCCGAGTCTGACTCTGTTGCTGCAGAGCTTCAGTGTAGCCTACAAGTTTCTAAAGACACACGGCTGCCATATTGTGAGAGTCTTCTAGTGTTGATGAAAGTGCACAGCAGGACTAGTGCTGTTCAGCTGTTGTGGGAGACGACCGCCATAAAAGGAAATTATTATTATTATAATTATCATTATTAAAACCTTTCTAAAGCCATTAACCCGCCGCTTGCCACAACCTCTTATTTCTATGGCCGCAACTGACTAGTGGGAGCGTCACCATGGAAACAAGATCCTGGGATGAACCCTAGAATGTTTAATAAATGTGTGTGTGTGTGTGTGTGTGTGTGTGTGTGTGTGTGTGTGTGTGTGTGTGTGTGTGTGTGTGTGTGTGTGTGTGTGTGTGTGTGTGTGTGTGTGTGTGTGTGTGTGTGTGTGTGTTCTCCACAGACGACACCAGGAGAGGTCAAAGGTTCCCAGTGCTCAGTCTGTACAGCAGTATCCAACAGAGCTGATCCAGGTGTGTAAAGGTCCAACAAGACATTTGACTCCAGCTCTACATGAACATTAGAAAGCATCTCTTGTGGTGCTGATGGTCTCCAGGCTTCCCTCTGTAGACCAGCGGGACGTGAATCTAGGACAGATGCTTCTGATGTCCTCAGTGAGTTCAGAGTCAAGTTCTCATTGATGTTTGTTCTGCTCCAGAGGGCTGAGGAGGAGGCACACGCTTTTCTAGACAAGGAGCTGAAGAAGCTCTGGAGGGGTCACTTCCCAGATTACCCACAATGCTCAGAGAGTCAGAGGGAGGAGGATGAGGAGGTGGTGGATGGTGAGGAAGAGGAGCAGCGGAGGCGCGCCGTAGAGGGAGTGGTAGACATCACAGTGCTCTGCCTGAAGCAGTTGAAGCAGGAGGAGCTGGCCGACTCTCTGCAGAGCAGTAAGAGACTCTTATTTTGAAACAAATCAATAAAAGTCTTGAAAAAAATCAGTAATACACTCATATTCTCACAGCTTTAATATAAAGTACAGACTAAATGACACAATGGGAGATATATGTTTCTACAAAACTTTAGATTAAAAACTGTACACACCTTTGGATCTGATGGTGGTGTTCCTGATCATTAAAATAGTTGAGGACTATTTCATCCAACAAGCCAACAGTAAAGAAACGAGTTGGAGCCGCTCACGTTAACATCCTGACTGATGACTTCTGTTGTTTCTTTATTCAGAACGTTTTGCTGTCAAGTGCCAAAATAAACTCAAGTCTCATCTGAAGGAGAAGACCCAGCGTGTGTTTGAAGGAGTCCCTAAAGCAGGACAGCCTACACCTCTGAATGAGATCTACACAGAGATCTTCATCACAGAGGGAGGCAGTGGAGACGTCAATAAGGAACATGAGGTCAGACTGATTGAAACAGCTTCCAGGAAACCAGCCAAGGAGGAAACGCCAATCAAATGTGAAGACATCTTGAAACCCTTACCTGGACAAGATCAACCAATCAGAACAATAATGACAACTGGAGTGGCCGGCATCGGTAAAACCATCTTAACACACAAGTTCACTCTGGACTGGACTGAAGGCAAAGCCAACCAGGACATACACTTCACATTTCCCTTCACTTTCAGAGAGCTGAATTTACTGGAAGGGAAAGAGTTCAGCTTGGTGGGACTTCTTCATCACTTCTTTATTGAAACCAAAGAAGCAGGAATCTGCAGATACGACCGGTTCCAAGTTGTCTTCATCTTGGATGGTCTGGATGAGTGTCGACTTCCTCTGGACTTCCAGAACAACCGGATCTGGACTGATGTCACAGCGCCGACCTCGGTGGACGTGCTGCTGACAAACCTCATCAGGGGCGACCTGCTTCCCTCCGCCCGCATCTGGATAACCACACGCCCTGGGGCAGCCAATCAGATCCCTGCTGAGTGTGTTGGCATGGTGACAGAGGTGAGAGGCTTCACCGACCCACAGAAGGAGGAGTACTTCAGGAAGAGATTCAGAGAGGAGACGCTGGCCAGCAACATCATCTCCCACGTCAAGAAATCACGAAGTCTCCACATCATGTGTCACATCCCCGTCTTCTGTTGGATCTCTGCTACAGTTCTGGAGGACTTCTTCACGACATACCAGGAAGGAGAAGAGATGCCCAACACTGTGACTCAGATGTACATCCACTTCCTGAGGGTTCAGTCCATACAGGGGGACAGGAAGTATCATGGGAGAGCTGAAACAGATCCACACTGGAGTTCAGAGAGCAAGGAGATCATTGTTTCTCTGGGAAAACTGGCATTTAACCAGCTGGAGAAAGGCAACCTGATCTTCTACGAGGCCGACCTGAAGGAGTGTGGCATCGATATCAGAGCCGCCTCAGTGTACTCAGGAGTGTTCACCCAGATCTTTAAAGAGGAGTGTGGGCTGTACCAGGACAAGGTCTTCTGCTTTGTCCATCTGAGCTTTCAGGAGTTTCTGGCTGCCCTTCATGTCTTTCTGTCCTTCAGAAACACTGGTGTCAACCTACTCTCAAAAGAACAACCACGATCCATGTGGTCTGCTCTTGTTAGAAAGAAAGCCCACCTCTACAAGAGTGCTGTGGACAAGGCCTTACTGAGTGAGAACGGACACCTGGACTTGTTCCTCCGCTTCCTCCTGGGCCTCTCTCTGGAGACCAATCAGATTCCCCTAAGAGGTCTGCTGGGACAGACAGGCAGTAGCTCACAGACCAGTCAGAAAACAGTCAGTTACATCAAGAAGAAGATAGGTGAAGATCTCTCTTCAGAGAGAAGCATCAATCTGTTCCACTGTCTGAATGAGCTGAAGGACCGTTCTCTAGTGGAGAAGATCCAACAGTTCCTGACATCAGGAAGTCTCGAGGGAGTATCTCTCTCCTCTGCTCATTGGTCAGCTCTGGTCTTCATCTTACTGACATCAGAAGAGGAGCTGGACGTGTTTGACCTGAAGAAATACGAAGCTTCAGAGAAGGCTCTTCTGAGGCTGCTGCCAGTGTTTAAAGACTCTAAAACATATCTGTAGGTTCACTAACAACAATAATTAACTATCATCTGTTTTGCATTTGTCAGTCAAAATCAGTAAAATCCAAGACTTTATGTGTTCAATATACACTCACCGGCCACTTTATTAGGTACACCTTGCTAGTACCGGGTTGGACCCCCTTTTGCCTTCAGAACTGCCTTAATCCTTCGTGGCACAGATTCAACAAGGTACTGGAAACATTCCTCAGAGGGTTTGGTCCATATTGACATGATAGCATCACGCAGTTGCTGCAGATTTGTCGGCTGCACATCCATGATGCGAATCTCCCGTTCCACCACATCCCAAAGGTGCTCTATTGGATTGAGATCTGGTGACTGTGGAGGCCATTTGAGTACAGTGAACTCATTGTCATGTTCAAGAAACCAGTCTGAGATGATTCGCGCTTTATGACATGGCGCGTTATCCTGCTGGAAGTAGCCATCAGAAGATGGGTACACTGTGGTCATAAAGGGATGGACATGGTCAGCAACAATACTCAGGTAGTCTGTGGCTTTGACACGATGCTCAATTGGTACTAATAAGCCCAAAGTGTGCCAGGAAAATATCCCCCACACCATTACACCACCACCACCAGCCTGAACCGTTGATACAAGGCAGGATGGATCCATGCTTTCATGTTGTTGACGCCAAATTCTGACCCTACCATCCGAATGTCGCAGCAGAAATCGAGACTCATCAGACCAGGCAACGTTTTTCCAATCTTCGATTGTCCAATTTTGGTGAGCCTGTGCGAATTGTAGCCTCAGTTTCCTGTTCTTAGCTGACAGGAGTGGCACCCGGTGTGGTCTTCTGCTGCTGTAGCCCATCCGCCTCAAGGTTCGACGTGTTGTGC
The DNA here is from genome assembly GCA_030340625.1 of Merluccius polli. Taxonomy (NCBI): domain Eukaryota; kingdom Metazoa; phylum Chordata; class Actinopteri; order Gadiformes; family Merlucciidae; genus Merluccius; species Merluccius polli. The sequence goes on from JAOPHQ010002220.1 coordinate 4,745, forward strand.
GTTCAGAGATGCTCTTCTGCATACCTCTGTTGTAACGAGTGGTTATTTGAGTTACAGTTGCCTTTCTATCAGCTCGAACCAGTCTGGCCATTCTCCTCTGACCTCTAGCATCAACAAGGCATTTGCGCCCACAGAACTGCCGCTCACTGGATATTTTCTCTTTTTCGGACCATTCTCTGTAAACCCTAGAGATGGTTGTGCGTGAAAATCCCAGTAGATCAGCAGTCTCTGAAATACTCAGACCAGCCTGTCTGGCACCAACAACCATGCCACGTTCAAAGTCACTTAAATCACCTTTCTTCCCCATTCTGATGCTCGGTTTGAACTGCAGCAGATCGTCCTGACCATGTCTACATGCCTAAATGCATTGAGTTGCTGCCATGTGATTGGCTGATTAGAAATTTGCGTTAACGAGCAGTTGGACAGGTGTACCTAATAAAGTGGCCGGTGAGTGTATATATTTCATTAAATAAAACTATCTACTGGACATTATGGGGTCTACATGAAGGAGTTGATTTAAAGGAATGAAGAAGTGAGAATTTGTGTTAATTAATTTAGCTTTGCTTTACACCAATTGACATGTTGAAACATTGTCAAGTGTAGGAGTTAAACATGTTTGTTTCTATTGTTCATTAAAGGCTGAATGGCTGTCATCTGTCAGAGAGATGCTGTGAAGCTCTGGCCTCAGTTCTCAGCTCCAACTCCTCTAGTCTGAGAGAGCTGGACCTGAGTAACAATGATCTGCAGGATTCAGGAGTGAAGCTGCTCTCTGCTGGACTGGGGAGTCCACAATGTAGACTGGAGACTCTCAGGTCAGTTGGACTCAATGTGCAAACAGTCCCACCACAAGGCTCCTCATCATTTAACAGATTTACATCCATTAAAGTTAGAAATCACACGGCTAAATATAGATTTTTCATAAGAATAACTGTGTGTGTGTGTGTGTGTGTGTGTGTGTGTGTGTGTGTGTGTGTGTGTGTGTGTGTGTGTGTGTGTGTAGGTTGTCTGGCTGCATGGTCACACAGGAAGGCTGTGCTTCTCTGGCCTCAGCTCTGAGCTCCAACCCCTCCCATCTGAGAGAGCTGGACCTGAGCTACAATCACCCTGCAGGAGACTCAGGAGTTACGCTGCTCTCTGCTGGACTGGAGGATCCAGGCTGGAGACTGGACACTCTCAGGTATGGAGAGGACAGCTCACCACTCAGTGAGACAATGTCTCCTCCAAGGATTCAGCCGCCTGCTAGATGAAGTGTAACTGTAACTCATGTTGTGTAGAAAGTGATGATCCAGCAGATGATGAAGGTGAATGTTTCCATGTTTAAAGCCAACATGCTGCTCTCACTGTGTTTCCCCCCCCAGTGTGGAGCATGGTGGAGTGGGGAGGCTGAGACCAGCTCTAAAGAAGTGTAAGTGTCCGTTTAGTTGGATCACAACACACTCACTATTTAGATGGATACTTCATTGATGAAGAGTCATTTATTTTGATGAAGAGTCATTTATTTTAGGACACGTCTTGACAGCAAAGTATTTGATTGAAGTCCTGATCCTGGGAAGACACATGGGAGCATTAACCTCTTCAGAGAGACAATGGGTGGACATGACTCTTAGAGGGACACTTTCACATCGTGGGCAGTAACAACAAGGGAGACAAAAGGTGAGGGGAGTGACCTGGCCATGGCCAAGGCCAGGTTCATTAGCATTACACTAAGGGGGGAAGTGGACATGTCTGCAAGGACGCAAGACAACTAAGGGATCTGCACAAGAAAGAAGTGAGGAGATGCATGGCCTCCACACTTCCTGGATACAGTGGAGATGCCAATGCTACTAACTGAACACCTTTTAACTGAAGAGAGGAAGGAGCTATTTCTAGTTGCAGAGAGACTTTATACAAAGGCTTACTTAATGAACTATATATTATAGCAGCCTATATATGTGATGTGGTGTATAGTTCATATATTCCACCACATCCATCCACACAGCAGTAGGTGACGTCCGCTCATGAAGACCTCATGTATCTTCTAATAATATTGTTACCAGGGTTTGAGTTATGATTCCATCTTTGTGGGAGCCCATATGTGGGGGGGGGGGTGTTAATCACGCATGTTGGGGGTACGGTTGCTGTGAGGGTGACTGCGTATTTTTAGCTCTCTTGGACTCTTTTTTTGCCCCCAGTCTAGTTCTTAGTTTTGCCCTTTTTTCCCCATGCTCTTTGGAGCCTGTTTATTTACGAATTCTGTTTTCAATAAACTAAAGTATTTTTGTTCACGTATCTGTCTGCTTGTGGTCCACTTCAGCACCTTGGCCAGCGGCCGTGACAATAGCCTTAAGAGCACGAAGCATAGTACGCGCATTATGGATATGTCATGCTACCAATTGTGCGCTCCTACACAGAGACACGCAGGCCTATTGATATGCATACAAACGGATCGTTTTATTGAAAATATTGTGGCTACAGCCCTACGTTTGTGTTTATGAAAGTCCGCCTTTATTACGCAACTGCAGCGCATTTGGAAATGTCAACAAACAGATGAACGCAACATGCTTATGTCCTATTTATAAAATGTATTTTAATCACACAATCGAACCTTTGCAACATGTGAAACAGGCCCATTGGCTACTATGCATAATAAGCTGTTTTAAATTTCTAATTTCTAATCGCGCAGACGTGACCGAGCCCGACCCGAACCCCAGCATAATTTCTAAATATCTGTATGGACCCGGCCCGTCGGGTCCCGTCGGGTCCCGTCGGGTCTATTCAAGCATGCCGCTTATCCGCTATCTTCACCTGACGTGATTTAGCCGCGCCTATTTATCCTGGCTCGGCAATTGTGCAACCGAATAAGCCAGGATGCACCGAGCAGAATAGTTCAAGCCGCGCTTGTTCAATTATCCTGGATTTCTTTATCTAGTTTTGTGCAATACCCCCTGGGATACTTTTGGATCGGTCTCTTCAGGACAAATGCCGGTTCAGTCGGTTTGCATCCAATCAAACCGGTTTAGGCCGGTGCACCGGACCGGACCGGAAAACCGGGAATGGACCCGACCTTCAGCCCCTAATCATGTCTTGTTCTCCCGTCAGATGCCTGTGGACTCACACTGGACCCAAACACAGCCCACAGAGAACTCTCTCTGTCTGAGGACCACAGGGAGGTGATGGTGGTTAAAGAGGATCAGTCTCATCCTGACCACCCAGAGAGATTTGACTCCTGGGTCCAGGTGTTGTGTAGAGAGGGTCTGACTGGCCGCTGTTACTGGGAGGTGGAGTGGAGAGGACGTGTTGCTATAGGAGTGACATACAGAGGAATCACAAAGAGAGGAGGGGGTGACAGCCTGCTTGGAGAGAACAACAAGTCCTGGTGTCTTCAGTGTTATGATGGTGCTTACTCTGCCCGGTACGACGGTTGTCCAACATACATCTTTCTCCCCCCCCCTGTCTCCACCAGAGTAGGAGTGTGTGTGGACCGGCCTGCTGGCTCTCTGTCCTTCTACAGAGTGTCCCCAGGTGTAGGAGGGTCCTCACACACACTGACACACATCCACACCTTCTGGACCACATTCACCCAGGAGGACCTCCTCCCTGGGTTTCGGTTCTGGTCTGGTCCTGGTTCCTCAGTGTCTCTGTGTGGGTTGTAATTTATAACACATCCATTAATTAAGTTAATATAATATATATAATATATAATCAGGTCTCATATATATATATTCATTATTGTATTGATTACCTATTGTTGATGATCAGTTAATTATTGTATTGATTACCTATTGTTGATGATCAGTTAATTATTGTATTGATTACCTATTGTTGATGATCAGTTCATTATTGTATTGATTACCTATTGTTGATGATCAGTTCATTATTGTATTGATTACCTATTGTTGATGATCAGTTCATTATTGTATTGATTACCTATTGTTGATGATCAGTTCATTATTGTATTGATTACCGTGTGGCAGGTCGCGTCTCAGCCTATCAGAGAAATTAATATTCATGAGCAAGCTACAACCTTTGCCTGAACTGGACCGGGTCTGAACTGGTCCAGGTCTGAACTGGGCCGGGTCTGAACTGGGCCGGGTCTGAACTGGGCCGGGTCTGAACTGGGCCGGGTCTGAACTGGCCTGGGTCTGAACTGGCCTGGGTCTGAACTGGGCCGGTTTTTAACTGGTCCGGGTCTGAACTGGTCCGGGTCTGAACTGGTCCGGGTCTGAACTGGGCCGGGTCTGAACTGGTCCGGGTCTGAACTGGTCTGGGTCTGAACTGGCCTGGGTCTGAACTGGTCTGGGTCTGAACTGGTCCGGGTCCGGGTCGTGTCTCCTTCCTCACGACGGGCTTTTTTAAACTAATGCATTAAATAGAGAGCATTCCGGAGACTTCAACTTATTTCAATTCCGTTTGAACCATAAGACAAATTAAACACACAGCAAATAAACACTGAGTCAAGTTTTACTTATTCCTTTTCTGGCGGACATTTTTATATTGTTGGTAACAAAACGTATTTCGATGAGACTCGGCTGGGGGGGCAGTGAGTCCTGTGGGGGACCATTGAGTCCTGTGGGGGCCAGTGAGTCCTGATAAAGGTTTGCAACACGTTTGTCTTCAGTGATGCTGAGAAAGACAAAATTCAAGTGTTAAAAGAAAAGTTTAAAGATTACTGCGAGCCTAGAAAGAACCTTCCATACACCCGACATATGTTCTTCACAAAGGCTCAAGGACCGACAGAGACCATAGACGCCTACGTGACAGAGTTGAAGAGCAAAGCCAAAGATTGTGAGTTTGGACCTTTACATGACTCTTTAATATGTGACAGGATTGTATGCGGCATACGAGATGATAATGTAAGAAGAAGACTATTAAGAGAGGGGGATCTCACGTTAGAAAAAGCCATTGATGTCTGCCGTGCCAATGAGATCACGTCAAGTCAAGTTAAAATGCTCAATGAAGAAGTTGAAGTGCAAAAAATAAAACCTGTGAATACAGCCAAGAATGAAAGAGCTGAAAAGGGCAGAACAAAGCCAGCGTCACAGGATGAGCAAAAGGGATTTGATTGCAACAGATGTGGATATAAACATGACTACAGGAAATGTCCAGCTTTTGGTCACAAGGCCACACAAGGAAAATGCATGCTGTGGAACAGAGTGACAGTGACAATAACATGTTCATTGGCACAATCAATGTGGAAGAAGTATGCATCAAAAAGATTGACAATGCAGAAATGGAGGATGACGATGAGTGGACTCAAGAACTAAAGATAAACAGGAGAAAGGTGAAATTTAAGCTTGATACTGGTGCAGGTTGCAATGTGATGTCAGCAGACACGTTCAACTCACTGGACATCAGAGGAAAGTTGAAAAAATCCACCTGCAGGCTTGTTGCATATTTCGGCCACAAGTCGGCGCCATTGGGCAAGAGAGAACTCACTTGTGTGCACAAAGGACAAAAACACAAGATAGAGTTTGAGATCACACAGCAACATGTTCCAGCAATACTGGGAAAGAAAACATGCACTAAGTTAGGCTTGGTGAAGCGAGTGTATGATATTAAAAAGGACAATGACATTCTGAATGACTTTGATGACTTGTGTTCTGGTTTAGGATGTTTACCAGGGATACACCATATTCAGATTGATCCAACTATTTCACCAGTTGTGCATGCTCCAAGAAAGGTTCCAGTAGCTCTCAGGGACAAAGTAGTGGAAGAACTACACAGGATGGAACAGAATGGAGTGATAACAAGACAAATAGAACCGACAGACTGGGTGAGTAGCATGGTGACGGCGGTCACACCGAAAAAGATAAGGATATGCATGGATCCACAGGATCTTAATCAGGCAATAAAACGAGAGCACTATCCACTGCTAACTGTTGAAGAGGTTGTCTCCCGCATGCCGAAAGCAAAGTACTTTTCTGTGCTAGACGCAAATCAAGGGTTTTGGCAAATTAAACTGGATGAAGAAAGTTCCAAGTTGTGCACGTTCAACACTCCTATAGGGAGATATCGGTTCCTGCGTCTACCTTTTGGAATCTCCTCTGCATCTGAGGTGTTCCAGAGATCCGTGGCACAAATGATTGAAGGCCTGGAAGGAGTAGTCAACATTATCGATGATTTGCTTGTATGGGGTGACACAATCGAGGAACACGATCAGAGATTGATAAAGGTCTTGGAGAGAGCAAGGGAGTACAACTTGAAATTGAACAGAAACAAATGTAAAATCAGAACTACAGAGATCAAGTATCAGAGGTCATGTACTCAGCACTGATGGGCTGAAAGCAGATGATGAAAAAAGTGAGAGCTGTGGTACAACTACCACCCCCACAACACAAACAGGAGCTGATGAGATTCATGGGCATGATACAATATCTTGCCAAGTTCATTCCCAACCTGTCTGAGGTCATCGCTCCACTGAGAAAGCTGCTAGAGAATGACACTGCATGGCATTGGGAAGAGGAGCAAAAGCAAAGCTATGAACAATTGAAGAAGTTGGTTACCAATGCACCAACACTCAAGTTCTATGATGTGAATGCACCTGTGACATTGTCTGTGGATGCCAGTTCAGAAGGCATAGGAGCTGTAATACTGCAGGATGGAAGGCCTGTAGCGTATGGATCACAAGCGCTTTCTGACCGTCAGCGCAGATATGTGCAAATTGAAAAGGAATTACTTGCCATAGTTTATGGGTGTGAGAAATTCCACCAGTATTTATATGGCAGAGACATCAATGTTGAGAGTGATCACAAACCGCTGGAGAGCATTTTCAAAAAGCCACTCCACAGAGCTCCCATGAGATTGCAAAGGATGCTTCTCAGACTACAGAGGTACACACTCAAAGTCACCTATAAGCCAGGGAAAGAGCTGTACATCGCTGACACTCTGAGCCGTGCTTTCCTAAAAGAGCAAAAAGAAGATTTGCTAGGAGAGGAGTTGGAAGTCAAGTCAAGTCCGAGAGCTGGGAATTTGAACATGTTCACTTCCAGTCCAGGACATGCTCAGTCCAATGGTCAGGCAGAGAGAGCTCAAAAAGGCACAGAGCGGCAATGGGGACCCTTACATTACTCTGCTTGAGTACCGCAACACACCGCTGGAGGGTATAGGATTCTCTCCTGCACAGCTGTTAATGGGACGTCGTCTAAAGTCCAAACTGCCAACAACAACAACTCTATTGAATCCTGAAAATAGAGCTCAAGTTCATGACAATCTGAAGTGCAGACAAATGAAACAAAAGAGCTACTTTGACAGACAAACACAAAAGTTGCCAGATCTACGAACAGGTGAAAATGTCAGGATACAGAAAGGAGATACATGGCAGCCAGCTGTGGTTGTGAAAAGACATCGGCCACCAAGATCCTTCATAGTTCGCACACCAGATGGACGAGTCTACAGGAGGAACAGAAAGCATCTACTGAAGACAGGCGAGAGGGAGTTTCCACCTACAGAGATGCAGGACATTCCCACATACACACACACTGAAACGGCACACACTGAGGCTGACACAGAATGCAACAACACAGAGGTCAATCAGGACACTGACTCTCATGATGGACAAGCACAGTTACAATTACATCACACAAGGTCTGGGAGACGAGTCAAGATTCCAGCCAGATACAAAGACTAGACATGCATTTGAACACTAGCAGATTGATGCTATGTCACACAGGTTGTGTTACTGAGAGTTAATTAAAAAATAAAATAAAATAAAAAGAATGTTGTTGATGTATTAATGCATGTGTGTAACATAATGCAATTTTGTTGTTGGTATTGTTAGATACACTGTAGAATACAATACAAGTTTATTTGAATGGTGTTAAACCGTGAAGGAAAAGTTTTACCTTAAGGCATTTTTTTATGTTACGTGTCATAACGACAACAAAGAAGTGAGGCATTATTTTGTATCAGTGTAATTTAAAACAAAACAAAGCATCTTAAGAAAGGGGATGTGATGTATTGTGTGTGGGTTTCCGTAGTTCAGGTTGTATGATGTCAATACGTAATGGTACGTATGTGTATAACAGCGGACGACAAGTAAAGACGTGTTTTGGTTCTAAGCGGAGCATGTGTCCGAGTCAAATCAATATATATAACACTGTGGGGGGGTCAGTCAGTCCTGTGGGGGGGGCCATTGAGTCCTGGGGGGGGGGGGGGGCTAACTGGCTGCTGTTAGCCAGTTAGCCGTACCGTTAGCATGTTAGCCAGTGGGGGCTGCTGTTAGCCAGTTAGCATGTTAGCCGTGCCGTTAGCCAGCGGGGGCTGCTTTTAGCCAGTTAGCATGTTAGCCGTACCGTTAGCATGTTGCTATGCGACGTTGCTAGCGTCCTAGCTGTAAAATGACTAGCCGTCACGTCATTGTGCATTTTACATGCAGTACCGGTTGTCGCCACAAGAGTGGAGTGTTTACCCTTTTTGAATGCAGTACCGGTTTGTCGCCACAAGAGTGGAGTGTTTACCCTTTTTGAATGCAGTACCGGTTTGTCGCCACAAGAGTGGAGTGTTTATACCCTTTTTTGAATTGCCAAGTACCCGGTTGTCGCCTACAAGACGTGAGTGTTTACCCTTTTTGAATGCAGTACCGGTTGTCGCCACAAGAGTGGAGTGTTTACCCTTTTTGAATGCAAGTACCGGTTGTCGCCACAAGAGTGGAGTGTTTACCCTTTTTGAATGCAGTACCGGTTGTCGCCACAAGAGTGGAGTGTTTACCCTTTTTGAATGCAGTACCGGTTGTCGCCACAAGAGTGGAGTGTTTACCCTTTTTGAATGCAGTACCGGTTGTCGCCACAAGAGTGGAGTGTTTACCCTTTTTGAATGCAGTACCGGTTGTCGCCACAAGAGTGGAGTGTTTACCCTTTTTGAATGCAGTACCGGTTGTCGCCACAAGAGTGGAGTGTTTACCCTTTTTGAATGCAGTACCGGTGGTCGCCACAAGAGTGGAGTGTTTACCCTTTTTGAATGCAGTACCGGTTGTCGCCACAAGAGTGGAGTGTTTACCCTTTTATGAGTGCTGCTAGCGCCGCTAACGTTGAACATGGATGAAGTACTGTTCTGATTGTCTGCTGTTTGTCAGATTGACAGTCATTGAATATTTTTGATGTTAGTTTTATATAACATACTATATGATCACCATGATAAAATATATATGATTAGATATAAATTAGAAATATAAAGTATTTTGCTAAGTGCATTTTGAATTTATTTTCATTGCTTTATTTACACACTTTATAATAATGTAATGTTGTAAAATGTAGTATTTGATATAAACTTGTAGTAATATTAGAACAGAGTATTACTATAACAGAATATTAGTAATGTAATCGGCAGAAAGGACGACGTCTGCTGCAGGGGACCAAACCTTTGCTCATGCCCTATATTTGTGTGATGACCTTTGTGCAGATACTAAACCTCTTCCTCCGCATGCTGAGAGTCCCAGTCCTTCCAAGTCCAGCTAACAACGCAGGTTACACTTGCTCTGGGTCTGAACTGGGCCGGGTGGGTCTGAACTGGTCTGGGTCTGAACTGGTCTGGGTCTGAACTGGGCCGGGTCTGAACTGGGCTGGGTCTGAACTGGTCCAGGTCTGAACTGGTCTGGGTCTGAACTGGGCCGGGTCTGAACTGGTCTTGGTCTGAACTGGGTTCGCTGAACTGGTCTGGGTCTGAACTGGGCCGGGTGGGTCTGAACTGGGCCTGGTTTGAACTGGGTTCGCTGAACTGGTCTGGGTCTGAACTGGGCCGGGTCTGAACTGGGCTGGGTCTGAACTGGTCCAGGTCTGAACTGGTCTGGGTCTGAACTGGGCCGGGTCTGAACTGGTCTTGGTCTGAACTGGGTTCGCTGAATTGGTCTGGGTCTGAACTGGGCCGGGTCTGAACTGGGCTGGGTCTGAACTGGGCCGGGTCTGAACTGGTCTGGGTCTGAACTGGGCCGGGTCTGAACTGGTCTGGGTCTGAACTGGGCCGGGTGGGTCTGAACTGGGTTCGCTAAACTGGTCTGGGTCTGAACTGGGCCGGGTCTGATTTGTCTGAACTGGTCTAGGTCTGAACTGGTCTGGGTTTGAACTGGGCCGGGTCTGAACTGGTCCAGGTCTGAACTGGTCTGGGTCTGAACTGGGTTCGCTGAACTGGTCTGGGTCTGAACTGGGCCGGGTCTGAACTGGGCCGGGTTTGAACTGGGTTCACTGAACTGGTCTGGGTCTGAACTGGGCCGGGTCTGAACTGGCCTGGGTCTGAACTGGGCCGGGTCTGAACTGGGCCGGGTCTGAACTGGGCTGGGTCTGAACTGGTCCAGATCTGAACTGGGTTCGCTGAACTGGGTTCGCTGAACTGGTCTGGGTCTGAACTGGGCCGGGTCTGAACTGGTCTGGGTCTGAACTGGGCCGGGTGGGTCTGAACTGGTCTGGGTCTGAACTGGGCCGGGTCTGAACTGGGCTAGGTCCTGAACTGGTCCAGGTCTGAACTGGTCTGGGTCTGAACTGGGTTCGCTGAACTGGTCTGGGTCTGAACTGGGCCGGGTCTGAACTGGGCCGGGTTTGAACTGGGTTCACTGAACTGGTCTGGGTCTGAACTGGGCCGGGTCTGAACTGGCCTGGGTCTGAACTGGGCCGGGTCTGAACTGGGCTGGGTCTGAACTGGTCTGGGTCTGAACTGGTCCAGATCTGAACTGGGTTCGCTGAACTGGTCTGGGTCTGAACTGGGCCGGGTCTGAACTGGTCTGGGTCTGAACTGGGCCGGGTGGGTCTGAACTGGTCTTGGTCTGAACTGGGTTCGCTGAACTGGTCTGGGTCTGAACTGGGCCGGGTCTGAACTGGTCTGGCTCTGAACACACCCTCCCCCCCTCACGTCTGGTCTCGGTTGGCCCTGCGGACCGTTTCAGTCCTGGTGTTAGTTGTGGAGGTTTGCACTGGGATCTGTCGGACAAACGGGAGACTTTGTGTTGTTTACGGTGGGGGGGGGGGGGGCAGGAATGTCAGCTTGTATCTGGGGGAGAGGGAGGCAGATAGGGAGGGAGAGGGAGTGAAGGGGGGAGAGGGAGTGGAGGGGGGAGAGGGAGGCAGATAGGGAGGGAGAGGGAGTGGAGGGGGGGAGAGGGAGTGGAGGGGGGGGAGAGGGAGTGGAGGGGGGAGAGGGAGGCGGATGGGGGAGAGGGAGTGGAGGGGGGAGAGGGAGGCGGATGGGGAGGGAGAGGTACTGGTTAGGTTCATGAGCACCAGGATAACCTGACAGCCGGGTGCCAGCTGCTCTGCCAAAGTCTGTTAGAAAGTCGTCCAAACACAATGACAACGCTGACCACTGCACATAATGAAGGCTGCCCCCCCCCCCCCCTAACCCTAACCCCCCCCCCCCCCCCCTCCGCTCTCTCTTTCTCAGTTCATTTCACAAAAGCTTTACAGGTATGGAAAGGAAAAATTTACATTGGCAGAGCAGTTTAAAAAATCCAACAAAGGGAAAATAATAATAATAATAATTATTATTATTATTAAACTGAATGTTATCTTCGACACGCCTCTCCCCCTAATTGAGAGTAATATTGTGTCTGTCTGTCGCTCTCCCCTCTCTTCCACAGGGATATGGTAAGTCCCCCCCCCCCCCAACCCAGGTACCGGGTTCGAATCCCATGTCAACAGTCTCCTAGTAGTCAAGGTGCCCCTTAATGTCATGCATCTGAACTCACTGTAAAGAAGCTCTGCTGAACGTGACGGGGCAGAGGTAGAGGGTCCCGGTGTAGGGTCCCGGTTAGAGGGTCCGGTAAGAGGGTAGAGGGTCCCGGTTAGAGGGTAGAGGGTCCCGGTTAGAGGGTCCCGGTTAGAGGGTAGAGGGTCCCGGTTAGAGGGTCCCGGTTAGAGGGTAGAGGGTCCCGGTTAGAGGGTAGAGGGTCCCGGTTAGAGGGTAGAGGGTCCCGGTTAGAGGGTCCCGGTTAGAGGGTAGAGGGTCCCGGTTAGAGGGTAGAGGGTCCCGGTTAGAGGGTAGAGGGGTCCCGGTTAGAGGGTCCCGGTTAGAGGGTAGAGGGTCCCGGTTAGAGGGTAGAGGGGTCCCGGTTAGAGGGTCCCGGTTAGAGTGTAGAGGGTCCCGGTTAGAGGGTAGAGGGTCCCGGTTAGAGGGGTCCCGGTTAGAGGGTAGAGGGTCCCGGTTAGAGGGTAGAGGGTCCCGGTTAGAGGGTCCCGGTTAGAAGGGTAGAGGGTCCCGGTTAGAGGTAGAGGGTCCCGGTTAGAGGGCAGAGGGTCCCGGTTAGGAGGGTTCCCGGTTAGAGGGTAGAGGGTCCCGGTTAGAGGGTCCCGGTTAGAGGGGCAGAGGGTCCCGGTTAGAGGGTAGAGGGTCCCGGTTAGAGGGTCCCGGTTAGAGGGCAGAGGGGTCCCGGTTAGAGGGTAGAGGGTCCCGGTTAGAGGGGTGCCCGGTTAGAGGCAGAGGGGTCCCGGTTAGAGGGTAGAGGGTCCGGTTAGAGGGCAGAGGGTCCCGGTTAGAGGGTCCCGGTTAGAGGGTAGAGGGTCCCCGGTTAGAGGGTCCCGGTTAGAGGGCAGAGGGTCCCCGGTTAGAGGGTAGAGGGTCCCCGGTTAGAGGGTCCCCGGTTAGTGGGCAGAGGGGTCCCGGTTAGAGGGTAGAGGGTCCGGTTAGAGGGTCCCGGTTAGAGGGCAGAGGGTCCCGGTTAGAGGGTAGAGGGTCCCGGTTAGAGGGTAGAGGGTCCCGGTTAGAGGGTAGAGGGTCCCCGGTTAGAGGGCAGAGGGTCCCGGTTAGAGGGTAGAGGGTCCCGGTTCAAAGACAAACCCCCGTCATCACGAAAACCAAGACCTCCATCCAGGGAGAAATACACATGAGCTCATGTGTCATGCTGAACGGGTCTGGGGGGGGGGGGGTGGTTGCATATGATAGGAGTGACATTGAGGACTGGTCAACACAGCATCTTTCTTCTTTTGTTTCCTGATCCCGTTTCTGACCTGAAATTAGCTGTGAAGATGTGTGCCCGTCTTTGGAAATTAGACAATAATGAATATGATTTATTGGCGGGTTTTCAATAAAGATATGATAACGTTTGCAATGATCATCGTGACTCTGCATTGTTTGTATCTGATCTTTGCTTCCCATGTTTGGATGTGTTTTGCAGTTTTCAATCAGTTTTCACCTCTCAAAAACTGATTGAAGGCATAGTGTAGTTTACTCAGAGGTTATTTCTGCCCTAAATATGACTTGATCTCATTCATGAGCTTCATAATGTAAGATCTGAGCTCACAGGACAGCTTGAAATCCTTTTTAAAGGACCATTACAACACAAAATAGGCATTTTCACCTGCCAAAAAATTGATTGAAGGCCAAATACAGTTACTCAAAGGTGATTTCTGCCTAAATATGACTTGATCTCATTCATAAGCTTCATAATATAAACACTAGAGCTCACAGGACAGCTTGGAATTATTTTAAAGGACCATTACAACACAACATAGGCATTTTCACCCTATCAAAAAATGATTGCAGCTCCTTCCTTGTAACCTTATACATTTTTTGTCCTCAAAATGACTTTAAATCACTGCACTATCAACATTTCAAAAGACAACCTTGTTGAATGTCTTGGTTAAAAGAATGGTCCCTACCTTGTGACCATAGAAATACCAATTTGGCAGAAAACATTTATTTTATACATATATACATACATTCATACATACATACACACACAGATACACACACAGATACACACACACACACACATAGATACAATCATTTGTTCATTAGTACGTATGCATCTACATACATACATATGTACATACAAAATTATATACTTATACTAATATATAAAATACCAA
>JAOPHQ010002221.1:0-19430 GCA_030340625.1 Merluccius polli
ACCTTATTACTCCAGTAAATAGAGACGATCTTAGTAATAACCTGGCAACGTTACCTATTTACTCCAGTAAATAGAGATGATCTTAGTAACGACATGGCAACGTTACCTTATTACTCCAGTAAATAGAGACGATCTTAGTAATGACCTGGCAACGTTACCTTATTACTCCAGTAAATAGAGACGATGTTAGTAACGACCTGGCAACGTTACCTTATTACTCCAGTAAATAGAGATGATCTTAGTAACGACATGGCAACATTACCTTATTACTCCAGTAAATAGAGACGATTTTAGTAACAACCTGGCAACGTTACCTTATTACTCCAGTAAATAGAGATGATCTTAGTAACGACCTGGCAACGTTACCTTAGTAATGACCTGGCAACGTTACCTTATCACTCCAGTAAATAGAGACGATCGTCGTAATAACCTGGCAACGTTACACATTTACTACAGTAAATAGAGACGATCTTAGTAACAACATGGCAACGTTACCTTATTACTCCAGTAAATAGAGACGATCTTCGTAACGACCTGGCAACGTTACCTTATTACTCCAGTAAATAGAGACGATTTTAGTAACGACCGGGCAACGTTACCTTATTACTCCAGTAAATAGAGACGATCTTAGTAACGACCTGGCAACGTTACCTTAGTAATGACCTGGCAACGTTACCTTATCACTCCAGTAAATAGAGACGATCTTAGAGACGATCTTAGTAACAACATGGCAACGTTACCTTATTACTCCAGTAAATAGAGACGATCTTAGTAATGACCTGGCAACGTTACCTTATTACTCCAGTAAATAGAGACGATCTTAGTGATGACCTGGCAACGTTACCTTATTACTCCAGTAAATAGAGACGACCTTAGTAATAACTTGGCAACGTTACCTATTTACTCCAGTAAATAGAGACAATCTTAGTAACAACATGGCAACGTTACCTTATTACTCCAGTAAATAGAGACGATCTTAGTAACGACATGGCAATGTTACCTTATTACTCCAGTAAATAGAGACGATCTTAGTAATGACCTGGCAAGGTTACCTTATTACTCCAGTAAATAGAGACGATCTTAGTAATGACCTGGCAACGTTCACTTATTACTCCAGTAAATGAGACGATTTTAGTAACGACCTGGCAACGTTACCTTATTACTCCAGTAAATGAGACGATTTTAGTAACGACCTGGCAACGTTACCTTATTACTCCAGTAAATAGAGACGATCTTAGTAATGACCTGGCAACGTTACCTTATTACTCCAGTAAATAGAGACGATGTTAGTAATGACCTGGCAACGTTACCTTATTACTCCAGTAAATAGAGACGATCTTAGTAATAACCTGGCAACGTTACCTATTTACTCCAGTAAATAGAGATGATCTTCGTAACGACCTGGCAACGTTACCTTATTACTCCAGTAAATAGAGACGATTTTAGTAACGACCTGGCAACGTTACCTTATTACTCCAGTAAATAGAGACGATCTTAGTAACGACCTGGCAACGTTACCTTAGTAATGACCTGGCAACGTTACCTTATCACTCCAGTAAATAGAGACGATCTTAGAGACGATCTTAGTAACAACATGGCAACATTACCCATATTACTCCAGTAAATAGAGACGATCTTAGTAATGACCTGGCAACGTTACCTTATTACTCCAGTAAATAGAGACGATCTTAGTGATGACCTGGCAACGTTACCTTATTACTCCAGTAAATAGAGACGACCTTAGTAATAACTTGGCAACGTTACCTATTTACTCCAGTAAATAGAGACGATCTTAGTAATGACCTGGCAACGTTCACTTATTACTCCAGTAAATGAGACGATTTTAGTAACGACCTGGCAACGTTACCTTATTACTCCAGTAAATAGAGACGATGTTAGTAATGACCTGGCAACGTTACCTTATTACTCCAGTAAATAGAGACGATCTTAGTAATGACCTGGCAACGTTACCTTATTACTCCAGTAAATAGAGACGATCTTAGTAATGACCTGGCAACGTTACCTTATTACTCCAGTAAATAGAGACGATGTTAGTAATGACCTGGCAACGTTACCTTATTACTCCAGTAAATAGAGACGATCTTAGTAATAACCTGGCAACGTTACCTATTTACTCCAGTAAATAGAGATGATCTTAGTAACGACATGGCAACGTTACCTTATTACTCCAGTAAATAGAGACGATCTTAGTAACGACATGGCAACATTACCTTATTACTCCAGTAAATGAGACGATTTTAGTAACAACCTGGCAACGTTACCTTATTACTCCAGTAAATAGAGACGATCTTAGTAATGACCTGGCAACGTTACCTTATTACTCCAGTAAATAGAGACAATTTTAGTAACGACCTGGCAACGTTACCTTATTACTCCAGTAAATAGAGACGATTTTAGTAACGACATGGCAACGTTACCTTATTACTCCAGTAAATAGAGATGATCTTAGTAACGACCTGGCAACGTTACCTTAGTAATGAGCTGGCAACGTTACCTTATCACTCCAGTAAATAGAGACAATCTTCGTAATAACCTGGCAACGTTACCCATTTACTACAGTAAATAGAGACGATCTTAGTAACGACCTGGCAAGGTTACCTTATTACTCCAGTAAATAGAGACAATCTTAGTAACGACATGGCAACGTTACCTTATTACTCCAGTAAATAGAGACGATCTTAGTAACGACATGGCAACGTTACCTTATTACTCCAGTAAATAGAGACGATCTTAGTGATGACCTGGCAACATTACCTTATTACTCCAGTAAATAGAGACGACCTTAGTAATAACTTGGCAACGTTACCTATTTACTCCAGTAAATAGAGACAATCTTAGTAACAACATGGCAACGTTACCTTATTACTCCAGTAAATAGAGACGATCTTAGTAACGACATGGCAACGTTACCTTATTACTCCAGTAAATAGAGACGATCTTAGTAATGACCTGGCAAGGTTACCTTATTACTCCAGTAAATAGAGACGATCTTAGTAATGACCTGGCAACGTTCACTTATTACTCCAGTAAATGAGACGATTTTAGTAAAGACCTGGCAACGTTACCTTATTACTCCAGTAAATAGAGACGATCTTAGTAATGACCTGGCAACGTTACCTTATTACTCCAGTAAATAGAGACGATCTTCGTAACAACCTGGCAACGTTACCTTATTACTCCAGTAAATAGAGACGATCTTAGTAATGACCTGGCAACGTTACCTTATTACTCCAGTAAATAGAGACGATCTTAGTAATGACCTGGCAACGTTACCTTATTACTCCAGTAAATAGAGACGATCTTAGTAATAACCTGGCAACGTTACCTATTTACTCCAGTAAATAGAGATGATCTTAGTAATGACATGGCAACGTTACCTTATTACTCCAGTAAATAGAGACGATCTTCGTAACGACCTGGCAACGTTACCTTATTACTCCAGTAAATAGAGACGATCTTAGTAACGACATGGCAACGTTACCTTATTACTCCAGTAAATAGAGACAATCTTAGTAACGACCTGGCAACGTTACCTTATTACTCCAGTAAATACTAAGTATGTGTGATGTGTCTCCAATGGCAATGTCTATGGTGTGTGTGTGTGTGTGTGACAGACACCTCTCTGAGTGACTTTTGCACACTGACCCTACAGGTGCAATTCAATCCACCCTCCACAAGATGGCGCCAAGCCAGCCTGGTCATATCCAAGCGACACCCGTGTATCCTGCTTCCAGCTCAACGACTTTTGGTGAGGATAAAGTCGTTGAGGAGAAAGTCACCAGGTAGGCTATTGTGCTTCAGCTTTCTTAAGTCCAATCTTTGTACAACAGGAGAGGGTGTGACATGGTTCTGCTAAAACCTCACAGAAGGCGGCTGCATGGCTGGCTTTGCATTGCGAGCCTCCCTTGGTGACAGTTTTAACCTGACATGCTGCTGGCTACGTGGCTTACAGTATTTCCGTCTTCGACTATGTAATACCACGGTAACTAAAAATCACAACGAAGCTATGGTTCTTCCATCATGTACCCTATTTTATACAGTCTACTATCTACGGTACGTAGATGTTTGTTGTAGGATTTAAATAATCTGTCTATAAACAGTCGACCAGTGTTGCCAGATGAGATTGACAGTTTCCAGCCCAATCACATCTTAGAACCCGCCCAATCCAATAAAAACCAGCCCAAACCACAAAGTTGCAAGACACCCGTGTAAACCCGTAAAATCATAACACATGCAATAGAAAACACTCGTAAGTATCAAGAGCTTCATATCTGCATCAAATAACCACACATAAATGATAGATAAATAGGTTTTTGCAAATTGCAAAACCCTGCAAAAATTGTAAAAAGGTGCACTTTTAAATGTCATTATTTACATCACAAATGACCCGTATGAGGACTACTTGGAAAACAATTTAAAACAAACAAAAAAATGCACAGAGTGCCTCTCCCTGCCTCTCCTTTTCTCCTCTCTCCCTCCCTCCCCCTCTTTTTCTCCTCGCTGCTTAGCAGCGAGTGTGGCGGCTTTGCTGAGCTGACGTCATGGTTAAGTTGCCAAATGAAATGATGCCGATTGAAAAAAAAAAAGATGCCGATTGAATAACCTACAACTCGCATCAATTATTTATTTATTAAAGCTATTTATTTATGTATTAAAGCTATTTATTTAAAAGAGAGAGAGAGAGTGCTGTTTTCACAATATTAAAATTCGCCAAATGTGGACAAAAGCAGCCCAAATTTTATTCACCAGCCCAATGTGTTTTTTCCCCGCCTGACGTAAGCAAAAGTAGCCCAATTGGGCGGAAAACCGCCCAATCTGGCAACACTGCAGTCGACCGCTAGATGGAGACATAACACCACAGTTGATGCGATTCTTCCAGACTATGCAGCAGCCATTCCCTCTCCCTCCCAGTCTGAAGTTGCCAGATGTAAGTGTTGAGTTACCGATGGATAACTTTAAGAATATGATTTGCGATTTTAATGTTTAAGGATCATTTTGGAGAATGTGGATTATGTGTAAGGCTAGAAATGTTTAGGTTTACATTAAATGCAGTTCGGCTAAGGAATTGGTGCGGTTAAAGTGAGGCATATGATGTGGGAAATTGTATTGACTGTTCCAAACCACGGTAACTGTTCAGATAAACCGGGCTGGATATTGTTTACACACACAAACATTTGTGTCTCTCTTTTCCCTATTTTCCTCGAAAAGGAAGGCAAGGCCTTGTTAGTCGACCCACCACCTGTAAGTCAGCCTGGCCGAAAATAACTGTCTTATATTTCCTATGTTTGAAAAGCCATTTATTTCATATAAACGTATATATATATATATATATATATATATATATATATATATATATATATATATATATATATATATAAAAAGACTTGCTGTACAGTACAATCAAGAGTTTCTAAGATAAGACGTACTTTATTAATCCCAGACGGGACGTTTGGAAGTCGACTTCCCGCTCGGTAGTTTCCAACATTCAAGTGGTCGTAGTATTCATGGCATTGCAAAACGGTTTGCAATGCACTTCTCTTTGCTAATGTCCCTATCTCTAGATCGCAGTATGTAACTTTTACAAATACTTTTACTACTATTAAACTAGGGGCAAAAACTTTTCAATTCAATTGTATGGTAAAAATTGAAAATGTGCAAGGTGACTGGAAGGTATGAATAAGAGATAAAGCAGGGCTGGCAGGCTGTTACTTTGAAGCGGTTCACAGCGGCTGAACAGCCTGACCCTGTTGAATAAAGCATGCGAGGTGTCGGCGTGACGACGAGACAAGGAAGTGTGCGCGCACGCGCGCGCGGGGGGGCACGTCGCAGGGAATCCAAGACACAAGCTATCTTTCTGAATGTATCCTGCTCCACTACCTACCTGCATATACATTTAGGATGTGATGTTGTACCTCTACCACACATCACCATAGTATCAAGGGAGGAAAGTAGAGGATAACTGTGTCCTTAAAAGACCTGGGCCTGCTGATCACACTTGTATTACCAAAAATGCACGGATTTGTCACAGACACACGCACGCACAGACACATACCTCTTAAAACATACCATTCAAACTAACACACAGTTCCTTTGCACGCACACGCGCGCGCACACACACACACACACACCTCGGAGGCACCATCTGCCCTCTGGCCTGCCTGCAGTGTGCACTCTGTCTCTGCAGTCATGCAGAAAAAGTCCCAGTGTGCTTCTGTAACGCCAGCCTGCTTATTTTATTTATTCTATTTATTTCTCACGTTCGTGGTCCGTTTGCCTCGCTTACTGGAATGGCAGAGCCGGCCAAAGGTTGCACTGTGGACCTTCTCACAGCATCCCCGATTTCTGCATCTCTCGCTCTCTCTCTAAATCTCCTTGTCTTTAATGCCACAATTGCACACACCAGAAATTAAAAATGAAATGAAAAAAGTGGTTTATTAGAACAATGCGTCTATAAACCAAGCTGAAATTGAGCTGCTATTAATCCTCTTGACATTTCAACAATACATTACCTGGTTACTCCACTCCCATTTTAATATCAATGAGAATTGGAGTTCCACACCAAGACACTTAAGAAATGAAATGTTAAAATATACTGTAAAAATGTGATTGCAGAAATATTGCTGCTCTCGGAGGATACGCACACATTTTTGCCTTCAAGGATAATTTATTGGTTTGAACTTTACACACATTACCCGCCTTTCATTTCACTACTATTCAACCTGACAAGAACCTTGAACCCTCCCACCGCTATACTCAACACACGTGTTCTTGTTGACCTTAAGTATGCACCTTGAATTATGTCCAAACATGTTTACAGAAACATCCCTTTTAACACCCTTCCACTTCCTTCAACTGCCATATTGTATTGATCCTCATATTATAACAGAGGTGGAGGTGTTTTATCAGTTACATGTACCGTTTTTTACTCCCACATCTCACTATGAACTCTATTGTCGTGCCGTGTAGGTTTTTCCCCACTCAGTATTGATTCACTTCCTGGATTCTTGACAAACGCTGATGTCATCTATGTTAGCCTGCAGCCTTGAGCCATCTGTGGCCAATCAAATGCGAGGCTTCAGCATAGTCTTTGCATCAACTAAAATGTTTTGAATGTGTCGCTTTAACACATATAGTAAACATAGTCCGACCCATTAACTTTCCCTGTACATGTTGTTTTGTCCTAACAGTTAGTGCCTTCATAGATTAAAAGGTAATTAGCAAGAAGGAGGAAGATTGAATACCGTGCATTATTCTTGCTCCTTTATCTCCAAGCTAATGAGAAATGCTCTGTTTTCTGTGGGAGAATCACTCCATAGTTAATTTGAATTCCACCACAGTCCACACGAAGGATAAGGTCACCTCCAGAGATTAACCACTTTTAAACAGGAGCTAATTGTGAGCACTTGGCCCCCTATGTGAAAACAAAAGGGACACTATTTACAACACGGGAGCGTAGAAGATATTTACGAGGGAAGAGGCATAGGCCAGGGTTAGTAGTTTGAGAAGTGCTGTATTATAATTGGTGATTATAATAGTATGTATAATGGCATCTGTGGGACGCAATGTGCACCTACAGTAGAGTCACAAATAGTGTACTGTCGATGACATCTCAGTGAGCACATCTAGTATATCTTGGCAGTATTTTTGTAACCTAGGAGTCTCTGACTAGCAAACATATTTTATAGTTTTTTTGTCAAATTTGTGTTTTGGTACATACAATACACTCCAATAGCACTTTGACCTCCAGGCAGACAAGCTCAAACACTTGGCACTAAACAAGTCACTGTCAAATAGAATCAAACAACCAAAGAAGGACAATAATGAAACATCTTCTGAGCAAATCAGAAAACAATCAGGGTGTTTTGCAGGTATTTTGTGATGATGTGTGCTTGTTTAAACACCAAGAAAACTTGCCTCTGGGCTAACCCCAAGAGCTCAACTCAAAGTCGCATAGTCACCAAACGCCCAATACTTGTCAAATCTGACTGGTGTTGATTAGCTGTTGGAGAGGAGAGGTAGGAAAGCGAGTTTGTGGTTGTCTGTCAAAAGCAAGACAGTAATGGACACCAATTAGGCGAAGGACCGGATAAAGGCAAGCATGGAGGAGAGGCGTGGAAACGGACGGACAGGAAGAAGGACGTGGGGAAAGCAGGACGAAACACTGAAATGAGAAGCCTGGACAGGTCTTTCTTTCACAAACAAGAAGCCCTTGTCTCCTACCTGGTTCGATAAAGGTTTGATAGAAAGAGAAAAAACAACAGAGGTCGGCAGAAAGAAGACAAAAGAGAAAGCCGTAGTAAAGGGAAATGAAGCAGTACGCAAGAAAAGATGAAAAAACGTGAAAAAGTGAAATTCATCTCCACCGTTGGAATTCCAGATGTTTAAGTGGCTCGCTCCAGACTTCAGTGCATTGTGGGTTACAAGCAGAGCAACATCACAATGCTTTCTGATTGGAGCAACACTAATAATGTGTTTGCGATTCAGCAAAGGCTTAATTAACTGCTACATGTAGGGGAGGAATCTTTGTGTCTTTCTGTTTATGCAAGTGGGGACTTAAGTGTGTGTCTTAAGTGTGTGTATTGGTGAGTTAGAATGTATTTGGTGATTGCAAAGATGCCTTGCATTCATCAGTCGTGTGTGTGTGCAGTGCTCAGCATGTGTGCGCATTTTTAACAAGTGTGTGTGTGTGCGCATGCAAAGGGGTACCTCAGACATTTTCTTTGTAATTGCATGTATGTGATTGTCTCTGTGTGACTGCAAGGATGCTTGGAGGACACATCCAAAGCCAGAGGACAGACTGTCCTGGATATCTGCTCATCGGCTCCTCCTGTCCCACTCGCCAGTCCAGACCGCATACATGACAGCAGAGCTGGAACAGAGACGAAGGGGAATGAAGCAGAATCAGAATTAAAATGGACAGCGCAATGAAAAAACGACACCCAGCCAAAGTTTGTTTCAGATTGAATAGAAAGCTTAAAAAAAACGTCCAGAAGTATGTATAGTTCAGTTTTTTTCCCTCTCTATTTGACAAATGACATCCATTAAAAGAAAAAACAAATTGTAAAAATTAAGACAAGCTTAGAGGAAAAAGCTTTTCTGCTGAAACAATAAAGTCATGTGTAATAGTGAAGGGCAGTAGGCGCAGTTAAGCTTTTTAAGTGACTGCCAACATTCCTCCGTTCTCCCCCCTCCTCTCTGTCGCAAGCCTTCTGTTTTCAGATGAAATAGACTTTAATTCAGCGCAACGCAGCTGAAATCCCCCCACTTTGACTGGAGAAATTGGGGTGACATGGGGTTGATATTTTGTTTCCCTGCTGTTGCTTAGTCTTGTGAAAATAAAATAAAAATTCTTTGTCTTTTTACTTTGGTTCTCCATAAGTAATTTGCCACATTTA
The DNA here is from genome assembly GCA_030340625.1 of Merluccius polli. Lineage (NCBI taxonomy): Eukaryota > Metazoa > Chordata > Actinopteri > Gadiformes > Merlucciidae > Merluccius > Merluccius polli. The sequence continues at coordinate 9,417 of JAOPHQ010002221.1, forward strand.
ATACTCATTTGAATATTGTATTCATCTTTGGTTTTCCAGTTTGTTTTCCAGGCAGTCTCCATCAAGACCACACATTCTAAAGACAATATTTTTGCAGTAATTTGTATTTGTGCTTGCGTGTGTTCTTTTGGATTTGTAGAGAGAGAGAGAGAGAGAGAGAGTGCACAACTTCACTACTTGAGTAAAAGTACAGATACAAAATATTACTTAAGTAAAGTACTAAAGTATTTGCTAAAAAAATTACTTAAGTAAAAGTATTAAAAACATATCTCAGGAAATACAGGAAAGGAAAGTAGCTTTATTGTCATACAATACACTGATGCGATTCTGCTACAGACATGTTTATAGCTAAAAAATAAACAAATAAAGGCAAGAAGCCTCAGAACACAGACTCGGATGCATTCATCAACAAATGACATTTCTACATATTGTAGTTACATTTGAACAAATCATGAAGTATATTTACCAATACCTAAACATTTATTGTAACATTCAGTGTGCCCTTTGGTTGGCTAATTAGCTTTTATCTTGCCAGTTCAAATATGTATAACATTAGATTACTGTTTTTAAACAGAAAGAGTTTATAACAAAGTCTATTGGATCAGCTTTGCCTCTGATTAAATTAAAAAAACAGAGATTATAACATTCTCTCAAGTTAAACTACTCAAACTTAAAGAAGTCCTTATTCAACTTCAACAGAAGTTGATTTTGGAAGTTATGAGAATCAATTTGTCCTCTTCTTGGGCTGAAGATAAGTCCAGCTGCACTGAACAGCCTTTCGCAGGCAGCAGAAGCTGGCAGGGCTGTGTTTAGCTTGAGTGACAGACTGGATACGCAGGGAAAGAGGTCAACATGTCCATACCTTCAGATGTACATGTCAGGTAGGCATCCAGTTGTTTTGTTGTTTCTTCTGTGTGTCCATGCTGGAGAAGAAATCATCTTCATCAGAAGTACTTGATGAGTCAGGCTGCTGCAGACTCATGGTCAGCGAGGTGTCTTTTGATGTAACAGAGGCCTAAATGAGAATAATAATAGTTTATATGAGTGTCAAAATTCATCAAGCAAAAACATAGCAATAAGAAATTGATCAGTCACAGTTTTTTATCTTGCCTTGCTTGAGGACATCCTCATCACTGGTCCAGGATGTTTTGAATTTGCGCTGAAGAATGGCTGCGGCAACCAGCTCTGGGTCAGACATCATTTTCCCAAACCTTTTCTTCAGACCGTCAAGCAGGGCATCAACAAGCGGTTTGCAGAATCTAAGTGACACTCTTGCTCTCTCAAGCTTGGCAATGAGGGTTGTGATGGTAGGCAGCAGTCATCCCATATGAATAGATTCATTGGTGTATTCACCCAGTAAGAAAATATCAGCTGGACTGTACCTAAAATAGATTTAAAAGAAAAAAAGGAAGGAGCTTATATTAATCTTACAAATTAATATATAAATTGCAACATATCAGATTACACAGAATGTGATGTAATACAACAATAATTTTCCTTTGGCCAAAATCATCTACAACAATTAGAATGATAAGTGATTAGAATAATAAATGTGCCCATTACTATTTCTCCAGTCACAGGATGTCAGAGAGGAAAGTATTATGAATTATTGAAACATTTTGTACAGGTTCAGCATTATTAAGTTTTGTTGGAATAAAATGGGAAGCAAAACATCCAAACATTTACAACTTACATGGGTATATTGAGTGTAGCACAGCCAGCTCTCATGGCCCCCTCTCCTTGGTTTCTGATGATTTTGATGACAGCCAGATAGAAGGAATTCCATAGTGTTGCATTGGGCTGTACCAGCTGAAGCTTGCAGTGTTCTTCTATCACCTCGGCAGCAGTAGTGGACCTTGAAATCTTGTTCCAGAGAGCCTGTGACTTTGAGAAAACTGACCTTGACAGCCTTTTATATGCCTCTGTCTTATTTGCATTATTTGCATCCACTGTAGACACCAAATTAAGCAAATGGCAAGCACACCGATGATGCTTAGGGACCTGGTACTGAAGGCCATCGTTGATGTCTTCTGCCATGATGTTTTTAACACTGATGAAATCCACTTCAGCTTCCATCTCCTCAGTATCAGGGCCATCATCTTGAGTTGCTTCAGTATTCTGCATTGCCTCTTTCACCTGCTTCTTCATCACTACTGTAGCATTATCAATTTTGTGCCGCACATTAGTCCGGTCCAGTTCAGTTCATTAGTCCGGTCTCTATGCTTTCTCTACATGAATAAAGGCAAGGCAAGGCAAGGCAGCTTTATTTATATAGCGCATTTCATACACAATGGCAACTTAATGCGCTTTACATAAAACAAGAATTGAAATAAATTAAAAAAAAATAAAAAAAAATAAATAAAAACAACTACAGAAGAATAGAAAGAAATAAAATACTATAAGAGCAGCATAAAATCATGATTTAAAAGGACATAGTGCAATTAAAATTTACATTTTAAAGTGCTTTGAACAAGCTCAATCATAAGCACAGGAGAAGAGAAGTGTTTTTAACCTGGATTTAAAAATGTTCACAGTTGGGGGTGATTTCAGTTCAGCTGGTAGTTTGTTCCAGTTTTGTGCAGCATAACAGCTAAAAGCTGCTTCACCATGTTTAGTTTGAACTCTGGGCTTCACTATCTGACCTGAGTCAGTAGATCTCAGAGCCCTACTGGGTTTGTATTCTACTAAGATGTCACTCATGTATTCTGGACCTAAACCATTCAGTGATTTGTAGACCAGTAGCAGAACTTTAAAGTCTATTCTATAGCTGACTGGGAGCCAGTGTAAAGACTTTAGATCTGGAGTAATGTGCTCTGATCTCTTTGTTCTGGTTAAAACTCGAGCTGCAGCATTCTGAATGAGCTGCAGCTGTTTAATGCTTTTTTTGTGGGAGTCCAGTCAGAAGACCGTTACAGTAGTCGAGTCTACTGGAGATGAAGGCATGAATCAACTTCTCCTGGTCTGTTTGAGACATAAAACCCTTCACTCTGGATATGTTCTTAAGCTGATAGAAGGCTGTTTTGGTGATGGATTTGATATGACTGCTGAAGGTCAAATCTGAGTCTATCGGCACGCCAAGGTTTCTGACTTGGTCCCTAGTTTTTAGAGAGAGTGACTCGAGATGTTTACTGACGGCAATCCTCTTCTCTTTATTGCCAAAAACAATTACCTCAGTTTTGTCCTGATTTAATTGAAGGAAATTTTGGTTCATCCAATTTGTTACTTGCTCTAAACAGTGACACAATGACTGTATTGGACTGTAGTCATCTGAGGACAGTGCATAACTGTGATAGTCTACATTAGAGTTCTGCAGAACTTGACCCAAAGGCAGCATATATAGACTGAACAGAAGGAGTCCAAGAACTGACCCCTGAGGAACTCCACATGTCATAGCCATTCGATTGGATTCATAACTTCCAATGGTCACAAAATAACTCCGCTCTTCCAAGTAGGACCTGAACCATTCTAGGACTGTTCCGCTGAGTCCTGCCCAAGTTTCCAACCTGTTCAACAATATACTGTGATCCACAGTGTCAAATGCAGCACTGAGATCCAACAGGACCAGAACTGACACCTTGCCTGAGTCAGTGTTTAACCTAATATCATTTAACACTCTAATAAGAGCTGTTTCTGTACTGTGGTGAGGTCGGAAGCCTGATTGAAATTTGTCAAAAAGGCCACTGGAATTCAAGAAATTGCTGAGTTGATTAAAAACCACTTTCTCAACGATCTTGGCTATAAAAGGAAGATTTGAGATAGGTCTGTAGTTGGTTAAAATGGAAGCATCCAGCGATCTCTTTTTTAAGAGTGGCTTAATGGCAGCTACTTTTAGGGATTTAGGAAACGTGCCTGATTGAAGTGAGCTATTTAGTATTTGTCGCAAATCTATTTGGACAGAGTTCACAATAGTTTTAAAAAAGTCTGATGGCATTGTGTCAAGACAGCATGTTGATGGTTTTAGATGCTGAACTGTTTCCTCTATGGTTTTTTGGTCAACTGTATTAAATTCTGACATCGCAGTTGAGTTATTCCTGGGAGGTCTTAGGGATTGCGTTATTTTATTGTTTTGTTGATTTGTGTTAATATTTAACCTTATGGACTGGATTTTTTCACTGAAAAAGCAAGCAAATTCATTGCATTTTGCTGTGGAAAGGAGTTCTGGAGCTATCTGTTTAGGGGGGTTTGTCAGCTTATCAACCATAGCAAATAGAGTGCGAGTGTTGTTGATGTTCTATTAATAATTTCAGACAAGTGTCGCTGTCTAGCCTTGAGTAACTCATAGTTAAAATTACAAAGACTTATTTTGTAGAGGTCATGGTGCATTTGGAGTTTAGTTTTTCTCCACTTACACTCTGCTTTCCTGCATTCTGTTTTTAAAGCCTTTACCATCATAGTGTTCCTCCATGGTGTTTTCTTTCTGATCAAGGTTGTCTTAGTTGTAATAGGTGCAACAGCATCCATGACATTTGAGATTGTCCAGTTAAGTTCATCAACTGACTCTGCACTCACAGTTGGTGACATAGCTATAGCCTCCATAAACTTTGCACTGGTATTCTCATTTATGTACCTTCTCTTAACAGACACAGAGGTGAACTGAACATTTGGAATGATCTGTAAGTCAAAGAACACACAGAAATGATCAGAAAGAGCCAAGTCCTTAACATCAACAGAAGAAATGTTAACACCTTTAGAGATAACCAGATCCAGAGTGTGGCCTCGAGTGTGTGTGGGCCCTTTCACATGTTGCAAGAGGCCAAAAGTGTCAAGTAGAGCAGAGAGTTCTTTGGCATTACTGTCCATGTTATTGTCTACGTGAATGTTAAAATCCCCTGTTATGATAAAAAAGTTGTAATCAATGCAGATAACTGACAGCAGTTCAGCAAACTCATCAATGAATTTTCCTGAGTATCTTGGAGGTCTATAAATGATTAAAAAAAGGACTTTTGGATCACCTTTTAGTAAAAAACAGAGATATTCAAAAGAGCTAAAATCACCTAACGTAATTTCCTTGCACTGAAATACAGATTTAAAGATGGCAGCAACTCCCCTGCCTTTCTTACCAGTTCAACACTTGTTCATAAAACTGAAATTTGTTGGTGCTGCCTCATTGAGAATAGCACAACAGCTACATTCAGTCAGCCATGTTTCACTAAGAAGTAAAAAATCTAGATCATAGGTCATAATGACGTCATTAACTAACAGTGATTTGTTGACTAGTGATCTGGGGCCGTATTCACAAAGCATTTTATCTTACCGCTAGGAGTGCTCCTAACTCGCGCTAAAACATTTTACGTAGGAGTTTTTTCTTAAAAGTTATTCACAAAGCCGCTGAGACCTACTCATACTAAGGATAAATCACTAAGAGTGAACTAAGAGTGACGCGCCGTTGCTATGGATTACGTCGATTCTCGTGCACGAGTTTGGAAGTGGTCAGTACGGTGATTGGTTGTTCAGAGCAGGCGGTCTCTGTGAAAACGAGCCCACTAAATCACCGAAGAACAAGGAAGTAGCCTCGGCTAGACATCCCAATCAAATAGTTATGGACAGTGCAGTTAGCAGAATACACGCATGATGACAAGTTTGTGCAGACCACGATAATGACGTTGTAGCCTATATGCACGTTAAAGAGAGAGAGATAAACAATAAAAACAATAAAAATACGTAAATTGCATTAATTCAAGGAGGCAATTAAAAGCACCCTGCAAACTATTATTCAATGAGCATATCTCTACTATTCAACACTTTTAATAAAAGCCCATACCGGTTGTGGAGAATGGCGCGTACAGTGATCACTGTGATCACATCCTCTCTCCACAAGATTTCGTGTATTTTTGTGTGCCCTAACATATATGGAGGAACACAGCAAACAATAATAAATATGGATTCAACAAATAAAAGGCGACAAAGAGCTAATACGATGTTTTTTACGCATAGGACTAATCGTAATCTGGGTAATCACTTGCATGTTATACTTTAACTGTGCTCCCGGTTGTGGACTGAGATAGGGTGTCAAGACGTCTTGCAGGGACAGCCACTGTCACCCAGCAAGACACCCAACTGGTACATGGTGCCTCACGCCTCAGACCGCATCCCATTACAATACGCGGATCATGGGTAGACCCTGCAGGCCACTTCGCAACATCAAGAATGTTAAAAGTTGCATCAAAAGCAATCTGCGTGTTGATGGAATGTACTTTCTTTCTATTGACGAACACGTCCTCATCTTTTGATGGCGCAATTATTTGTATGTGCGTCCCGTCAACAGCACCGACCACACCGGCCATACCTGCAATTGCCATGAAGTTGGCTTTGATCATGTGTAGTTGTTGATTGTCCAAAGGAAACCGAATAAACTGTTGGATGATATTAATGGTATTATTTCAGCCTTAACCAACTTTGAACTGAGCTCTGTCAGCTCTTCTAGCCTGTATGTAAATATATGATCATTGTGGAATTGTGTGTGTGTGTGTGTATATTTACATATATGTAGGCTACATATATATATATATATATATATATATATATATATATATATATATATATGTATATGTGTGTGTGTGTATCTTTTATTCTATTTTTATTATTTTATTATTATTGTGTTGTGTTGGTGTTATGGACCTTTCATGAGATGTGTCCTTAATAAAGTTTGAATTGAATTGAATTGATATGTGGTCTACAGAGCGCGTTCATGGTTTGGTTTATGGCTGACTGATGGTTGCGATATTCCTAAATCGTCGGCATTGCAAACTTGCATTTTCCCTGTTGCTAAATATCGTAGTGTTGCCAAACATTTTATTTCCTAATCGAGTTATTCCTGTTAGTCGGGGATGTTATTGCATCCCGCACTAATTCCACAACAAGTTTTATACCCTCACGATTTAGATATCTCTTGATCAATTCACAGTCTTCCACTGTCTCCAAAACATTTCGTCTCGCAGTCATTTTCCGATTCTTTGTGAATAGGTCTTAGTGAGTTAGGAGTCCTCTCGAGGACTTTTAGGCTCTCCTAGACTTAGGTGTTACTTTTAGGCCTAAAATACTTTGTGAATTGCTCTTAGTGAAAAAAATTAGGAGTCCTAAATTTAAGACTGACACGCCCATTATTTTTAGGAGTTTCTCCTAAATTCGCCAGTTAGGAGCTACTTTTAGCGCTAAGATCCTTTGTGAGTACGGCCCCTGATATTGAGTAGAGCTAATCTTGTGGAGATAGCAGGAGACACTGGTATATTTCGAGGTTGACATGCTATACTTAATAAATTGGCAGATTTACCCTTTTTATTTCTCACCAGTTTAACCATTCTTCTGTTACCTGTCATCACAGGGATTGAGAAGGCTATCTGAACTCCATAGGGCCCTGACTTTTCCTGGGGGAGAACATTATTGGTATCAGTATTGCAGCCTGGACCCGGCACGTATCAGTCCGACTCACAGATTATCTGAGTCAGAGGAGGTGGGGGGGCTCTGTGACGTGGGGCTGGATGAGGAGGGGGATTTAGGGGAGAAAAAATGGGATTTGGGCGTGGTGTGAGTTGGAAATCCAGAAAATGGGGGAATGGGGAATCCGGACTGCGTGGAGACAATGAAAGGCTGGATGGGGTCCCAGTGGGTGAAAGTTGGGAGTCTCCTGGTGGGGCTGAGGGAGACTCCACTTGTTGGGCTGTTGGGGCTGGGGGAGACTCCTTATGTTGGGTTGTTGGGGCTGGGGGAAGCTCCTCGTGTTGGGGTAAGGATGATGACGTTAAAACCTCTCTCTCGGTGTGCTGTCCTTCATGGTCACTCCTTATGTCAGGCGGTAGCAGTTTTTGTCCAGAAGGCTGTCTTATCTGTTGTTTTGGATTGTCTCGCCTCTTGTCCTTGGCAGGGGCTGCTGGTGACCGACGCAAAAAATCAAAAATGTTGTAGCTTAACAGCTGTACTCCTGACTTGTTTAGGCAAAATCCATCTGCCTCAAAGAGGTGTCTGCGTTCCCAAAAAATGTTGAAATTGTCAATAAAGTTCACTGATTGAGCAGCACACGTATCTTTGAGCCATCTGTTTAGCATCAACAGCCTGCTGAATCTCTCGTCTCCTCGCCGAACTGTTGGTAGAGGTCCACTGATAAACACCTCAGTATTCAGACATCTAACTTTGTTCAGCAGATCATTAAAATCCCGTTTCAATACCTCTGATTGTTGCTTGACAACATCAAGTGCTCCTGTGTGAATGACGAGAGATTTCACTGTCGGATGCTCAGCAGTGATTTCCAGAATTTTCTCTGAGATATCGGACACCATATCATTGGTAAAACAAAGTACTTTGGTGTTTTTGCTGAAAAAGTGTTTTGTCTTATTCACAGCTCCGTCACCCACTATCAGCGTTTGAGGCCCAGTGGTTAGCTCTTTCTGCAGCCTTTTAGTATATGATTTAGCCTCATACCTTTCTCCGGTGCTGGAAGATGACCTTTCTTTTGGGGAGTCAGGGTCTTGTAAAAGTGGAGCAAATCTGTTCTCTAGTAGAATCCCTGTGTCTTTGGTCGGTTTGCTCTTACTTTTTGTTTTAGCCACATTCCACGGCTGTTTTCTCCTTGGTACTGGGGTTGAAGAGACCCTCCTGTGTGACGGCAGTGCAGGCCACTCAGTATCATCACGAGTCTCCAGGTGCTGGATTCTGCCTGTTAACCGTTTTCCCATATCTGAGGGAGGCGATTTATCTTTACATGAATTATGCCTTGGCTTTGCACAAAGCATTTGTCTGTTAGCCTGCACCTTTCCACTGATTTGGGTCATCGGTAGAGTGGTTTCATTCCCATATTGACCATTTACCTCCACGTTGACTTCGAGTCGCAGAATCTTTGTCTCCAGTACTGCTATCTTCTGGAGAAGTTTGTAGTAGTCATCCGTGGAAAAGGGAGGCATCTTGTTGCTAATTAGCTTAGCTTAGCTGAGCTCCACAAACCCAGTCAGTATAGTGCAGGCTTATGCTGCTGATAGGCCACACTCACAAAGTAAAAAGTGTTTAAATATATATATATATATATATATCAACTTTATTCAAGACACAAAGGTCCATAGAGACAACACAGTACAAATATGAATAAATATATAACAATACAAGACATTTAGGAATAAAGCATATGATGCATCATTTATACAACCTATACAGACAATGGGTCCAATGTTTCCAAAAGCAAGATGTGTACCTTGTGTCACTCTTAGAAACATCCACTATGGAGACAATAACCACATTCTTAGACCCTGTCAGTCTGCACATGAATCTATACATAACATTTCTTAAAACAGCATTAAAAGTGGGCACATTGTTAGATACAAACATTTCACTGGCACTACTCCACCTAGGAATTTTAAGCACAATTCTCAGTGCATCATTATAAGCCACTTGAAGTTTTTTCATTTTTGACTCACTAAAATTACACCACAGGTGGGCAGTATACAGTGGAGTGCAATAGGTTTTAAAGAGTGAGATTTTCACATCAGTAAATAATAGTGGCGCCTTCAGATACTTTCATAAATTAAGCTCCCAGTGATTTAGAAGTATCCAGGACCCGCTTTCCATACATTTTGTAGCAAAAGGATAAGATTACAATGGGGAAAAAAAGAAAAGTAAGAAAGTAAGAGCGGAGAGCGAAGCGTCTACTAGCGTCTACTCAAGGGTGTGCTCAGTTCATATTTTCTAAAGATAGAAATATGAACTGAATATCTTCAGTTAAATAGGCACTACAAGAACTTATATTGACGGATAAACAACTTATTGGCTAGTTTACTTTACTTATATAATGCATCACAGCCAGTGGCGGATTAAGGTGGTCATGGGCCCCTAGGCTACTGTTTGTTTGGGCCCTCCACATTATTAATCATGCTTTATCGGAAAAAAAACCCGCTTGGAACTTTGGCCGCGCTTACTGCTCATTTCCACCGGGGACGTGAGCGTCGCATGAGCGTCGTGTTACCGTGAATATCCACTATACGCGAATTATCCACGTGACATCGCGCCGCCTTGAAAACTCGGTCGCTGGGG
>JAOPHQ010002222.1:0-7500 GCA_030340625.1 Merluccius polli
AGTCCAAGAACACATTAAATATTGATGGTCCTCCCGAAAATTGGTGCACAGCACACACTATTGAGGATGATTGAAAGCGTGTGAGGTTTCTCCGAGGCTAGCGGCCGTGATGTATGTGTACTGAAATGGGCAATATGTTGTGATTCAATAGGAGCAACCAATCTGTTGTTAAAGGCACACATCAGGTACTGGAAGGGATGGATGGGAATGAGAAACCTGTCTTTATTAAACCAGCTGCTCCTCCTGCTGGGAGGTTCTGGCAGGATAGTGTAGTAGAGCAGTGATTCCCATGACCCCGTTTCTAGCTCTGGAAATGTTTGCGAGCGACCCCAAACTTTTGTGCGTCTGCTTCCACACACAAGTTTTTTTACCCAATCAACATCTGCCGGTAATTATATCAAAGTCCCGGTGAACGTAATCAACTTTCTGTTGATTTATCTTTGAAGGTTATCAACCTACACTATGCTATCTGCACTCTACTTCTGAATAAAGAAGAAAAGGAAGAGGATTTGAGTTTCCCTTGCGACCTTCTGAGTATTGACCAAGCAGTTTTTCAAGTTTGGGGCAAGAGCTGATCACTTAAACCTGACATTACTTGACAAACACTGATTAGTGATTAGTAGTAGTTTGCTCGTGGATCATGAGGCAGTCAGTTCGTATATACAGGACGTCTATGAGAAGTTTGCAATCTCCTGTGACCCAATATGCGTATCAGCGGACCTCAAATTGGGGTCGCGACCCCAAGGTTGGGAACCACTGGTGTAGTGGTCAGGGAGTTTGAATCCTAGCCAAAGGGTTCTGAGTTCGATCCCCAATGTCCACCAAGTCTACCTGTAGGCATCCTGGAGGAAGATGTTTCGCAAAAAATGTGTTTTGGATAAAAGCATCTGCGTAATGAAAACATTTTTAACGACTAAATATTACATGGAGTCTTTAATGAACTTATATAAACCATATATAGACCATACATATTATATTTTCTTTCCCCAGTCCCTGTCGTGGCCACCAAACGTGTTTTTCCGAATGACCGCCAAAAAAAACGCGGCAGCGCGGGTCGTCCAATGGCTGACGAGCATCTTGGCGCTGAGAAAATGCGTCCACAGACGCGAGCGCAGAAATGACATCCGAGACACACTGACACTAATGAGAACCAAATATCTTTCAGCTTTCTCTTTTAATTGTCAGACCTCTAGCCGGCGTGACGGATTGGCGCGCCGTGGCGCCGTAATTACCGCGGTGTCCGCGCCGGGAGCGCGCCCAGATTCACAAGGACGTGAGGCCCCCTGTCACGGGCTCAATTAACCTGCTTTGTTCCGCCGTCTCCTCTCCAAACACGTCACGCCACCGCTGATACGCGGCGACGGCGGTGGCGGCGGCGAGAAAATGTCTCGCGACGCAATCTACATCCTGTCCTTGGCGGGGACCAGAATATGCCAAACGGAAAGGCGGTTTAAAGAAGATCTCTCTTTTTTTTTTTAAAGTTAAATACACGTCTCTGGGAAGTGTGGCGTGTCGCGGCGGCGGCGGCGGCGCTGAATGTGTAATTTCCGTCTGAATGGGCTCCATCTTGATGACAACATCTGCTTGCTTCCATGGGCGGATCGACGCTGATGGGGATTTGATTTCGCTGGCAGCTTTTTGATAAGTCACTTAAGACTAATTTGTCCTTTCCTGCCGTTAGTGTTTACATCTGTTCTTTATTAATGCTAAATGTGGCGACAGCTGGCGCGGGCGCAGGTACGCTGTCGCCCCCCCCCCCCCCCCCCAATATGTACACATATACAAATCATATATAGATAAATATATATATAATATATAGCAATATACATTCAATATAGAATAGATGATGTCTATCTTATATGTATATCTTATAATGTACACAATAAACAGACATAAGTATCTTATAATGTACACAATAAACAGACATAAGTATCTTATAATGTACACAATAAACAGACATAAGTGTCTTATAATGTACACAATAAACAGACATAAGTATTTTATAATCTACACAATAAACAGACATAAGTATTTTATAATCTACACAATAAACGGACATAAGTATTTTATAATCTACACAATAAACAGACGTAAGTATCTTATAATGTACACAATAAACAGACAAGTATTTTATAATCTACACAATAAACAGACATAAGTATTTTATAATCTACACAATAAACGGACATAAGTATTTTATAATCTACACAATAAACAGACGTAAGTATCTTATAATCTACACAATAAACAGACATAAGTATCTTATAATGTACACAATAAACAGACATAAGTATCTTATAATCTACACAATAAACAGACATAAGTATCTTATAATGTACACAATAAACAGACATAAGTATCTTATAATCTACACAATAAACAGACATAAGTATCTTATAATGTACACAATAAACAGACATAAGTATTTTATAATCTACACAATAAACAGACGTAAGTATCTTATAATCTACACAATAAACAGACATAAGTATCTTATAATGTACACAATAAACAGACATAAGTATCTTATAATACACAATAAACAGACATAAGTATCTTATAATCTACACAATAAACAGACATAAGTATCTTATAATACACAATAAACAGACATACGTATCTTATAATCTACACAATAAACAGACATAAGTATCTTATAATACACAATAAACAGACATACGTATCTTATAATCTACACAATAAACAGTAAAAAACAATCAACATGCAACAGGCATTGTGCTAAAGCGAGTACTGAGGATAATGTGCTAAGAGAGGTATTTAAAACAACATTAAAAAAAACCATTATTATTAAACATAACATATGTTTGAGCTCGCAAAAACCAAAGTGTGAATGTGTTTCGCCCGCTGCAGAAGAACCAGAAGAGCCGCTCTGCACACTGACGGACTGTACTTGACAAGCTAGCTCGGCGACAGCGCCGCGAGCTAGCCCATGTCCTCTGCGTGTCCGTCTCATTACGGTCCACCGCACCGATGGCCACTACACAACACACACAGCCAGGGCTCACACACACATTCACACCGCCGCCACAAAGGACTCGCCGGGCGTTAAAATCACTGTGGGCTAACGCCGCTGTGGGGGTCAACAGAGTCCGGACACTGCAGGTCAGCGCCGCCGCCGCCGTGCCCCAGGGAGCGCTAGCTAGCTAGCTCACCAGCCAGCTGTTGAACTGTCTCTATTTTGTTGATTTTTTATTTTCATTTACTCTTTTTATGGTAAATTGCACAATATGTACCATTGCTGCTGATATGGCGACTGAATTTCCCCTCGGGGATCAATAAAGTTCGTATCTGTCTTTCTATCTGTCTGTCTGTTATCTGTCTGTCTGTCTGTTATCTATCCGTCTGTCTGTCCGTCTGTCTGTCTAGCTAGATATCCAAACCCAGCTAGTCATTTCAAACTAGCTAGTTATTTAAAACGACAGCTCGTCATTGCAAAGTACTTATTTAAAACAAACAAGTTGTTTAAAACTAGCTAGTTCTTTTAAACCCTGCTAGTTAGTTCAAACTAGCTAGTTATTTAAACCCTGCTAGTTAGTTCAAACTAGCTAGTTATTTAAACCCTGCTAGTTAGATCAAACTAGCTAGTTATTTACAACCCTGCTAGTTAGATCAAACTAGCTAGTTATTTACAACCCTGCTAGTTAGTTCAAACTAGCTAGGTATTTAAACCCTGCTAGTTAGTTCAAACTAGCTAGTTATTTAAACCCTGCTAGTTAGTTCAAACTAGCTAGTTATTTAAACCCTGCTAGTTAGTTCAAACTAGCTAGTTATTTAAACCCTGCTAGTTAGTTCAAACTAGCTAGTTATTTAAACCCTGCTAGTTAGATCAAACTAGCTAGTTATTTAAACCCTGCTAGTTAGATCAAACTAGCTAGTTATTTAAACCCTGCTAGTTAGTTCAAACTAGCTAGATATTTAAACCCTGCTAGTTAGTTCAAACTAGCTAGTTATTTACAACCATTCAAAACGAGTGTGTTCCTAAACTCATAGTCATTTCAAACTACCGTGTTTTATAACTGTAGATAGTAACTGAATGTTTGCCAACGGTTCATACTTCTCTACTTCTTCTACTACTAACTTGTCAAAGCACAAAATGTCAAACTTCATTCTATAGTTTCTCTTTAGTCTCCGTCTTTTACTCATCATAATGTCCGCCAGCCCAAAGCTGCGATGCGATGTCAAAAGTTAAAACCGTTGGGACCGCCGCCGTCGTCGTCGTCACGCCAACGGGTTTTCAAAGTGGTACCCGGCGGCCCGTCCGTCTGTTCGGCGGACGTCTCCCTGCCACCCACGCGGTCCAGGGGACGCCGGCGGGGGGGGGGGGGGGGGGGGCGCCATCTGGTCTGAGCAGAGGCGCTTGGGTGAAATATGGCCGCCGCACGGACGCCGAGGCCGGGCCAGGGGCGAGGGACTACAGATAAGGAGAGAGAGAGAGAGAGAGAGAGATGGATTGCTAGACGGAGAGAGACGGTTTCGATGCGTGGATAGAGGGACGGATGGATGGATGGAGACGGATCGTTTTCTTTATATCGTGTTTTTTGGCGACACGCAAGATAGACGGGCCGATGTTTAAGCAGATACAGAGTTATGAGACCACCAGCAGAACTCGCAGTCTCGTACTGAGTGGGCTAATTAATCACCGACTCGTTAGTAACAAACAAAAAAACCAAAAAAAAATCCTGCATTCCCATTCGCTGCTTGTCTGTTTGTTTCCTCGGCGCCGCTGAGGACGCCTGACACTCGAGCCGTCATTACCGGTAATGACTGCCGCTTGTCGTTTCCATTAATGTGCACATGACAGTAAAACTCCTCGCCTTGGATATGAAATCTGGTTAGATGCTAGGGCTGTGTGTGTGGCTGTGTGTGTGTGTGTGTGTGTGTGTGTGTGTGTGTGTGTGTGTGTGTGTGTGTGTGTGTGTGTGTGTGTGTGCCCCCATTTCTCCATCACCGGCAAATCTGCAGCTGTCAATTGTTTTCAACAACTGTGTCACAACTTGAAGACTGTGCTCTCGCAGGCTAAAGCTAGATTAGCATGCTAGGTACCCCCTTCCCTCGCTATCACTGCCCCCCCCCCACCACCACCACCACCACCAACACCACCACCAACACCACCCTCTGGTTACAATCCCTCATAAAGGCTGTTATACCCCCCCCCCCCGAGAAGGAGACGAGCTAAAAATGAGAGCTAGCACCATTTGCTTCCTGTAGCTAATTGGATTAGCGCTGAAGGCACTACAATAACGGCGGGGTTTGGAGAGGTGGGGGGGGAGGGGGAGGGGGAGGGGGGGAGGGGGGGGAGGAGGTGTGCAGAATGGAGGAGTCAATTTTCCAGTGAAATGAGCTTTGCTCCAGGTAAAGAGAGAGAGAGAGAGAGAGAGAGAGAGAGAGAGAGGTAGAGCGACAGAGGGAGATGGGTGAGAGAGGGGGAGAGAGAGTGAGAGAGAGGTCACAAGAGGTCGTTGACACGCGTGTTACGGTCCAACCGCAACTGCTTAACAATGGGAATATATTACTGCAGGATGTGAGATCTCTGAGTGTTTCTTGAGGCCTTCATTAGCCGATTGACACCCGACCGCTTCAGAGTTCAAAGTGTTCAAATGTCTCCATTTTCATTTCAGCCGTTTATTTTGTTCTTCTCGCTCCTTCTTCTCCTCCTCCACCTCTCATCTGGTATAACATGGTTTCATCCTCCACCCCTCACCTGGTAGGACATGGTTTCATCCTCCACCTCTCACCTGGTAGGACATGGTTTCCTCCTCCACCCCTCATCTGGTAGGACATGGTTTCATCCTCCACCCCTCATCAGGTAGGACATGGTTTCATCCTCCACCTCTCACCTGGTAGGACATGGTTTCATCCTCCACCTCTCACCTGGTAGGACATGGTTTCATCCTCCACCCCTCATCAGGTAGGACATGGTTTCCTCCTCCAGACCCAGTGTCTCCAGTGGGGGTAACCCTTCCTTTTACAGTCCGGTAATTACCAGGTAATTACCTGGTAATAAGATGTATTTACTAAGTAATAACAGGTAATTAAATGTAATTACCTTGTAATTACCAAGTACTTACCAGGTAATTACCCAGTATTTAATTACATATTTATCTGGTAAATACCAACAAGTTACCTGATATTTACTAGATATTTTCCTGACATCTACCAGGTATTTACCCAATAATTACCTGGTAGATATCCTGCAATTGCATATTGTAGACAATAAACCCACTGAATGTGTCTATATGTGACTTTGTTAGGGTGATAATAACTTATATATTTACCTGATACTTACCAGGTATTTACTCAAAAATCAAAGCATATTTACCTGGTAACTACCACTTATTTACCTGATAGTTACCTGATATTTACCTGGTAAATACCAACAAGTTACCCAGTATTTACTGGATATATACTGAAAACTACCAGGTATTTATCCATTACCAATCAACCTGTGTAGTGACAGTGAGGGTAGTAATGACTCTGATTTTTACCTGGTAATTACCCAGTATTTACTTGATAACTGGCAACTATACCATGATACCATGTTCAAAACTACACACCCTAATGGGTGGTATATGATTATAATCTACAATTACCAGGAAAGTATATGGTAATATCATTGAAACAAACCACGCTTCCTTTTACAGTACAGTTCCACGTTTCTTACACGGTAACTACTCTGTAAAACTCCGATATCACCCCGATAATTATCAGGGAGATATGGGAGTTTTTGCCAGATACCATGTTCAAAACTGATATTACCATATACTTTCCTGGTAATTGTAGATTATAATCATCTACCACCCATTAGGGTGTGTAGTTTTGAACATGGTATCATGGTATAGTTGCCAGTTATCAAGTAAATACTGGGTAATTACCAGGTAAAAATCAGAGTCATTACTACCCTCACTGTCACTACACAGGTTGATTGGTAATGGATAAATACCTGGTAGTTTTCAGTATATATCCAGTAAATACTGGGTAACTTGTTGGTATTTACCAGGTAAATATCAGGTAACTATCAGGTAAATAAGTGGTAGTTACCAGGTAAATATGCTTTGATTTTTGAGTAAATACCTGGTAAGTATCAGGTAAATATATAAGTTATTATCACCCTAACAAAGTCACATATAGACACATTCAGTGGGTTTATTGTCTACAATATGCAATTGCAGGATATCTACCAGGTAATTATTGGGTAAATACCTGGTAGATGTCAGGAAAATATCTAGTAAATATCAGGTAACTTGTTGGTATTTACCAGATAAATATGTAATTAAATACTGGGTAATTACCTGGTAAGTACTTGGTAATTACCTGGTAAGTACTTTAATTACATGGTTATTACTTAGTAAATACATCTTATTACCAGGTAATTACCTGGTAATTACCGGACTTTAAAAGATAGGGTTCTGGATGAGCAGCTTTGCGATTGGCCCTCCAGATGGTCAGGTGGTTTGGAGCGGGTCGTTTATTTAATGGTTG
>JAOPHQ010002223.1:0-19456 GCA_030340625.1 Merluccius polli
CCCCCCCCCGTCCCACCAGACCCCCCCCCCCCCCCCCCCCCCTCCCCCCCCCTCCTCCCCCCAGGTGGGTGTTGGGGGAGGCTACAGCCGTTTCCTCTCCACGCTGAGAAATTATTCACCAGCAGAAAAGCACAGAGTGAATTATTGATGCTGTGCTTTTTGCAGTGACCTGAATAATAGGAAGCCAAGCGGACACATGTAGCGCCGTGTTCTGGTCACCGAGTCCCCGCACGCCGCCGCACCCCCTCGCCGCTCCTCGCCGCTCATCGCGCCTCCTCGCGCCTCCTCGCCGCCGCTCCTCGCCGCTCATCGCGCCTCCTCGCGCCTCCTCGCTGCTCCTCGCGCTCCTCGCCGCTCCTTGCGCCTCCTCGCGTCTTCACATCACCTCGCTATAGCTGGCTTGGCAGGGGCGACAATAACGTAACAACAATGTAACAACAATGTAACTTAACAACAATGTAACTTAACAACAATAGCGTAACAACAATGTAACTTAACAACAATGTAACTTAACAACAATGTAACTTAACAACAATAACGTAACAACAATGTAACTTAACAACAATGTAACTTAACAACAATGTAACTTAACAACAATAACTTAACAACAATGTAACTTAACAACAATGTAACTTAACAACAATGTAACTTAACAACAATAACGTAACAACAATGTAACTTAACAACAATAACGTAACAACAATGTAACTTAACAACAATAACGTAACAACAATGTAACTTAACAACAATGTAACTTAACAACAATGTAACTTAACAACAATAACGTAACAACAATGTAACTTAACAACAATAACGTAACAACAATGTAACTTAACAACAATGTAACTTAACAACAATGTAACTTAACAACAATAACGTAACAACAATGTAACTTAACAACAATGTATAACGTAACAACAATGTAACTTAAAAACAATAACGTAACAACAATGTAACTTAACAACAATGTAACGTAACAACAATGTAACTTAACAACAATAACGTAACAACAATGTAACTTAACAACAATAACGTAACAACAATGTAACTTAACAACAATGTAACTTAACAACAATAACGTAACAACAATGTAACTTAACAACAATGTAACTTAACAACAATAACGTAACAACAATGTAACTTAACAACAATAACGTAACAACAATAACGTAACAACAATGTAACTTAACAACAATAACGTAACAACAATGTAACTTAACAACAATGTAACTTAACAACAATGTAACTTAACAACAATAACGTAACAACAATGTAACTTAACAACAATAACGTAACAACAATGTAACTTAACAACAATAACGTAACAACAATGTAACTTAACAACAATGTAACTTAACAACAATAACGTAACAACAATGTAACTTAACAACAATAACTTAACAACAATGTAACTTAACAACAATGTAACTTAACAACAATAACGTAACAACAATAACAACACTGTAACACAACATGTGTGTTCCTATCAGGCCAGATTTAGTTGGGCTGGCACTCGGGTGGCCAATCACTTTTTGGGGGAGGGGCATGTGCCCCTTGGACACGCCCCTGGCTTGGGGATGATTTCTAAGCTCTCCTCCTCCTCCTCCTCCTCCTCCTCCTCCTCCTCCTCCTCCTCCTCCTCCAGGCATCGCGGTGGACAGGAATGGTCTCATCTACTTTGTGGACGGGACCACCATCCGCAAGGTGGACCAGAACGGGATCATCTCCACCTTCCTGGGCTCCGACGACCTGACGTCCGCACGGCCGCTCGCCTGCGACAGCAGCATGGACATCAACCAGGTCACCTCCGCCCTCCACATACACATACACAGCATGGACATCAACCAGGTCACCTCCGCCCTCCACATACACATACACAGCATGGACATCAACCAGGTCACCTCCGCCCTCCACATACACATACACAGCATGGACATCAACCAGGTCACCTCCGCCCTCCACATACACATACACAGCATGGACATCAACCAGGTCACCTCCGCCCTCCACATACACATACACAGCATGGACATCAACCAGGTCACCTCCGCCCTCCACATACACATACACAGCATGGACATCAACCAGGTCACCTCCGCCCTCCACATACACATACACAGCATGGACATCAACCAGGTCACCTCCGCCCTCCACATACACATACACAGCATGGACATCAACCAGGTCACCTCCGCCCTCCACATACACATACACAGCATGGACATCAACCAGCTCACCTCCGCCCTCCACATACACATACACAGCATGGACATCAACCAGCTCACCTCCGCCCTCCACATACACATACACAGCATGGACATCAACCAGCTCACCTCCACCCTCCACAAATACCTTAATACAGAAAAATCATTTAGTTTAGTTTTGAGCGACACGGCGCCTTAATTGCTTCTTAATTTGGGTTAGTGACACCCAGTTGCTCGTTGTGCTGTTAAACTTAATGAGGTGCAATAAAAATAGACCGTAAAAACGAAATACAACATAATAGAATTGTATGCAAGTAAAAACAAAAGGCTTAATTTCTAAATCTCTGCCCAATGGAAACTTAATGAAGTGACTTTGACTCCAGGAAGTCACCTTAAAGGTCTCATTCCGCGAGAAACAGTTTAATACTTGTTTTTGTTGAAATACTATAGGTCTCACCGAGTTGCATGTGCGTGCTGCGCGTGAAAACGTTCTTCTACCCCCATTGCCTGTATTTGGCAATGAAAGAACAGAGAAAAAAACACTGAGAAAAATCAGCGGATGAGAAAAGCCCCACGGAGTGACGTCAGTCCGTGAATTAGTATTCATGGCCTCCGCTACCGCCCACCGAAAGTCAGGAAGTAGCAGGACTGTGCAACAGCACCGTCGCGATTCTCGACTCGTCTCGCACTAGTTGAATATGGAGCGGAAAAATCCTCACTGCGCACTGGAGGTAGCGTCACAGTGCTGTTAGCCAACCAGAGGCGAGTTCATTAGCATGTCATGCGTATTCATGATGAGAGGCGAAATCGTGTCGTTCGCCCCCCCCCACCTCCCCCACCAAACTAAAACAGCATGAAACAGGCGCGGCAGAGCATTTTTTTTAACCAAAACCGGTACTGAGGGTATTTATTAACACTAGAGACCACCGCAAAATTAATGAAAAAACGATGAGATGAGACCTTTAATAAAGAGTCTGACTGCAGGTGATCCTGGAGTGGCCCACCGACCTGGCGGTGAGTCCCATGGACAACTCTGTGTACGTGCTGGACAGCAACGTCGTGCTGCGCATCACCGAGGCCGGCCAGGTGAGCATCGCCGCCGGCCGGCCGCTCCACTGCCCGCTGTCGGGGGGGGAACCCCGCATGGCCAACATGGCGGGCCAGCGAGCCCAGCTCACGCCGCTGGAGTCCGCCGTGTCCCTGGCCGTGTCCTACCACGGCGACTTCTACATCGCCGAGACGGACGAGCGCCGCTTCAGCCGGATCCGCCGCGTGTCCGTCAGCGGGGAGATCACCCACCTGGCCGGCGCGCCCTCCGACTGCGACTGCAAGAACGACGCCAACTGCGACTGCTACCAGACCGGAGACGGCTACGCGAAGGACGCGCGCCTCAACGGGCCGTCCTCCCTGGTGGCGGCGCCGGACGGGACGCTGTACGTGGCCGACCTGGGGAACATCCGGATCAGGGCCATCTCCAGGAACGGGCCCGCGCTGGGCTCCGCCGCCGGCACCTACGAGGTGGCGTCCCCCGACGCTCAGGAGCTGTACGTGTTCGACCTGAACGGCACGCACCAGCACACCGCCAGCCTGCTGACGGGCGACCCCAAGTTCTCCTTCAGCTACAGCGCCGACAACGACGTCACCGCGGTTACCGACAGCAACGGCAACACCCTGAGGATCCGGCGCGACCCCAACCGGATGCCGGTGCGCATCGTCGCCCCCGACAACCAGGTGATCTGGCTGGCCATGGGGACCAACGGGGGGCTGAAGACCCTGACGGCCCAGGGACTGGAGCTGGTGCTGCTCACCTACCATGGCAACAACGGTCTCCTGGCAACCAAGACCTCCGAGATCGGATGGACCACCTTCTATGAGTGAGCATGACGTCATTATGTTACATCACTGGGGAGCGTTACGATATGACGTCATTAAGTTACATCACTGGGGAGCGTTACGATATGACGTCATTATGTTACATCACTGGGGAGCGTTACGATATGACGTCATTATGTTACATCACTGGGGAGCGTTACGATATGACGTCATTATGTTACATCACTGGGGAGCGTTACGATATGACGTCATTAAGTTACATCACTGGGGAGCGTTACGATATGACGTCATTATGTTACATCACTGGGGAGCGTTACGATATGACGTCATTATGTTACATCACTGGGGAGCGTTACGATATGACGTCATTATGTTACATCACTGGGGGAGCGTTACGATATGACGTCATTATGTTACATCACTGGGGAGCGTTACGATATGACGTCATTATGTTACATCACTGGGGAGCGTTACGATATGACGTCATTATGTTACATCACTGGGGAGCGTTACGATATGACGTCATTACGTTACATCACTGGGGAGGGTTACGATATGACGTCATTATGTTACATCACTGGGGAGCGTTACGATATGACGTCATTATGTTACATCACTGGGGAGCGTTACGATATGATGTCACTATATTATATCACTGGGGAGGGTTACGATATGACGTCATTATGTTACATCACTGGGGAGCGTTACGATATGATGTCATTATGTTACATCACTGGGGAGCGTTACGATATGACGTCATTATGTTACATCACTGGGGAGCGTTACGATATGACGTCATTATGTTACATCACTGGGGAGGGTTACGATATGACGTCATTATGTTACATCACTGGGGAGGGTTACGATATGACGTCATTATGTTACATCACTGGGGAGCGTTACGATATGACGTCATTATGTTACATCACTGGGGAGCGTTACGATATGACGTCATTATGTTACATCACTGGGGAGCGTTACGATATGACGTCATTATGTTACATCACTGGGGAGCGTTACGATATGATGTCATTATGTTACATCACTGGGGAGCGTTACGATATGACGTCATTATGTTACATCACTGGGGAGCGTTACGATATGACGTCATTACGTTACATCACTGGGGAGGGACACTCAAACGCAATCCAGCTCACTTCTCTCTTCACCAACCATCTAGTTTCTACTTCTACTTCTATTAGCTGGTTGAACTGGTTAAGGGTTAATTAAGGTAATGGTTGAGTTAAGGCGCTGGTGTGTCTCCATGGCAACATGACAGCTATAGTTAGGATGTGGTCTCCTAGCAGGATGTTTAATTAGAACCGGGCCGTAAGTGAGAGGGACACAATGTTTAGCCAACATGAAGATGACACATTAATCATCCCAAAAATGAATCCATGAAAAGGTTTTTTAAATCCACAAAGTGGTAATTGATGAAAAATGTCACTTCTTCACACAGATGTTTGACTAACAAGATGGCCGCACGGCCCCCTTCAATCGCACTCCAAAATGTTTGAAGTTCAGAAAAGGTGCCAGAATATGACATTTAAATTACAGCAGAGCAAACGTCGATGTTCAGCACCCTGGGAGTCCTGCAGGCAGGAGGCTGCGATTCAAAAGCTGTTTTTTTTTCCACATTTCAAAAAACTGCCATTTCCTTTCCCTGGTCTCCAACAGCTATGACAGCGAAGGGCGGCTCATGAATGTGACGTTTCCGACGGGAACAGTGAATAACTTGTACACCGACTTGAACAACGCTCTCACGGTGGACATCGAGAGCTCCCTGACGGACGAGGAGATCAGCATCACCACCAACACCTCCACCATCCGGGCTTTCTACACCCTGACTCAAGGTGAGGACTCACTTCTACACCCTGACTCAAGGTGAGGGCTCACTTCTCCACACTGACTCAAGGTGAGGGCTCACTTCTCCACCCGGACTCAAGGTGAGGGCTCACTTCTCCACACTGACTCAAGGTGAGGGCTCACTTCTCCACACTGACTCAAGGTGAGGGCTCACTTCTCCACCCTGACTCAAGGTGAGGGCTCACTTCTCCACCCTGACTCAAGGTGAGGGCTCACTTCTACACCCTGACTCAAGGTGAGGGCTCACTTCTCCACACTGACTCAAGGTGAGAGCTCACTTCTCCACACTGACTCAAGGTGAGGGCTCACTTCTACACCCTGACTCAAGGTGAGGGCTCAATTCTACACCCTGACTCAAGGTGAGAGCTCACTTCTCCACACTGACTCAAGGTGAGGGCTCACTTCTCCACCCTGACTCAAGGTGAGGGCTCACTTCTCCACCCTGACTCAAGGTGAGGACTCACTTCTCCACACTGACTCAAGGTGAGGGCTCACTTCTCCACCCTGACTCAAGGTGAGGGCTCACTTCTCCACACTGACTCAAGGTGAGGGCTCACTTCTCCACCCTGACTCAAGGTGAGGGCTCACTTCTCCACACTGACTCAAGGTGAGGGCTCACTTCTCCACCCTGACTCAAGGTGAGGGCTCACTTCTCCACCCTGACTCAAGGTCATTTCACCTGCGGTATGTTTGGTTTTCACTGCAGCCAGCACCACATAAAACACATTTCCTCAACAACCACTGACCCATCTCAGTTTCAGAGCAGAGACATTGAGCTGCTTTACATTTCAGTGATGTTACTTTGTGCTTCGCTTTACATACGAGTGTTGTCTGAGAGCTCATGTTCACATCCAGACTGAAGCACGCCTCCATGTTGAGGGTTATGTGTCAGCGTTGGCGTCGGAGGTCGTGGTTAGTGAGATGGAGTCATGTTTCACGGGACGAGAGGCTGACAGCTCCATAGATCATCTGTCTGAACCGCTGTCCAGTTATCTGGAAAGGTTGAATTATCTATAAACCAAATCAAAGGAAGAAGGACTGAGATTGGTACACTATATTAATGTTGCTTTACATTAATACGCAAATATTTTAACAGAATAAAATAAAATACCTTTTTTTAATTTGAATCTTTTTGTTTCTTCTATTTGATTCATTTGAAAGTGTTTTTATTCTCTTAACATCTGGTTCTGTGGAAAGCATAGTTCTTCCTGTCCGGTCCTGGTTCTCCTGGTTCTGCTGGTTCTGCTGTGTTTGGTGGTATTTGGTGAGAGTGGTTCTCCGGTTGTGTCGTCCAGACCAGTGTAGGAGCAGCTACCAGGTGGGATTTGACAACTCTCTGAGGATCACCTACGCCAACGGGATGGACACCCACTACCAGACCGAGCCTCACATCCTGGCCGGCGCCGCTAACCCCACCGTGGCCCGGCGCAACATGAGCCTGCCCGGCGACACCGGCCAGAACCTGGTGGAGTGGCGCTTCCGCAAGGAGCAGAGCCGGGGGAAGGTCATCGTGTTCGGACGCAAGCTCAGAGTACGTCCTCTCGCTCTCATGGACAGGAACACAGAGTTCAGTCTGGGAAACGGTCTGACTGGTCCTGCTGCAGACAGAACCAGACAGATCTAGACAGACAGATCTAGACAGATCTAGACAGACAGATCTAGAGAGACACATCTAGAGAGACACATCTAGAGAGACACATCTAGAGAGACACATCTAGAGAGACACATCTAGAGAGACAGATCTAGAGAGACACATCTAGAGAGACACATCTAGAGAGACACATCTAGAGAGACAGATCTAGAGAGACACATCTAGAGAGACACATCTAGAGAGACACATCTAGAGAGGCAGATCTAGAGAGACACATCTAGAGAGACACATCTAGAGAGACAAATCTAGAGAGACACATCTAGAGAGACACATCTAGAGAGACACATCTAGAGAGACAGATCTAGACAGATCTAGAGAGACAGATCTAGACAGACAGATCTAGAGAGACAGATCTAGAGAGACACATCTAGAGAGACAGATCTAGACAGATCTAGAGAGACAGATCTAGACAGACAGATCTAGAGAGACAGATCTAGAGAGACACATCTAGAGAGGCAGATCTAGACAGATCTAGAGAGACACATCTAGAGAGACACATCTAGAGAGACACATCTAGACAGATCTAGAGAGACACATCTAGAGAGACACATCTAGACAGATCTAGACAGACAGATCTAGAGAGACAGATCTAGAGAGAGACATCTAGAGAGGCAGATCTAGACAGATCTAGAGAGACACATCTAGAGAGACACATCTAGACAGATCTAGAGAGACACATCTAGAGAGACACATCTAGAGAGACACATCTAGACAGATCTAGACAGACAGATCTAGAGAGACAGATCTAGAGAGAGACATCTAGAGAGGCAGATCTAGACAGATCTAGAGAGACAGATCTAGAGAGAGACATCTAGAGAGGCAGATCTAGACAGATCTAGAGAGACACATCTAGACAGATCTAGACAGACAGATCTAGAGAGACAGATCTAGACAGACAGATCTAGAGAGACACATCTAGACAGATCTAGAGAGACAGATCTAGAGAGACAGATCTAGAGAGACAGATCTAGAGAGACAGATCTAGACAGATCTAGACAGACAGATCTAGAGAGACAGATCTAGACAGATCTAGAGAGACAGACCTTCGCTCCAGACAGCTGAGTTGTCCTTCTCTGCCCACCAGGTGAACGGTCGAAACATCCTGTCTGTGGACTACGACCGCACGCTGCGGACGGAGAAGATCTACGACGACCACAGGAAGTTCCTGCTGAAGATCATCTACGACGCGTCGGGTCAGCCGGTGGTGTGGGTGCCCAGCAGCAAACTGCTTCCTGTCAACGTGAGCCGCAGCAGCAGCGGCCAGGTCAACGTCCTCCAGCGGGGACCCACGGTGGAGCGGGTGGAGTACGACGGCCAGGGACGCCTCGTCTCCAGGGTGTTTGCTGATGGAAGGACCTGGAGCTACACGTACCTGGAGAAGGTGAGCACACACCTGGACCAGCCGCCTGGTCACATGACCAATTCACCAATTAACCAATTAGGAATGTATCCCCAGAGTACCGTATTAAGAATGAGTACCATACGCATTAACATCGGCATCCATTGGTTTGTGTCTTCACTGCAGGGTTAGCGCTGTGACTAGCATTAGGGCTAGCATTAGCAACTGGCCAAGGGCGGGTTAGCATCAGCAATACTGTTTGTGGTGTGTGGTTAGCATTAGCGTAATGATTAGCATGAGGACTCCAGAAGCCCTTCCAGACAAGCTTATGAACATAATGGTAATGAAACCCATTAGCACGACTCGCTAATGAGAAACAAGGCATTGTTAGTGGCAGATAATGGTGTTTTTTAAATGAACGAGTTACTATAGTTACCATTAATCACGCCGCAAGCAGGTTAGTCAGCCGGCAGGTTCAATAACCTGAATAATTCATACGACTTTAAAATCCATTATTATTTCATCAGCAGCCACTTTAAATATATCTCAGTAGGACGGCTTCACTGAGGAAGACATTCACCTGGAACTGTTTTAACCTCTGATCTCTCTCTCTCTCTCTGTCTCTCTCTGTCTCTCTCACTCTCTATAATACCATCAAATGCTCCCTCTCTCTCTCTCTCTAATGCTGACCTATGCTCTCTCTCCCTCCAGTCTCTGGTGCTGCTCCTCCACAGTCAGCGGCAGTACATCTTCGTGTTCGACTCCCTGGACCGCCTGTCTGCGGTCACCATGCCCAGCGTGGCGCGCTACTCCATGCAGACGCTGCGCTCCGTCGGTTACTACAGAAACCTGTACCACCCCCCGGAGAGCAACGCCTCGGTGGCGGTGGACTACAGCGAGGACGGCCTCCTGCTGAGCGTGTCCCACCTGGGCACCGGGCGCCGGGTGCTGTACCGCTACCGCCGCCTCAACAAGCTGTCGGAGATCCTGTACGACTCGACGCGCGTCAGCTTCACGTACGACGAGACGGCGGGCGTCCTGAAGACCATCAACCTGCAGAACGAGGGCTTCATCTGCTCCATCCGCTACCGGCAGGTGGGCCCGCTGATCGACCGCCAGATCTTCCGCTTCAGCGAGGACGGCATGGTCAACGCTCGCTTCGACTACACGTACGACGGCAGCCTGCGGGTGACCAGCGTCCAGGGAGTCATCAACGAGACGCCGCTGCCCATCGACCTCTACCAGTTCGACGACATCTCCGGGAAGATCGAGCAGTTTGGGAAGTTCGGGGTGATTTACTACGACATCAACCAGATCATCTCCACGGCGGTGATGACCTACACCAAGCACTTCGACGCCCACGGCCGCATCAAGGAGATCCAGTACGAGATCTTCCGGTCGCTCATGTACTGGATCACCTTCCAGTACGACGACGTGGGCCGCGTCATCCGGCGGGAGATCAAGATCGGACCCTTCGCCAACACCACCAAGTACGCCTACGAGTACGACGTGGACGGACAGCTGCAGGCCGTCTACCTGAACGAGAAGGTCACCTGGCGGTACACCTACGACCTGAACGGGAACCTGCACCTGCTGAACCCCGGGAACAACGCCCGCCTGCTGCCGCTGCGCTACGACCTGCGGGACCGCATCACGCGCCTGGGGGACGTCCAGTACCGCATGGACGAGGACGGCTTCCTGCGCCAGCGGGGCGCCGAGATCTTCGAGTACAACTCCAAGGGTCTGCTGGTCCGGGTCTACAGCAAGGCCGGCGCCTGGACCATCCAGTACCGCTACGACGGGCTGGGCCGCCGCGTCTCCACCAAGACCAGCACCGGGCCGCACCTGCAGTACTTCTACGCGGACCTGAGCTACCCGGCCCGCATCACCCACGTCTACAACCACTCCAGCTCGGAGATCACCTCCCTGTACTACGACCTGCAGGGCCACCTGTTCGCCATGGAGATCAGCAGCGGCGAGGAGTTCTACATCGCCTGCGACAACACCGGCACGCCGCTCGCCGTGTTCACCAGCAACGGGCTGCTGGTCAAGCAGGTCCAGTACACGGCGTACGGCGAGGTCTACTTCGACTCCAACCCGGACTTCCAGCTGGTCCTGGGTTTCCACGGCGGTCTCTACGACCCGCTGACCAAACTGCTGCACTTCGGCGAGCGGGACTACGACATCATGCCGGGGCGCTGGACGGTGCCGGACATCAGCACCTGGCAGCGGGTCAGCAAGGAGCCGGCGCCGTGCAACCTGTACATGTTCCAGAGCAACAACCCCATCAGCAGAGTGCATGAGCTCAGGGAATACGTCGCCGGTAAGGAAGCCTGTCAAATAACACGCGTGTAAAATAACAACATGTCATCTTTTGCATCCTAAATGTTAATTAAGTAAGTTAATCCATAAGTGAATTAGTTTGGTCAGTTAGTTAGTGGGTTGGGCCATCCCCATTTTTTAGAACCGTTAAAACCCAAAACAGTGCGGTTTTACGATTCAACCGTAATAAAAAAGCAACTCTTATAATTCAGCGAGAGTACATCTGATAATGAGCTGCTATGCCCTCTTCTGCCACAGGGGGGAAGCAATCCTCTGCAAATCACTTTTTCCCCATTATTGATTCAGAACTCATTAACAAATCCAGTCTACGGCTGCTAGGCATGTTGGGTAATAGACTATTGATGAATTATGACCTTCATAAGCTTGATATTCAAAACTTTGTGCTAGCAGGCTAGGCCTAGAAGCTGAAAGGAGTTTAGTTAGAGTTTAGTTTGGTTTCACCAGGAGACGCAGCCGGCTGGAGAACAGCGATCGCATCGGATATATTTAATGTCTCTTCTCCATAGTCTGCATGTATGCCCATAGTTTGAGACATAATTTTACCTGACTCATTCACGCTCTTACCTTTTTTACCTTTGTCTTTTTTAAGGTTGTGGAGTAAGAAAGAAATCCACCAGAACTTCATACCTCGCTTTCGTCAATATTCATATAGCCTAAGTTTTGCACAGATATTATCGACCATACATTTATAAAGGTTGGGCTACTTTTTTGGAGAACAAACTGGGAATTTGATCTTTCTAGTTGTTAATCTTTCGGCATTCAGTTGAAAAGAAAGTCCAAAAATCGAATTCAATGCTAAAGGTCATTCATTAATTCTGCCTTTATTCTCCGACACACGCGTGCATGCCAGATGCCGCAACACGCATCCAGATGCCATCCCAGCACCTTCACTATCGAAGGCTCGCGCCTCGCGCTCAAGCTCATCGTCTGATTGGCTCATGTCAGATCGAATCCTCTCGCCTCAGATGACCGTCGCAGCGGACAGGAAGCTCAACCGCAGATCAGCGGTCGTTAGAGAAAGTCAAATAACTGAAACACTTAAACCAGAGACATATTTTGATACGGTCATCATTTCATACAACAAGAATAACCGAGAATCCGGTTTCCACATCGGAAAATCGCCCAACCCTTCTCACTAACGTTATTAAATATATTAAATATATTAAACACAGAATGTCCTTAATAATAATCCTCTGAATGTTTGTGTTGTTGCAGATGTGAACAGCTGGCTGGTGACCTTCGGTTTCCATCTCCACAACACCATCCCTGGTTTCCCCGTCCCCAAGTTCGACCTCAGTGTGCCGTCCTACGAACTGAAGAAGAGCCAACTCTGGGACGACCTTCCGGTCAGTACCCTGGGGGGTCTCCTCAGGACCCTGGGGGGGTCTCCTCAGGACCCTGGGGGATCTCAGTACCCTGGGGGGTCTCCTCAGTACCCTGGGGGGTCTCCTCAGGACCCTGGAGGTCTCCTCAGTACCCTGGGGGTCTCCTCAGTACCCTGGGAGGTCTCCTCAGTACCCTGGGGGGTCTCCTCAGTACCCTGGAGGTCTCCTCAGTACCCTGGGGGGTCTCCTCAGGACCCTGGGAGGTCTCCTCAGGACCCTGGAGGTCTCCTCAGGACCCTGGAGGTCTCCTCAGTACCCTGGGGGGTCTCAGTACCCTGGAGGAGCGATATGGAAAGATGCTGTTTAGACATATGTAGAGATATGGAGAGATGTTGTGGAGACATAATGGAGATATGGAGAGATGTTGTGGAGACATAATGGAGATATGGAGAGATGTTGTGGAGACATAATGGAGATATGGAGAGATGCTGTGGAGACATAATGGAGATATGGAGAGATGTTGTTTAGACATAATGGAGATATGGAGAGATGCTGTTTAGACATATGGAGATATGGAGATATGTTGTGGAGACATAATGGAGATATGGAGAGATGTTGTGGAGACATACTGGAGATATGGAGAGATGTTGTGGAGACATAATGGAGATATGGAGATGTTGTGGAGACATAATGGAGATATGGAGAGATGTTGTGGAGACATAATGGAGATATGGAGATGTTGTGGAGACATAATGGAGATATGGAGAGATGTTGTGGAGACATAATGGAGATATGGAGAGATGTTGTGGAGACATAATGGAGATATGGAGAGATGTTGTGGAGACATAATGGAGATATGGAGAGATGTTGTGGAGACATAATGGAGATATGGAGAGATGTTGTTTAGACATAATAGAGATATGGAGAGATGTTGTGGAGACATAATGGAGATATGGAGAGATGTTGTGGAGACATAATGGAGATATGGAGAGATGTTATGGAGACATAATGGAGATATGGAGAGATGTTGTGGAGACATAATGGAGATATGGAGAGATGTTGTTTAGACATATGGAGATATGGAGAGATGCTGTGGAGACATAATGGAGATATGGAGATGTTGTGGAGACATAATGGAGATATGGAGAGATGTTGTGGAGACATAATGGAGATATGGAGAGATGTTGTTTAGACATAATGGAGATATGGAGAGATGCTGTTTAGACATAATGGAGATATGGAGAGATGTTGTGGAGACATAATGGAGATATGGAGAGATGTTGTGGAGACATAATGGAGATATGGAGATGTTGGTGTTTAGGGATGCTGATAGACATTGAAATGTTATTTCCATGTTCTCCTAGCGATGAGAGGTGCTGGTGACACCTTCAAACTTTATATTGTCTTCCCCCAATGTTTTAATTGGAGAGCCACATATTCCAGAGCTTATCATTTTAATTGGACAATATTTACATAATAATAAAACTTTATCCAGAGTGAATCAAACACCGAACCACCTAACCCCAACCTTTCCTCATTACTGCCACTTTCACTCACCCTTTAAATCCTACGAAATGTTCTTCTGGTGGAGGACACAGCTGAGAGCAGGGTTGTGTTAGAGGAGGTGCTGCTGAGCAGGAGGTGCTGCTGAGCAGGAGGTGATAGTGAGGAGGAGGAGGTGCTGCTGAGCAGGAGGTGCTGCTGAGCAGGAGGTGATAGTGAGGAGGAGGAGGTGCTGCTGAGCAGGATGTGCTAGTGAGGAGGATGTGCTAGTGAGGAGGAGGTGCTGCTGAGCAGGAGGTGCTGCTGAGCAGGAGGTGCTGCTGAGCAGGAGGTGCCAGTGAGGACTACTAACGTCTACCTACCTTCTCCCCCCCCGCAGTCCATCTCCGGGGTGCAGCAGGAGGTGAACCGCCAGGCCCTGTCCCTGCTGTCCTTCGAGCGGCTCCCGGAGGTGCGCTACTCCCGGGGGAGGAGGCGGGGGGGGGGGGAGAAGCCCTGGCTGTGGTTCTCCGCTCCTCCCTCCCCCATCGGCCGCGCGGTGATGTTCGCCGTGCACAAGGGCGGCGGCGTCCGCGCGCACGCCCTCAACGCGGCGGCCGAGGACTGCGTGAAGGTGGCCTCCGTCCTGAACAACGCCTTCTACCTGGAGGACCGGCACTTCACCATCGAGGGGCGGGACACCCACTACCTGGTGAAGCCGGGGCTCCCGGACGCCGACCTGGCGGCGCTGCGCCTCACCAGCGGCCGCCGGACGCTGGAGAACGGCGTGAACGTCACCGTGTCGCAGTCCACCGCCGTGCTGGACGGCCGCACGCGCCGCTTCGCCGACGTGGAGCTGCGGCGCGGCGCCCTGGCGCTGCACGTGCGCTACGGCGCCACGGTGGACGAGGAGAAGGGCCGCGTGACGGAGCTGGCGCGGCAGCGGGCGCTGGCGGGCGCATGGGCGCGGGAGCAGCGGCGGGTGAGGGAGGGGGAGGAAGGGGCGCGGCCCTGGACCGAGGGGGAGAAGCGGCAGCTCCTCAGCGGCGGGAAGGTGCTGGGGTACGACGGATACTTTGTGCTCTCCGTAGAGCAGTACCCGGAGCTGGCCGACAGCGCCAACAACATCCACTTCCTCAGGCAGAGCGAGATCGGGAGGAGGAGGAGGTAACACAGAGGAGGAGGAGGAGGAGGAGGAGGAGGAGGAGGAGGAGGAGGAGGAGGAGGGAGAAGGGGCAGCTCCTCAGCGGCGGGAAGGTGCTGGGGTACGACGGATACTTTGTGCTCTCCATAGAGCAGTACCCGGAGCTGGCGGACAGCGCCAACAACATCCACTTCCTCAGGCAGAGCGAGATCGGGAGGAGGAGGAGGTAACACAGAGGAGGAGGAGGAGGAGGAGGAGGAGGAGGAGGAGTAGGAGGAGGAGGAGGAGGAGGAGGAGGAGGAGGGAGAAGCGGCAGCTCCTCAGCGGCGGGAAGGTGCTGGGGTACGACGGATACTTTGTGCTCTCCGTAGAGCAGTACCCGGAGCTGGCAGACAGCGCCAACAACATCCACTTCCTCAGGCAGAGCGAGATCGGGAGGAGGAGGAGGTAACACAGAGGAGGAGGAGGAGGAGGAGGAGGGGGTGGAGGAGGAGGAGGAGGAGGAGGAGGAGGGAGAAGGGGCAGCTCCTCAGCGGCGGGAAGGTGCTGGGGTACGACGGATACTTTGTGCTCTCCATAGAGCAGTACCCGGAGCTGGCGGACAGCGCCAACAACATCCACTTCCTCAGGCAGAGCGAGATCGGGAGGAGGAGGAGGTAACACAGAGGAGGAGGAGGAGGAGGAGGAGGAGGAGAACCAGAGGGAGAGCAGGAGGAGGAGGAGGAGGAGGGAGAAGCGGCAGCTCCTCAGCGGCGGGAAGGTGCTGGGGTACGACGGATACTTTGTGCTCTCCATAGAGCAGTACCCGGAGCTGGCCGACAGCGCCAACAACATCCACTTCCTCAGGCAGAGCGAGATCGGGAGGAGGAGGAGGTAACACAGAGGAGGAGGAGGAGGAGGAGGAGGAGGGAGGAGGAGGAGGAGGAGGAGGAGGAGAACCAGAGGGCTTCCGGGAGAGGAGGAGGGGGAGGGGGTGGAGGGTTTGAGGAGGAGGGGGAGGGGGTGGAGGGTTTGAGGAGGAGGTGGAGGAGTAGGGGGAGGAGGAGGAGGAGGAGGAGGAGGAGGAGGAGGAGAACCAGAGGGCTTCCGGGAGAGGAGGAGGGGGAGGGGGTGGAGGGTTTGAGGAGGAGGAAGAGGGGGAGGAGGTGGAGGGTTTGAGGAGGAGGTGGAGGAGTAGGGGGAGGAGGAGGAGGAGGAGGAGGAGGAGGAGGAGGAGGAGGAGAGGAAGAAGTAATAGGGGAAGGAGGAGCAGGACGAGGAGGGGGAGAAGCGGCAGCTCCTCAGCGGCGGGAAGGTGCTGGGGTACGACGGATACTTTGTGCTCTCCGTAGAGCAGTACCCGGAGCTGGCGGACAGCGCCAACAACATCCACTTCCTCAGGCAGAGCGAGATCGGGAGGAGGAGGAGGTAACACAGAGGAGGAGGAGGAGGAGGAGGAGGAGGAGGAGGAGGAGGGAGAGGAGGAGGAGGAGGAGGAGAACCAGAGGGCTTCCGGGAGAGGAGGAGGAGGGGGAGGGGGTGGAGGGTTTGAGGAGGAGGAAGAGGGGGAGGGGGTGGAGGGTTTGAGGAGGAGGTGGAGGAGTAGGGGGAGGAGGAGGAGGAGGAGGAGGAGGAGGAGGAGGAGGAGGAGGAGGTGAGGAAGAAGTAATAGGGGAAGGAGGAGCAGGACGAGGGGGGAGAAGCGGCAGCTCCTCAGCGGCGGGAAGGTGCTGGGGTACGACGGATACTTTGTGCTCTCCATAGAGCAGTACCCGGAGCTGGCAGACAGCGCCAACAACATCCACTTCCTCAGGCAGAGCGAGATCGGGAGGAGGAGGAGGTAACACAGAGGAGGAGGAGGAGGAGGAGGAGAACCAGAGGGCTTCGGGAGAGGAGGAGGGGGCGGGGGTGGAGGGTTGGAGGAGGAGGAGGAAGAGGAAGAGGAGGAGGGGGTGGAGGGTTGGAGGAGGAGGAAGAGGGGGTGGAGGGTTTGAGGAGGAGGTGGAGGAGTAGGGGGAGGGGGTGGAGGAGGAGGAGGAGGAGGAGGAGGAGGAGGAGGAGGAGGAGGAGGGGGCGCGGCCCTGGACCGAGGGGGAGAAGCGGCAGCTCCTCAGCGGCGGGAAGGTGCTGGGGTACGACGGATACTTTGTGCTCTCCATAGAGCAGTACCCGGAGCTGGCAGACAGCGCCAACAACATCCACTTCCTCAGGCAGAGCGAGATCGGGAGGAGGAGGAGGTAACACAGAGGAGGAGGAGGAGGAGGAGGAGGAGGAGGAGGAGAACCAGAGGGCTTCCGGGAGAGGAGGAGGGGGAGGGGGTGGAGGGTTGGAGGAGGAGGTGGAGGAGTAGGGGGAGGGGGTGGAGGGTTGGAGGAGGAGGAGGAGGAGGAGGAGGAGGAGGAGGAGGAGGAGGAGGGGGAGGGGGGTGGAGGGTTTGAGGAGGAGGAGGAGGGGGTGGAGGGTTGGAGGAGTAGGGGGAGGGGGTGGAGGGGGTAGAGGGGGTGGAGGGTTGGAGGAGGAGGAGGAGGAGGAGGAGGAGGAGGAGGAGGAGGAGGAGAGGAAGAAGTAATAGGGGAAGGAGGAGCAGGACGAGGAGGGAGAAGGGGGTGGAGGTGAATAGGGGGAGGAGGGGGCAGAGGAGGAGGAGGTGGAGAAGTGGGTAAAGAAGGAGGAGGTAAAGGAGGAGAAGGAGGTGGAAGAGGATGTGATTGTGTGTTTTGTAAATGAAGCCCTTACATTGGAATAGTGCTGTGCATTGTTCCAGAGACACAGAAGTCTTTACACTGTAACTACAGGAGTCTTTACACTGTAACTACAGGAGTCTTTACACCGTAACTACAGGAGTCTTTACACTGTAACTACAGGAGTCTACACTGTAACTACAGGAGTCTTTACACTGTAACTACAGGAGTCTTTACACTGTAACTACAGGAGTCTTTACACTGTAACTACAGGAGTCTTTACACCGTAACTACAGGAGTCTTTACACCGTAACTACAGGAGTCTTTACACTGTAACTACAGGAGTCTTTACACCGTAACTACAGGAGTCTTTACACTGTAACTACAGGAGTCTTTACACCGTAACTACAGGAGTCTTTACACTGTAACTACAGGAGTCTTTACACTGTAACTACATGCTGTAACTACAGGAGTCTTTACACTGTAACTACAGGAGTCTTCACACTGTATCTAAAGGAGTATTTACACTGTAACTACAGGAGTCTTTACATTGTAACTACAGGAGTCTTTACACTGGAACTAAATAAGTATTTGCAGTGTAACTACAGGAGTCTTTACACTGTAACTAAATGAGTATTTACACTGTAACTACAGGAGTCTTTACACTGTAACTAAAGGAGTGTTAATGCTGGAACTACAGGAGTCTTTACACCGTAACTACAGGAGTCTCTACACTGTAACTACAGGAGTCTTTACACTGTAACTACAGGAGTCTTTACACCATAACTACAGGAGTCTTTACATTGTAACTACAGGAGTCTTTACACTGAAACTACAGGAGTGTTAATGCTATAACTACAGGCGTCTTTACACTGTAACTACAGGAGGCTTTACACCATAACTACAGGAGTCTTTACACCGTAACTACAGGAGTCTTTACACTGTAACTACAGGAGTCTTTAAACTGTAACTACAGGAGTCTTTAAACTGTAACTACAGGAGTGTTAATGCTGTAACTACAGGAGTCTTTACACCGTAACTACAGGAGTCTTTACATTGTATCTACAGGAGTCTTTACATTGTAACTACAGGAGTCTTTACTCTGTAACTACAGAAGTCTTTACACTGTAACTACACGCATGTTCCTGGAGGAGCCACCAGCTCAGAGAAACCTGAGAGGACTCAGACTCTGAAGAGACTCAGGACTCTGGAGAGACTCCGATTCTGGAGAGACTCTGGAGAGACTCTGGAGAGACTCTGACTCTGGAGAGACTCTGGAGAGACTCAGACTCTGGAGAGACTCTGGAGAGACTCTGACTCTGGAGAGACTCAGACTCTGGAGAGACTCAGGACTCGGAGGCCGGGGATAAAAAGCGTTTTTATGTTTCTTGTTTTAATGAGTGAAACCAGCTGACTGAATATTTAAGGAGGAAAGTAAAGTTTCCGTTCTGCATCTCCACACCTGAGTCAGACACCGTCCACACCTGAATTACACTGTAAAGCATTCAAATTCCCCTGCCTTGCTTGGAGAAGATGTTTATTTAACCAGAAGCCATGACGTCCTCGAGCACAGGGACACCATGTGTTGTAAATTATGCAAATAAGTTGT
>JAOPHQ010002224.1:0-29539 GCA_030340625.1 Merluccius polli
CACATACACACACAAATGCATATACACATGCCCACATACACATGTGCACGCACACACTCACACACACACACACACACACACACACGCATGTGCACACACACACACACACACACACACACACACACACAACACACACACAACACAGTCAAATGTTATTTCCAACATCCACAAACCAAACATGTTGGAAAGCAGGAAGTGACTACTTCGTTAGTTCCTACCCCTTAGCAATTAATAATGCATTCAAGAAAAATAAGTGATTAAACATGCACATATACTGAACACACACACACACACACACACACACACACACACCACCACACTTTAACGCGTGGGTGCCTTCCACAATCCCAACCATCGAAGCCAAACATAAATAAAAACAACAATGAGCGCCGGCGTCGCCAGATCACAGATCACATGACGTCTCCGCGACGGGAGGACGGTGTTTTCCTGAAGACCTTTGCAGAAAGGCCACACAGAACGACGGAGAAGGAAGCCATGGCCTGGGATGGGATTGTTCCAGGAAGGTCTCCAACTCCAAAGGTCTCCAACTTTTTCCGTTTTGGAAAAGGACGCTGCTGGGTTTGTCCGAAGGATCGAATGGTGGAGGGGGAACGCAGGGAAATATCGGTTTGGACTTGGTTCTGGGGTCCGGTACCAGACGCAGTCTACCAGTATCCCTTATGAATTATGGATCAGGAAGCGCTGCGATATATATCTCGTATGTCGGGTTTATCGCTCGGACCGATGCGTCCCTTGAGTTTTTAGAGAAGCTCCCGGGCTTCTGGTTTCACGCCTCGAGTACGAAGATGAAGTAAAACCAAATACTGCTTTAAATATTTAGGAACGTTTCATTACTGTGCAGTTTTCCAACATCAGCATCCGAGTTTTGCCGCAGTGTAGCAGCAGGGTAGTGGCGGTTAGCCGAAAGGTTCTGCGTTCGAAACCTCAATGTCCCAAAGTCTGTATACGATGAGTCAAATCAGGGTGAACGTTTGGTAATGCAACATATGTGAGTTCATATTAAATACAGAGTCAGGTCATTAAGGAGAAGATAGTCTGTCTGTCTGTCTGTCCCTTAAGGCATCCTCCAGTCCTCCTAACTCTCTGTTCCTTCTCAAGGTTTCTTCCTGGCTGTTTCTGGGGTTAGGGGGTTAAGGGGGGCCTGGGAAGCCCTTTGAGCCTATAACTGTGGGACTATGAGGGCTATATAAAAATAAAGTCCACTTGACTCAAGATAGCCCAAGGAGCCTCTGAGCCTGTGGGATTGAACCCAGAAACTTTTTGTCCTGAGAGCTAAAGCACTACTAACCACTGGTCTATGCGGCCCTCCTCCTTGCTAATCTCAGCCTGACCAGGACCCCCTCAACCCCCCCCCCCCCTCGGGCCCCCCTCTGTAATGAATAGTAATCCCTCTCCCCGGAGGCCCCTGATCTGCTTAGCGTTTCCCTGCACACAATCACAACCAGTTCTCCTCCGGAGGAATCGATCATGTGGTTCATCTGAATCTTAACCCATCAAATGAGCTTACATGTTAGCGGCGACGCGAGGGTCCACATGATCCCATGACTTCCCCTGTTCAGTGTTTTCACTTCTCAGTATGGTTTTTTATCCTCGCCGGGTTGCTCCCACACCGACGCAGAACCGGCAGGTTCTTTAGGAAAGCCACATCGCTAATCCCTCCTTACCCCACATCAACTGTTCCTCACATGCTGGCCTTATTGTGAATGGCTGGGTTAGAGACGCAAGGCATTTGCATCTGGTTGCCTCAATGGCTATGGGCTCAACCCCCTCACCCGCACCCTCACCCCTCTTCTCACCCCTTCCGCCCCTCACCTCTCTGGGACATGGGTTGTGCGTGAGGTGTTCCCCCTGCTGTAGACCGGGAGCCCAACAGTCGAAGCTGTTGAATGTGTGTCCTGTGAAACCCGGCACTCGGAGGAAACTGGGAACGGCAGTTTGGAGATATAAAATAGTTTTGTGTTTTCGTCCCTTGTAGCCGCTGACGGCCTTCGAGTTTTTTTCCCCGGGGTTTTCCTCCCTCATTTTCCCTCCCTTTCTCCCGGAGCGATGGGCCGCTCGGCGTACGCTGGGTTTCGTCACACGATACGGCCTTTCAGATGTTCGGCCGCATCCCAGCGGCAGATCCTTCTGGGACTTGAACGGATGTCAAATATCGGTCGGTGTGCCTACGTCAAGCGCAGCCCGAACTGGGAAGACATCGGCGAAAGAGGCACAGAAAAACCTGAAATAACCAGAAACCAAAACCGTCTGGTATAAATTATGGTCGAACGCAGTTAGGTAATGTCATTTAAATACTGTATTAATATATCGTAACGGTGATTTAATAATTTCTTTATTCCTCTCGGAGGTCTTTTAATGTGGTTTTATGTTTTCAATCCCGTTGCTTTCCAATAAAAAGATCCTATCAGCACTTTCTGGGCCGATAAAAGACGTCCAGACCGAAACATGGCGAGTGTGCCAGGACAGCTAAACACTTAGAAGTCTCCAGACCCATAATTTGGGAGGATCATGGACTCTTTCCATGCCACATGTAATTCAGCAGCGCCAGCGGCACGATTTGATGATTTCCCGGTGAAAACCCAAAACGCAGGGAGCACAATAACATCAGATGGGACCGAGCGCCGGTCGCTTTGATATCCAAGACAATATTCGACAAGACGGGATCCATCAGCGGGATTATCTGGGATGTTTTCCTCGAGACGCTTGTGTCATAATCATCGCCATAGGGTTTCCCATGTGCGCCATCTGGCCAACGCCGCCACATTCGGGGCTCTCGTTGTTATTATTCTAATTCGGGGGCTTTTTTTTATTTTTCCTCCTCTGGAAAGCCACTATGCTTCCTTGCCCGCATGTAGGAGCTGAACCAGCGCCCGGCGCCCGGCGCTCGTCTCCCCCCCCCCTGCCCCCCCCCCCCCCCCCCCGCCCGCTCGGTCCCCGGCGTTCAAAGACCGCCGCTGGCTCCTTTGAAAGGTGGACGTCGTACACAGAAACGCTCGCCGCGCGGCCCATGGCCACGCCCCGTGTGAGGAGGGCAGCGGACCGCTTCCTGCCGGGTGGAAATGAATCCCTTTATTTTTCATTTGTTCTGGAGCATGAACTCCTCGCACTGTTTGTTTTCATTGAGCTGTTTATTTACCTAATCTCTCGGCCGGGCCTGCTGGTCCGCCGGGTCGGGGGGGAACACTGCCAACCCCCCCTTGCTCCTCCACCACCTCCCCTAGCCCCCCCCACCCTGCAACCACTTCCCCTGAGCCAGCAACACATGGGGTTGGGGGGGGCATGCGTGGCGGTTAGTCCTGACAGCGTTCCCACGTTCGGAGCAGGAAACAGGGAAGGTGTGTAGGAGGCAC
This sequence comes from Merluccius polli, assembly GCA_030340625.1. Classification (NCBI taxonomy): domain Eukaryota; kingdom Metazoa; phylum Chordata; class Actinopteri; order Gadiformes; family Merlucciidae; genus Merluccius; species Merluccius polli. The sequence goes on from JAOPHQ010002224.1 coordinate 3,372, forward strand.
ATGTGTGTCACACTCATGTGGAGTCGATACACATGTGTAGTGGTGATTAGGGGGGTTTGACTTCCGGGGGGGGTGGCGAAAGGTTCTGGGTTCAAACCCCCAACGTCCGGCGTCTACCTGCATCCCTGAGCAAGACGCTTCCCCAGGTCCCCAACCTGCTCCCCTTCACACGTTGTTATCTGCATGAAAGCCTTGTGCATGAAGCCACTTAAGGTTCACGTCATTAGGGAGCAAGTCGGGGGTCAAGGGCATCTTGCTCAAGGAGGCTTACTTGAAGTAGACTGAGGACATTCGGGATTCAAACCTCAGAGTCAGAGGCCCCTCACCCGGCCCCGGCCCTGTGTTACAGTGTTTTAATGCAACAGGTGTTTGCACAGAGGAATGCCAGAGGTTCGGTTTACGTTCATGACTTGGGACTCAAATGCCGCGTGCCAAGTCTCACAACATTAGACCGAGGACAAGCTTTAGGACTTTAGGTGGACCGCTGAGTTGTCATCAGGACTTTTTCTCTGACCGCCTCATATGCAAACGGTTAAAAAATAGATAAATACGCACGCGGCGGCCGAGCACAGCAGAGTGCCAGCGCCCCCTCTGTACGCAATTGTTACTGCAGGAAGGCCGTGGCCAGCGGGAAACAGTGGAAAGAAAAAGTCAGCAGTTCAAAAAAAACAATTCAAACATCCGCTTTCCTGAAAATAATATGAATGACTTATCACAGTGTGTTTATTTAGCAAACGTTTAACAAACAAATGAACACATCAATGGAAAACATTTGGAAAACATACGATGAAATGCACAAAGCGACACTATTTTTTAAATAATAACAAGCCATAATACTAATAATATTTACTGAACAATTTTTAAAATATATTCATATTAAATGATATCATTTTCATCATTTTATATCATTTTTTCTATCATTGTCCCTCGCTCACCACATCTTGAAAATCGCCGCGCTACAACATTCCTGTAACCGTAACAACACACTTTATTTACCTTTATTTGGCTCTTTAGCTGCTGTGATTTGTTTGTCAGTCCTGTACACACATGACCTCAGGAGAGTTGACAACCGTGTGCAGCGCTGGACGGCGTGACGTCAGACTCTGCGTTCTGGTCTTGATTTGCACGCTTAGTTCACAGGACGCTGTCGTCCCGCGTTGGACAGAGATATCCAAATATCTGTGTAACTAAATGTAAATAACATATAGATCACATGTCGTGTTGGCTAGTCCGTCCCAATCGCACACACACACACACGTCTTATGATCTCAATGTAAATATGAAAATCACACTTTCGATAGGGGGCTTGTACACCAGAATGCATCATGGGATATTTTGTTGGCTTAGGCTTAGGCTAATGAAAACGTTGTTTTGCCACGTGTTTCCCCATAATGACAAATCATTTCACGATTCATTCCTAAACAATGACCACAAAAACCACGAGGACCAACACAGTACCAGAACGGAGGTTGTCATGGCGATGTGCAAGCCCCGTTCTACTGACCTGTGTCACCGGTCCTACAGCCCATAATGTGTTCGGCGGAGGCCATGTGGTCCGTGTATGTTTACCTTCCAGATCCTTAGCATGTGTGCTACCCTCGGCAGCGGTAGTCCTTCACCCTCCCGGCCCGCGGGTTTAATTTAGGAGACACAGTGCATGTGTTCTCCGAGCGGACGTCTCGGTGTAAACCTGCAGTCTGCTGTGGGACTGCAGGAGAACAACCCACTCAGAATGAAAAACAGCCTCCCCCTCGCTGTCACACGGTGACCTCCGACCCCGCGGGGGGTCTGTTAGGACCGACCCTGGTGTGGCGCTCGTCGGGATAAATCTTCTCCTCTGTGAGGGGACCTCTGATTTAAACCCGGCTGTCACCCCAGAGGTCCTCAACAGAGAGAGTCACAGGACATAAATCCCCGGTTACAGACACCGCCGCCTGCCTTGGCCGTGTCCTCCAACACGTTAACCGGACGGGTTGTTAGAGGGTGACCAACGTGTTTACGAGGCCCAATATGCATGACAATGGCTCATATGGTGAATGGATGAATAGGGGGAGGAGCGCTACAAGGTGACACCTAGCGTGAACTCTTTACCGAGCCGCCGCGGGGCGGTGGAGGCGGTGGAGGCGGCGCAAGCTGATCCTGTGGATCCTGCGTCTTAATTGAATAAAGATGCAATTAGCCAGATTGGACATGGAGGAGGGGGGGGAGGGGGTTGTGTGTGCGTGTGTGCTTGTGATTTCCAGGTAAAGGTTAATTTCAGTCCACCTTTAGGAATGAAATGTGGTCGTCGTCAAAGTCCTTAATTTTGAATTTAGCCTGAAACCTTGTATCTGTTACTTTTGTCAATTAGCGAACATTAACAATTCCTAATCTCCTAATTCCTTAATCTATTTCACTTGTCCTGATAACGACGCCAGCTGGCTCTCTGTTAGCGACGCTGTAGCGGATCAGCGTTAGCATCGCTAGCGGCTTGCTCCCCGGGGGGGCGACCCATCCGGACGTCTTCCCCTCGCAGACCTCCACCCGGCCGACAGCTGGAGATCCCAGATAGCGGCGACTCGGCGTAATGATGAGTCATGTGTTATCTGGTCCCTAACGAGCGTCCCCGCGTCAACCGCAGCGCCGCAGGCGCCGCGTCGCTCGTCTCCACGCTCATCGCTCTCCTTCCTGTCTCAACGCTCGTCGCTCTCCTGCCCCAGGAAACCCAAACAACAGCGGAACAGTTTGAAAGGTTGTGTGAAGATAAAGTCGATGACGGCGGATGTGCATGTCTGGAGGTGCGCACTTCACCGAGATAACATCGCTCTCTCTCTGTCTCTCTCTCTCTCTCTCTCTCTCTCTCTCTCTCTCTCTCTCTCTCTCTCTCTCTCTCTCGAGTATTTAGACGAACGTGAGTCGAAATCAAAAGCGAGGGTCCGTCTGAAGCTCCGGTTTGTCCAGGAGTGGAGGACTAGCGAGGTCAAGAGGTCCTGTGTGTGTGTGTGTGTGTGTGTGTGTGTGCGTGTGTGTGTGTGTGCGTGCGCGCATGGTCTTCAGCTTTGAAGTCGGAGGTTTTGTTCCCGAATAATTAAAATGGCGAGCGCGGTTCGGTGACATCGTAATGACAGAGCGGAGATGTAGGTTAGGGACAGGAACATATTAAACCATTAGACCTCATGTTTTTAATAAAGGGGTTCGACTCCGTGTGGCGGGATTGAAGGTCGCCCTGTAATGCCGTACCTCCGAAAACATCAAGAGCGCTCTTCCATGACCTCCTTTGAAACGTCCTCTAGAGGAGGTCATGGAAAAGTAGCGTTTAGGAGCAGGACCGTCTAGCGGCGTTTGATTTCCAGCCGAAAGGTTGTGGGTTTGATCCCCGGTGTCCGCACTCTTACTTGTACTCTGAAATGGACTCTGAAGTCGCTTTGGATCAAAGCCTCGGCGGTTGGGGGGGGGGGCGGCTAGGCGCTAATGCTAGCTCCTTCCTTAGCGATACGCAAAAAATATCTAATGACTCCCTCCGCTATAACTCACATGGCGAGAAAAGGGTTGTTTGATCCGCGCCAGGTGGGCCACCGGTGGCGGGATGAAAGGGAGGACGGATGATCACCGGGGTCAGAGGTCGCGCGCCGTGCAGCTGGACGTTTGGACGACCTTTGACCTCGGGGGGGGGGGGGGGGCTCACTGTGACTCTGAGTGTTGGATTAGATTGGGTATGTTGTTGAGTTTCATTTGGCGGTGTGGAAGACACACATGCACACACGTATAATGTGGGAAACATACACACACACGCACACGCACATGAGCACACACACACACACACACACACACACACATGTACACACATGCATGCACAAAGACACACACACAGGCAAAATCTCTGCGAGCAAAATGTTCCTGTCCAAAAATCTGCCAACGTCTGCACAAAAACTCAGTTCCAACCCAGAGAGAGACGTATCCTAGCAACGCAAAATCCTCTCCATCACCTTTGATTCGCTGACAGTTGCGCCCGTGTTCATGTTTGATCGCCTCTCGTTCCCCCGGCCAAATAAACCTACACACCCCAAATAAACCTTCACACACACACACACACACTCACACACACACACAGCTGAGTGAGCGGTTAATCCCCGGCAGACGTGTGAGGATAACAAAGTCCTGGTCCTGGGCGGGATCCCAGCCAGGAAGGGGAACCGTCGCCGCTCCTCCGAAACCCGGCCTTGTTCAGGGTAACGTTACGCACACCTTCAATTCCCCCTCACACACGAGGGTGTGTGTGTGTGTGTTTTTTGTACGTGTGTACACACACACCTTCCCACGAGATGGAGTCGGTGTGTGTGTGTGTGCGTGTGTGTGCGCGTGTGTGTGTGTGTGTGTGTGTGCGTGCGCGTGTGTGTGTGTGCGTGTCGCTCTGAGAGGCTCTCGTCTTTCAGATAGATGAGGCGTGTTTGATTCGCAGCCCGGCGAGTCCTTTTCTCAAGGGCTGTGTGTGTTGAAGTTGTGTTGAAGTTGTGTTGAAGTCGTGTTTACGGTGGAAGTTCCCCCTTTTTTTTTTTTTTTTTTTTTTCGCTCGGTGCGTTTTAAACACAAACCAGCCGACATACACAGCGACTACCTTATGTATACTCCACAAAGGACTGTTTGAAATGAATCACGTGGAGGAGGGGACCGGACATGTATACAAAATAAAATATAATTATCCCCTCACCTAAATATTTTGCTGAGAGCTAAATAAACACTCGGCTTAGGAAATGAAGGCCTTTTTTTTTTTTTTTTCGGCGGCTCCGCATGAAAAACAAAGCTGATTTCAATTCAGATTCCGTCTGATCTCGATTCAAGATCTGCGCGGTTTCGGGTTCGGATTCGGCCTGAGATGTAACCGGATTCGGGTTGAGCTCAGATTCTGAGCTCAACCCGAATTTCACCTGATATCTGATATAGCTGATTTCAAATCAGAATCAGCTGATCTCAAATTGTATTCAGCCTGATTTCCATTCAGATTCGGCTGATCTTGATTCAAATTCGGCTGACCTCAAATCACATTCAACCGATCTTAAATGAGATCCGCTCCTCTTAAATGAGATTTGGCCAATCTCAAATGAGATCCACTGATGTTAAATCACATTCAGCCGATCTCAAATGTGATTCAGCTGCTCTCAAGCACATGCAGAGATGACCCGCAGACAGATATGACCCACAGACAGATATGACCCACAGACAGGCTGTGGTGTTCGATGCAAGAAGTGAAGAAGACCTTCATTGGCTGTCCGTGTTTATGAACATGTGACTGGCGGTGTTTACATGTGGGACGCCAGGAGATGATCCCAGCGCAGTCTTTCTGCTCGCTCTGCTCCGATCCGTCTCTTTCACTTTTTCTCTTGTTTACTGTCTCTCTCTCTCTCTCTGTCTGTCTCTCTCTGTCTCTCTGTCTCTCTCTCTCTCTGTCTCTGTCTCTCTCTCTCTCTCTTTTCTTTTCTCCTCAGCTCTCTTGTCTTTCACTCGTTTCCTCCCTCGCCCCCCCCCCCCCATCTTCTCTTCCCTGTCTCGGCTCTGGAAGTGACATCATAGACCTGGGTTTAGGCTCCGCCCCCCCCAAAAAACGAGATGTTCCCCACAGCGCCGGTCCTGCTGCCGTCTCATCTGCTGTGTTTGGCTTTCATCGCCGCACACCTCCCCGTCCCCGGGAGTGTTTATGGAGACTGTAGCCATGCTGGCGCACAACCAGATACACACACTACCAGATACACACACTACCAGATACACACACTACCAGATACACACACAACCAGATACACACACTACCAGATACACACACAACCAGATACACGCACTACCAGATACACACACAACCAGATACACACACAACTCATTCACTACACAACCAGATACACACACAACCAGATACACACACTACCAGATACACACACAACCAGATACACACACAACTCATTCACTACACTACCAGATACACACACTACCAGATACACACACAACCAGATACACACACAACTCATTCACTACACAACCAGATACACACACTACCAGATACACACACTACCAGATACACACACAACCAGATACACACACAACCAGATACACACTACCAGATACACACACAACCAGATACACACACTACCAGATACACACACTACCAGATACACACACTACCAGATACACACACTACCAGATACATACACAACCAGATACATACACAACCAGATACACACACTACCAGATACACACACAACCAGATACACACACAACTCACTCACTACACAACCATGAACAACACACTGTTGTGTAATCTGCTTTAATCTGATTTAATGCAATCCAATCTCGTCTAATATGGTAATACGTTTTAGTTAGTTAGTTTTAGTTAGTTAGTTTTAGTTAGTTAGTTTTAGTTAGGTAGTTTTAGATAGTTAGTTTTAGATAGTTAGTTTTAGTTAGTTAGTTTTAGTTAGTTAGTTTTAGATAGTTAGTTTTAGATAGTTAGTTTTAGTTAGTTTTAGATAGTTAGTTTTAGTTAGTTAGTTTTAGTTAGTTAGTTTTAGTTAGTTAGTTTTAGATAGTTAGTTTTAGATAGTTAGTTTTAGTTAGTTAGTTTTAGTTAGTTAGTTTTAGTTCGCCTATTGTGTAGAAATATTGACCAAGTGAATAGAGAGGAGTGCTGTCATAATGCTCAACATAATATAAAATGTATAATCTATTTATAAGATGGCGGACTGCGTTGTTGACTCCAGCCTCTAATACAAACCGATGCAATCTCATCACACATAATCTTATCTAAATGTGACCTAATCTAATTCATTCCCTCTTAATCTCATCTAATCTGATCCAATCTAATCTAATCCCTCACAGCTGGCGACCCGCTCCGTCAGGCGTGTCGCTGGCGTGTAGCTGTGGCGTGTCGCTGGCGTGTAGCGTGTTGGACGTAGCGAGGGCTAATCAAACAGTCCGCTGGACGCCATGCGGTCGGCGTCTCCGCGTGGTCCGCCGCTGATTGGGATGTTTAAAGCGCGGCGGCGGCGGCGGCGGCGGCGGCGGCGTCCTCCACACCTCCTCATTGTTTGTGCTATCTGGTGCGTTCAGCGCCCGGAGGCTGTAATCGCCGTTTCAGCAACACAGGCGAAAAGCGATCCTCGTGTTAGCGGTGGACGCGGCGGCGCGGCGAGGGCAGCTGCGCCGCAGCCGTGGTAGCCAACAACGTGAAACGAAGCATGAGCTCAGAAAACAAACATACAAATTATTATTTTCTGTTTCTGTTTCTCTGTTTCTTTCTATTTTTTTTTCCTTTTTTTCCCGCCGTCGTCGTCCTCACAACAGACGCAGAGAAGCAGACAAAAAACTAAAGCCGACAAACAAGTTTAATGAACGACTTGTAATTAAACTCTTTGCTTAGGTCTTTATTCTTCTTGTTGTTGTCGTCGCCGTCGTTGTTGTTGTTGTTGTTGCTTCTCCGCGGCCTCGTTTTTCGCCCTGGCGACGGTTCGCAGTCAATTTCTCTGCGGCCGATGTTGTGGTCTAGACACTGACAACAAAGTAGTCATGAATCACGGTGACACAACAATAGTATCTCCCCAGCTCCCCTCCCGACGTTTAATTATTGTTTTTCCTTCTGAGCCGTCGCTTCCCGGCAATCCAGGGCCGCCGCCGCCGCCGCCGCCGCCGCCGCTTCACACGCGCCGTTCAGACGTTTCGGTACCTTATCTGACGGCGGCCACCTTGTCTTGCCAGAGCTTTTCTTCTACTTCCTGCTTGTTCCAGACCTGGGAATTGTAGTTTTGGGGAGAGATGCATGAACGGCGAGTTGTAAATCCAGGCTCCTCCTCCTGGTGCAGGGAAGTGTGTGTGGTGAGAGGGGGGAGGCTGGGGGCGTGTCTGCCGGTACACATTTCTCCCCCATTTCTCCCCCATTTCTTCCTTTGAGGGCCTCTCTGGACGGCCCTCAAAGGACCTCAAAAGAACGGTTGCTGCAAATCGGTCGTGAGCTGCGTGTTGAGTGAAGTCCTTCACGTGTCGAAAAAGACGTGCAAAAAACGTTGGCGGCCGTTCCGATGCGCGTCTTGCGTTCCTGGATCTCCGTTTGATGCGTCCGAGGAAATCGAACATTCATGTAAGCGGATCCTCTCCCGAGAGTAAGCGCGTCGTACTCGAAACACCACCACTTGTTGTTGTTTCATTTCTCCCACATCTTGTCCACCACAGCTATCCAAAAGGAATTACAGTAAGGCTAGACCCACCCCCCCCGCCCCCACGCCCCCCCCCCCCCCCCGCCCCGCTACATAGCGAAGACGCCAACGATGACTCACACAGAGAGACAAGACAATGAAAGCCCTCGGCCAGCCGTGGCTATTGTTGCGTGTGGCGTTGTGTGCCCCGTAGCTGCGGTTCCCCCCCCCCCCCCCCCCCCCCAGCTCATCAAACAGGTTTTATGGGTCTCTGAGAAGCAGCTCTCCATCTGCAGTGTGTTTGTGCGTGCCACGCTCAGCGGGCATCGGCCGCCAGATGTGGCACTTCTGAGTGGCTACAGGTTAGACTGGGCTAGGCTAGCAGGCTAGGCTAGCAGGCTAGGTGAGGCCGGTACCTCTGCACCACACATGTGGCGGATGTGTGTGCGTGTGTGTGTGTGGCGCTGCTACGTTAGCTTCGCTCCCACCCACACATGCACACCCAGACCACCGGCCTCTGTACTGTCTAACCCCTACCTGCTCCTTAATGACCTGTCTCTGTACCGTCTAACCCCTACCTGCTCCTTAATGACCTGTCTCTGTACTGTCTAACCCCTACCTGCTCCTTAATGACCTGTCTCTGTATTGTCTAACCCCTACCTGCTCCTTAATGACCTGTCTCTGTACTGTCTAACCCCTACCTGCTCCTTAATGACCTGTCTGTACTGTCTAACCCCTACCTGCTCCTTAATGACCTGTCTCTGTACCGTCTAACCCCTACCTGCTCCTTAATGACCTGTCTCTGTATACTGTCTAATCCCTACCTGCTCCTTAATGACCTGTCTCTGTACTGTCTAACCCCTACCTGCTCCTTAATGACCTGTCTCTGTACTGTCTAACCCCTACCTGCTCCTTAGTGACCTGTCTCTGTATTGTCTAACCCCTACCTGCTCCTTAATGACATGTCTCTGTACTGTCTAACCCCTACCTGCTCCTTAATGACCTGTCTCTGTACCGTCTAACCCCTACCTGCTCCTTAATGACCTGTCTCTGTATACTGTCTAACCCCTACCTGCTCCTTAATGACCTGTCTCTGTACTGTCTAACCACTACCTGCTCCTTAATGACCTGTCTCTGTACTGTCTAACCCCTACCTGCTTTTTAATGACCTGTCTGAATACTAAAAAAAGTGTTGTGATAGCATCGAACCGGGAGATGAACAGACGGTCCCAGCAGTATTAGGGGGGGGTCTGGGGTATACCCCGTATCCCGGTGGTCCAGGTCTCTGCTGCTGCAGGATGGGGTTAGTTAGTTTCAGAGGTTGGCTGTGAAGCACGTCTGCGTCCCCCTGGAGGACGTTCTGCTCGCATGGTCCTGCTGTCTGAACACGTTAGCCGGAGGACTGTGAAGGAGGAGCAGATTTGCTGTCCTGACCGTGTGGATCGCTGGTTCAGCTTATTATGGGATGCTGGTGGTATTATTATTATGATGCTCTGTTCTGTTATCTTGCCTTTGTAAAGCTAGACTGTGAATCTGCTGGAAGATAAGATAAGGTGAAGTGAGATGAGATGAGATGTAAGAGATAAGACGAGGAGGATAAGGAGATAGAGATAAGGTAAGAAGAGTTGAGATAAGATAAGGGATCAGTGACTGGAGCTCTGTGTTGACAACCGACCCCATTAACCGCCGAGACTTCCTCTGAGTGTGAAACTGACCCAACGACGTCTCCTCCTCCTCCTCCTCCTCACCTCCTCCTTGCCCTTCGCCTCCTCCTCCTGTCGGATGATTAAAAGCAATGAAAAGAAACTAAAACATCTGAGAGAAATCAAGGATGAAATCCCCACCTACAGGACGGAGTAACCCTCCGGTCCTGCAGGAGCTGAGCGCTCGGCCCGATCATTTAAAGCACATGTCCATTCCTGGAGGGCTTAGACCTTGTCTCGTTTTTGGACCCGACCTTCACGTCTCATTGTGGGGGTTTTTAATTAATTTTATTGAACATAAATGGCCTTCACCACCTCACCTTCCCCCTTTTGTTTTGCTTAAACTGACGGCATCCATTGGGGGGAGCGGTGCGCTACTACTACATGAACCGGGGGGGGGGGGGATCGGTTCGCCCCGCTCCCGTTTGACCCCTGGAGAACAAGCAGGGTAATGCCCCTAAGCCCCGGTCCATGGGCTGAGCCCCCAGAGCTGTGTCTCCACAGAGGACCGGGCCGGCGGGGTGGGGGGGGGGTGGGGGGGTGGTGGGGGTTAAGCTCACACACACCGGTCCACTTTCCTTTTCTAAATGAATGTTTCTCAGTGTTTATTTTCCTTGCTCTCGAAGTTAAACCTCGCCTGAGAGCGGGCCGCCGGATCCGAGGAGATGTTCTTCACACGTCCGACCGACTACTCCTGCCAGGGTCAGGAGGGGATTTTGGGGAGGAATGCTCAAACGGTTTTCCAAGGACCCCCTGCTGGCATCTCCTCCACTCGACTGGCCCTTTTTTTTTTCCCGAAAAGGGGGAAAAAGATTTTTATTTCAGCCCCCCCATATAACGACGTTTTGAGCACCGCAAATCAGCGGGTGTCGTGTTACCTCGGGGCTTTTCCACGGCGTCGCGAAGGTTACCCCCCTCGCCAGAGCGCCGTTAAAAACGTCTCCGTTTATGTTATTTATTTTCAAAGTGCTGCCGTTACGGTTAGCCCCCCCTTTGGCCAACGAGAAGCGCGCCGTTGCGCCCGCGTTCAAATCTGTAACCCCTCGCCGCTGCGAAGGGTTAGTTTCATCCGCTGCTCAAGGCTTTTCTCTTTTCCCCCTCGTTATTCGTTAAACAGTAACCGGTGCTCAGCAGACCCGCCGATCTCCGCTGCTAAACGCGGCGCTACATCACGAGGCGCAAGACCATATAAGACCATGCCGCTATAGTAACCAGACCAAAGCCAGGGCCTCCTCCATACTACTCACATTAGCTTCCCCCTCAAACACAAAGTGTCTGTCTTTTCATTGCACCTTGCCTGGACCTCGTTGGGGCCTTAAATAGTTTTTTTGCCGCGCAACCGTTTCCAGACGTCCAGATGAAAGACAGACGCTCCCGTGCAACCGGAGTCACAACCCAACAATGTGTTCGCGTGGGCGGATCAAAAACATGTACCGAAACACGTATAGTATTTATACATCGCCTATATACTGTATACATATAGTATATGTATATTATAAGGTCGTTTACATAACGGTCCCACCAAGCGATGTGAGCGTTGTGACAGATATGATTATGAGCTTTTCCTCTATAGACTCTCCAACTGTCTCCTTTCCTGAGCCCCAAATTGCTTTGAAATCAGTGTGTGTGTGTGTGTGTAGAGCTAGTTGTCGCTAACAGTGTCGTGTAAGATGACCTTTGACTTCTTGTAAAAGCACGTGGCTTCTGCATCCTGTGGGGTTGTCTCTCTATTTCAAACTCCTATTTATTTTCACCCTATTTCTGCTTCCCCTTCCTCCGAGGAAATCTCCGCGTCCGTCCGCACTTTCATCTCGATGGGAAATAAATCGAGCCTCAGCAAATTAACGAGTCGTTTTATGAATACTAAGAGGGCTAACTGCTTTCACCAGACAAATCAACAAGCGATATATAGAAAACTGGCAAACACACGCGTGTGTTTATGTGTGTGTGTGTGTACATGCCCTTTAACTCCCGGTGTAATGCTATCCCAGCCCCATTATATTGCCCTCCCCGCTGCGTTCCCATGGCGATACGGGCCCCGTATACGACCCTGCTCATGTCCCCGTGTGATCGCTTGCAGAGAGCGGATGCTGAAAAGTACCAGGAGATGAAACTGTGTTGATTTAGGGTTGTGTTTTATGGGCCTTAATGACAGCGTGAAACAACATCCAGAGTGTGTATCTGGCTCCTGCAGCGTGTTGTATCTCCAAGCAAAGCAACGTATTTTGGGGGGCGGGACGCGATGCGATTCGACGGCTCAGGATCGGATCGGTGGAGGAGGCGGTAGATCAGACCCAGGCCCCAGCTGTGATATGATTGGTCGAAATGTGACGCCCGCCCAGACAGTCTTGGTTTCATCATGATCACAGACACGGAGGAGGAGATTTGACTTATGAAAATAACTCATCCAAACTTGTAAGCTATATCTTTTTTGGCATCCTTTGCGTGGTATGCGTGGTGAGATGACCTCCCAACGTCTAGATAATATCACACGGTCCATTTAGATGTTGATGTTGTTGTTATTATGTTGCCTGTATGAGTTTGAGAGCGCTGCATCGTCTGCAACGCTCTCCACTCCTCCTCAGCGGCGGATGATATGCATAATCGTCCTTAAGAAGTCAAAGAGCATTCAGGCCCAGATGATTATCTGCAAATCTTCCCTTAAATACGATCTATTATCGCCACTCTTCGACGGCCCGAATGCGGATCAAGCGCTTTGGCTTCCCCATTCCCGTTCCATTTAAAGCTGAGATCGCCCCAGATGGGGGGATGAGAGGACAATTATAAAATAAATCATTCTGATATTGAAAGTGAAGTTGTCGATGAGGGCGTCTTGGCCCGGCGTGGCAAAACCTTACACCGCAAAGTGGAGGTAAGGAGGGGAGGTCGCGGTGAGGTCGCCGCCGCCGCCAGCCAGCGGCGAATAGACACTCACTGATCCTGACATGTATACAGCGCTTGGCAGTGATGCGCTCCTTACGCCGCCGCTGTGTTTAATGGACATCTGGACACGCTGTCGACTTCACAGACCTGGAATGGGAGCGCTGTGGCGGTTCCAAGAAGAGGTTCCTCTGAAGCGTTTCTCGGGTCTTTCTGATTAGAAATGATGGCTGTGCTTCCCAGTGGCATTACCTGTTTCTTCTTTAATCATCTGAGGCGGGGGGAATGAACACGGCGGTACCTGGCTTTGGTTTGAAACTCACGGCTGTCCATTTTAATAAAGTCCCTCTTTCAATAGACGATGAACTTGTAGACCTTCAGGGAAGGAAAATAATGGAGGATCTATTATTGATCTTTCAATTCCATGAATCCTGTGTTATAATAATTTCCCTATCACCACCACCATCACCTCCTTCACCACTATCATCACCATCCCCACCACCACCATCACCTCCTCCACTATCATCACCATCCCCACCATTACCTCCTCCACCACTATCATCACCATCCCTAGCACCGCCTCCACCAGTAGTGGCTCTCCTCTCTCCTCACTTTTTCGCATGAGCCTGCAGACATCGCAGGGATTATCCCAGCTTTTCTTTTTGCTGTTGTAGCTATTAATTATAATAATAATAATAAAATAATAATCTTTATTTTACCAGGTTAGTCTCATTGAGATATAAAATCTCTTTTTCAAGAGAGACCTGGCCAGGATAGCAGCAGCACATACAGTATAAAACAATTAAAACAAAACAAAATATAAGACATAGACAAACTCAAGTGCAATTTCAGGACATTGGATGAGATAAACTACTTATAACATTTGCACGTATACCTATTAGCAATGACAACACAATCTCCCACACATGCTGTCCTGTAACAAACAACCAACAGACCAACTAGGGCATAAACTAGGGAGACAGAATCTGATTAATGAGATTAACAGAGTTGCTAATTAACACAGGTGACCAACATGACACCAGTGAGTGGGTTTGGGTCCGGATCGGTTCACACAGCGTCTGACCTTAAAGCCGCCGGCGCTCGCCAATTTATTATTATTATTTATTTTGAGCTTTCCTCAGTATTAAGTATTACAACCTGCGTCGTGTTGACTCACGGCCGTCTCGTTTTTTTTTTTTTAATTGTATTTTTTCACTCGCCTTTATTCTCCTCAGATTGCCGTGGAGAGGAGTAGTCCCCGGGGTTAATTAGTCTGGGGGCGGCGGACGGCGGCGCTCGTTCCTCAGACACTCATCATCTCCAACAAAATATGCAGCCGGCTGCATAGTTTCTAATAACTTTGAGGAAAACGGGGGGGGCTTCGGCGGAAAGGTGCAAAACAAACAATAAGCCGAGTCATTTCCATTTAGATGTGATTAAAAATTGGACGGGATCTCACACCCAGAACCACCAGGGTGGACACACATGGTGTCCCTAATCACTTCCTGTTTCGGCGGTCCCATCATCCATACAGCGGGGGGGAGTCCTCTCTGTGCTTGTTATCACGTCCCCCTGTGGTCAACATAATGCCCACTCCTCCTGTATCTCCACCATCACAGAAACACACACACCTCCCCCCCTCCCCCCTCTCCCCCCAACACTGATAAAAGAGGCCATAGATCTGTTCCAGCGAAATTGGGATTCGACATGTTGAGCAGCTCGGGATTTCGTCGTCCAAACCGCAGTCTGGCTGCGTTCTCTGGGGGCCGCATGCTGCGGCGCGTCGCATTGTTGTTTGTGTTGTGTGTTTTCGCGAGGCTGCGACTACAAACAGCATTTCTACAAACAGCATTTCTACAAACAGCATTTCTACAAACAGCATTTCTTCCGTGATCTCAGACCTGTCTCACCCCCCCGCCTCCTTCCCCCGTCGTTTTTATTTCTGTCTTCTCCACTTGGATCGCCAACGTTTGTGATGTGTAATTCATTATTTCCCCACACACACTGTGTGCGTGTGTGTGTGTGTGTGTGGGGGGGATAGAGAGCGAGCACGTGAGTGGGTGTATGCTTGTGTGTGTGTGTGTGTGTGTGTGTGTAGTCCTGTGCCTGTGTAAACATCCATGCCAGGTAAAAGACTGACGCGGTTGTATCCCTCTCAGGCGCACTCAGCCGTTTGTGCAGAGTATTTAGTTTGGCTCCTGATTGGCTGTTTTCACTACAGTTTCGTTTTTTGACGGTACGTCGTCACGAAGTACCAGGAGCTTCATTAAAATGTCCGTCGCTCGCTCTTCTCGCTCCCCCGCCTCTCCATTTCCCGGCTCCGGCGGTTTCAGACCAACAACCAGATCCAATTTACCAGCAGAGTCGTCTTCCAAGATGGCCGCCAGAGCGGTAGCCGAGGGCGAATAGGGTCACTCCTTGGTACATGTTTTTTGGCGTTCTCCTCAAAAATGTCCAAACAAAACGGAGGAAACCATCGCGGTCCATCACAGCTTAATCTGGCTTTTGGGGAAATTCTTTGTCTAAAAATAAAAAAAAGCCACCGGGAACCGGGCCCAGCTCCTCTCCTCTCCCAGCCGGCCCCCGGCGTTCGCCCAGACCTCACAGGAACCACGACGACCCGAACCGGAGAGCCGGGCCCCCGAACTCCAGAAAACGTCTCGGGCAGAACTTCACAACGCGACATGCACACTATGTGAAAGGAGAAAATAACTTTAACCTCCGGCGCTCTTTTTCTTTTGCTATTTTTTTTTCTTCCCTCTAAGTGAATCCCAGACAGACAGACACGGCCCGGTCTGGCAGCTGCAGGAGTCCAAGTGGGGGGAACCACAGCGCGGTCCAGTTATCTTTGGATTCTCCCAGCTTGTTTTACTAAGGAGCTGGCCCCGGCGTTCGCTTCTCCCCTCGCCGTCGATAACAAAGCTCCCATCATGCCTCACTCACGCCGTGTGAGTGTAGCGAGAGCGCCGCTGGCTGCTGCCAGCCATTCGCCGTCTCCTTTGAACCCCTAGCATAACCGCTAACGGCGCCGCGGCGCTGTTTCTCCACTGCGCTAGCTAATGAAGGCCGAGAGATATGAATCCAAAGAAACGAGCTGCTCTACCTGCTGTGTCATCGCAAGACAACGCAGACATCTGCGTTGGCCAGCGCCACCACCTTGCAGAATATAATATAATTTTGACGTATTACAGGCGCACAAAAGGTGACTTTGTTATATCGCAGATGTTTTAATTTTTGAACCCCGTGATTGCATGAGTTGCATGGAAACGAATAATTAAGCAAATGGTATCCATGCTGGAGAGTATCGCCTCCGGCGTGTCGTCCAGGGATGTCTGGTCCGAGATTTACCGCCGCCTCTCCACCCTCCTGGCTCGCGGCGCGGTCTAATCTTTCCCATCGACCTTCGATGAACAGATATTAAACAGAGCGAGGGCCGGTGGAGGTTTTGAGTTTTTTTTTTTTTTGCCGGGAGTTGAACCGGTGGCTCGGGGTTTTGAGGTTTGGCTTAATTGTCCCGGGCTCGTTTAAAGCCCATCAGGCTTAAGGAGGAGGATGGTGGATGGAGGATGGTGGTGGTGGTGGGGGGGGGGTGGTGATGGACAGCCCCCCCCTCTCCTCTCCAGCGTTATGACATCGATACTGGGGCCCATTACGCACCAAATGGATGTGGAGCGGTCATGGCAACCGCCGGCCATTTTCAAAATAGCATGATTGTTTCGAATGACGGTGCTATTTTTAGCGGTTTTCCCAAATTATGCAAATGTGATTATAGCAGCAGGTTTTTTTTCTTTACGTTCGGGCCGAGTCGGCGGTGCACTTAACCTCCACCATGTTCCCCCTGCCAGGCTGCAGATGAGGGGCCGTGTGTGTGTGTGTGTGTGTGTGTGTGTGTTATATTCCTGGCCCGGTCGGCCCCGCTGTGTAATTATAGACGGTTGTAGCGTAGCCACTCTGCGCTGCTCAGCTGTGCGCCGAACCGGGCCAGCGGACCGGCTTTCAAAAATACATCGAAATAATGAAAGAATTATAATCTTTGTGCCTGGAAATATTGTCTTTGAAATGGGCCTACGGTACACATGCCATTTTCCATTACACATGCCATAGCGTAACGCGAGTGTATACATTCTTAGCATGGGTGGGCCCGCTGGAAGTCGAACCCCTAACCCCGCCGGTGGTAATGACTAATTGGGGCAGACAGGACCGTGAAGCAAGCGCCTTTTAAAAAGCGCTGAACTCACACTGAACCCGTTCTCAAACGCCGATTCCTGAACAAGACAGTGGACGAAGGTCGCCGGTTCGATGCCCAATTTTAAGGTCGCTCCTTGAGCGAGAGGTCCCCTATCTGCTCCTGGGTGACATGTCACTGTGTCTGAAACAAAACAAGATTTTCACTGCGGGTCGCGTCGGATAACCGCGACTGCAAAATGGTAAATAAATGGTAAATAATCGTCACTTATCAGAACAATGTGTTCCTTCTCTTCCCATAGAGTTGAGTTGTATCCCCCCATCTCCCCCATCTCCCCCACCTCCCCCATCTCCACCACCACACATGAAATACTGTATAACTCGAGACTCTCTTAACTTTGGCTTCACTTTTCATTTTCTACCACACTTTTTTTTCCAACGGCACCAAAGTTAGACAAATAGCGGTTTGACGAAAACCGCCATAAGCTTTTTTTTTTTTTTCCCGTTTTTTTTTTTTTCCAAGTTACGAACGTGACAAGATGTATGTTTCTTTTTTTTTCTTTTAACTTATTTTACTTCCTTCGGTCCCGTAGAAGAAATATTATTTTCATGTCTTTCAAAAAAACAACAAAAAAAAAAAACATACTTTTTGTGGACGTCTGTAGTAAAAAAAAAAAAAAAGAAAAAGAGAAAAAAAAAGAAGATAAATAGCTGAAATATCCGCGGGCTGTCGTAAAGCGGGTCGCGCCACCAGGGAGGAAATACTTCACTTATTGATCTGTGGGGAATTTGAAAAAAAAACAAAACACTGAGAGACAATTTCTGCGGACACGATTTCTTCCTCTGCTGTTGTTTTATAACAGGAGCCAGAGGACTTCACACAACAACGTCCCCCCCCCCCCCCCCCCCCCCCCCTCCGGCCTCCCTCGGCGCCACACAAACACCTGCGTAGACGACACGCCGCACGCCGCGCGCCGCGCACCGCACGCCGCTCGCCGCGACGCAGTCAGCACATTCCCACAAAACCGGAGCGCAAAACCGACAACAGAAGAAAAGGACCAAAAAAAAAAAAAAGAAAACGTAATTGAAAAAAACAGCAGCAACCGGCGCGCTACGGCGGTTATTAATAACTCGTCCCCCTCGTGGCGGCGAGGGTAGAGTATGACTCAAACCCGACGAACGGGGGGAGGGGGGAGGGGGGGGGGGGGGGGCATCACGCCGCGGAGAGACGGCAGCTCGGCGTTGCTCCTGATCTCCCCGGTGCGGCTGAGGTTTATTATTTCTCTCGTCTTGGCTCGCGTCGCTGCCAGCTCCCCGTCTCTCTCCCCCCTCCCCCCCCCCCCCCCATGACTCCCACATAGTTCTTTCTCTGCTTCTTTAAAAGGGTGGTTGTGGTGGGGGGGGGGAGAAACGGGGGGTGGGGGGGGGCAGTACCTCCCCTCCCGTCTCGCATCTGCTCTCGGCCCCGAGACGTGAAAGGCCCCCCGAGACGGCAGCCAAATCTCCATCACCTCCCAATGAATGATTTCCATATACACACACACTCACAGCGATGCCATCTTTAAAAATAGCCTGCCTTTGATAAGCCACGGTGCGCTGTGTTTTTCTTGGCCCGGCTCCTGATGATTTGCTCTGCTGTTTATGCGCGAGGGCAGGGAAGGAGGGAACCCGGAGAGAGAGGAGCGGCCCCTCTTTTTTTTTTCCCCCCCGCGTAAAAAAAAAGAAAAAAAGTTGAGTTTGTTTCCTGAAAAGCGACTTGAGCCGTACGTCCAACGGTTCTGGTAATCAACCGCTGAGGCCTGAAACCATCTTTAATCTCTGATATGTGATCTGCAGCCAACACTTGCTAGCAATTATCCCTGCGTGGAACCCAGGCGCCTGTTTGCTCTGGTGGCGTCTTGGGACCTCCTTCTGTGATTGAGCCTCCTGCCTGTGGGCCACTGGGTCTCCCCTGCATGGTGGGGCCTGTGGGCCGCTGGGTAACCCCTGCATGGTGGGGCCTGTGGGCCGCTGGGTAACCCCTGCATGGTGGGGCCTGTGGGCCGCTGTGTAACCCCTGCATGGTGGGGCCTGTGGGCCGCTGGGTAACCCCTGCATGGTGGGGCCTGTGGGCCGCTGGGTAACCCCTGCATGGTGGGGACTGTGGGCCGCTGGGTCTCCCCTGCATAGTGGGGCCTACTGGATAACCCCTGCATAGTGGGGCCTGTGGGTCGCTGGGTAACCACCTGCATGGTGGGGCCTACTGGATAACCCCTGCATAGTGGGGCCTGTGGGCCGCTGGGTAACCCCTGCATAGTGGGGCCTACTGGATAACCCCTGCATAGTGGGGCCTGCGGGCTGCTGGGTAACCCCTGCATGGTGGGGCCTACTGGATAACCCCTGCATGGTGGGGCCTGCGGGGCCGCTGGGTAACCCCTGCATAGTGGGGCCTGTGGGCCGCTGGGTAACCCCTGCATAGTGGGGCCTACTGGATAACCCCTGCATGGTGGGGCCTGCGGGGCCGCTGGGTAACCCCTGCATGGTGGGGCCTGTGGACCGCTAACCCCTGCGCCGTGTCTGCTCCCTGTTTTCAACACGCTGTGAGCACCTTGTGTTCGGTCCCAAGAGAGGCTGGGAAAAGGGGCCTCCTCTTCCACCACCACCCCTACCTCCCTACCTCCCTCCCCCCCTTCCTTCCCCTCTCTCTCTTCTCCCCCTCTTCCCCAACCTAGCGCCTCTCGCTGCCAAAGGGCCCGTTGGCTCCCCTTGCTCCCCTTCATATAAACATCAACCAATGTTTCCAAAGATGCTTTTAGTAAGCACCTGGTGCCTTGTTCTAGCCTGGAAGCGCTCTCCGCTCAGAGGTCCCTTCTAGACGCGTTCAGATTTTATCTCCCCACCTCCTACCATATCTCCCCCCATAATTTCCCCTGGTCACTAAAAGCACTGCCCCCGGTCTGTTTACCTTCCTGCTTTTAGCCTAAATCATTCACAAATTATTGCTTTGGATCATTTTATATCCCATCGCCATGGATACCAGGGGTCAATAGACACAAAGGCAGACGGAGGGCGATAGAGTCGGAGGAGGAGATTGATCGCGTTGAATAAAGCGCTCGCTCGTGAAATTGTGATTTCACGACTTTACTTTTCTCGTCTCGGTCTCTTAATGGCCACAAACCAGTTGAATAGGCGGCTCCAATAAATGCGTTACGCAGACGTGAACACGGCAGTTCGTATGATCATGGGATGGACGTTTTATTTTACCGCGGGATGTTTAAGACGGAGCCTGAATATTTCGGACAGCAGTCAGAAACAATACTCCAGTTGGCTTTCACATTTGTTGATTTCTTTTTTATTCATGAGCTGTTTAAGGAGACACTACCATCAAACCACAGATGATGGCGGTTTTCAGTTGGACTTCAATAATGAACACCTACTGCATCCCCGTCTCACCATAGATTGTCTTTCCTGTCCTCCCCCCATCCTCCCCCATCAGGTGACGGCGTCGGACGCGGACGGAGGCTCCTTCGGCTCCATCAGCTACTCCCTGGGCTCCGGCCTCAACAGCGCTCCTCCCTCCCAGTTCTCGGTCAACAAGGAGACGGGGGAGATCTGCACCTCCCTGGCGCTGGACCGGGAGCGCGGCCAGAGCAGCTACGACTTCACCGTCACCGCCGTGGACGGGGTAAGTCTTGGCCCGCCGGTCTCGTTTTGAGTCTAGGCCCTAATCATCTTTTAAAGTGGCAATCTCAAAGATTTCCGCTTCGTTCTCTTTGGCCCCACCTATGGCGATATAAGCGGTTGCAGGCGTGTGCTGCTGGGTGATGGAAAACGCGCCACTTCCTGTGTCACCGCTTGTGATTTTTTGGCGGGAAAGACACCACTGACACCCAGTTGGTAACGTTCATAATACTGCAAATGCCTCATTCAGGGATAGATAGTGACTTAACAGACTTAACTAGACTTAACAGACATTTATTTATATGAACAACTTTAAGATCAACTTGAGGAGCTCTTATCACTATATTTCCTTGTTTAAAATGTACTGCAAGATGCTGTTCTATCCAAAACGCAATAAGCGCCAAACCTTTTGGCCAAAACGCTATATGTACTCTCGACCAATCAGAATTCGGGAGCGTTTGACACAATAGAACATGGCGGCGCTCTGAAATCCAAAAAGGAATACAGTCGTCTCGAAGAAAAAAAAAAGAAAAGAAAAAAGCACCTTTTTGGCAGCACTTGACGCACAGCGTAGCGGGGCGGCGCATCGACGCCCTGCCGCCGCCGGTGTGTGTGTGGGGAAGGGGGGGGTGTAAATAGAAAATGTACACCCGGCTGTTTTGACTCGTGCCGTTCGGCCGGCGGTGTGTTTTGGACTTGAGGCGATAAAGTTTACTTTGCTGTCTCGTCCTCAAAATGAATGAAATGATTGCTGTAAATACGTTTGACGGCGCCGATGAGCCAGTGAGGCCAACACCAGCAGTCAGAAAGCCTCCAGGATTATTAGCCTTGCCCAGAAGTAGACTGAACATAAATGATGCAATATAAAAACACTCTACTGAGCACATTTTCTAAAAGATTATTGACAAAAATGTACATGCCATGATTGCATCACCAACTTCTGATGAGTTATAGCGTTTTGAAAAAAACCCCCAAAAACTTATAACAACAATACTGTTGTTTGATTTAACAATCATTGTTCAACATGTTCAGACTGAGCCAACAAACCATTTTAACAGGACAAATTGAATATTAACTACATTTGTGGCTCTAAGTAAAAAAATGTATTTTCCTGAAAACTGTCAAAATGGATTTATTGCGTTTTGGAAAAGAGCTCTTCACTTTAAGATTACTTTAAGGTCAAATTAGCTGATGATGATGATGATGATGATGATGATGATGATGATGATGATGATGATGATGATATATGCAAACCTCCTCAACTGCTATTTATAACTCCCATCATAAATGGACCGGGAAGCGTAGCAGGAAACCACAAACACTGTACTAAGGAATCGACTCCCTGGGTTCGAACTCCCCAATGCGCAGGCATCCCAGGACAAGGTGCCCTAAACCCTGAGGGCGTCACTTTGGAGAAAAGCGTTTGCTAAATGACTAAATATTAAAATAGTAAGATAAATGAGTAAATATTAAAATAGTAATATAAATGCGCTGAGTCCTGCGGTGATCCTTTTTGAACACAGCGAAGCCGTGACCAGCGGCGCAGCGAGGCTTTCAATCGAGCGGCCAAATTAAAAGGGACGGTTGAGCGATTCCCGGTGGCGAGCGACTTCGCCACTTCCTGTCTAGAAGCATCCCGCGCCGCGCGGCCAAATCATACAACGCACAGCTGAAGAGAGAAAGAGAGGGATTACGGCGGCGGCCATGTTAAAGTAATCAGATTTAGAAAATGCCTCGCCAGTCAAGCCGTAATATTTAACAAGTTGGGCTCTCCCCCCCGCCTCCCCCTCTCCCCCCCTCTCTCCCCCGCCTCCCCCTCTCTCTTTCTTTCTTAACACCTGGAGCAAATAAAATGCCTGCACTGTATTTTCTCTCCAAGTTAAAGAGTCTATGAAACAGACCGTGGTGGAGTGTGTGTGTGAGTGTGTGTGTGTGTGTGTGTCTATGACAGACCTTCTCACCCCTTCTCAGGCCCTGACATAGTGCTGTTAAGGGAAACTATTAATCTGTATCCTTCCACCGAACCTGCTGGGACTATATTTTAGAGGCCCCGTCACAGGCCCCCATGTTAACAGGGTCACCGCTGGTTTATATGCGCGCCGTTAATGCGCTTTCAGGTGCGTTTCCCGCCCCTCGGGTTGTGATTTAGTGCGCCGATGAAACAACAGAACAAAAGGCCTTTGTGTTTTTTTGCGTTTCTCCTCCTCCTCCTCCTCCTCCTCCTCCTCCTCCTCCTCCTCCTCCTCCTCCTCAGGGGGGCCTGAGCTCGGTAGCGTACGTGAAAGTAGATCTGGTGGACATCAACGACAACCGGCCCACCTTCTACCCCGTGAGCTACGCCGTCAGCCTGAGTACCCAGAGTGCACCTGGGACCTCGGTCGTCCGGGTGATGGCCTACGACCCCGACACCGGGGAGAACGGCAGAGTCACGTACCGGACGGCGCCGGGAGGGGCCTCACCGTACTTCACCCTCAACAAGGACACCGGTGGGTTGAATGGTTTCTCCCCCAAATCAGTAGTCAAGGCTAATTCCACCTTCGTAGTGTTAGCATTTAGCATTAGCATTCATATTGCGAGCTTTTACCGTTCGCTTGATCCGGTCTGTTTGTTATTGTGTCTCGCCAAGGAGGGTTCAGAGCGAGACTTGGTGAGACGCGATAACAAACGGACCGGATCAAGCGAAAGGTCAAAGGTCAAAGGTCAAAGGTTATTTCTCTGTAGGGTCCATGTTGAAAAATCCCCCGAAGTTATCCTTTAAAGATCTCGCGTCTGCCGTCCCTTTCGCAGGCGTGATCTCCCTGTCGCGGTCGCTCCACGGCAAGGCCAACACCGTCATCACCATGGCGATCTCGGCGCAAGACGGCGGCGGCGTGGTGGCCGCCGTCGACGCCCGGGTCAACGTCAGCGTGGTGGCGGGCGTGGTGGCGCCCCCCGTCTTCCAGCTGAGCCAGTACCACTTCACCGTGTCCGAGGACGCCATGCGCGGCGCGCTGGTGGGCGTCGTCCAGGCCAGCGTGAAAATAGGTGAGCGGACGCACACACACACACACACACACACACACACACACACACGCGCGCGCGCGGTTACGCAAAACACACACGTGGTTACGCAAAACAACACACACACATGGTTACACAAAAACATTTACACACTGCTACTGACAGCAGCCCTCTCAAGAGTTAGGGCTGAGGTTTGTCGTCCGTAGCGACTTAAAAGACTCCCCCCCAAAAATCATGTTTTTCCTGCGGT
The DNA here is from genome assembly GCA_030340625.1 of Merluccius polli. Taxonomy (NCBI): domain Eukaryota; kingdom Metazoa; phylum Chordata; class Actinopteri; order Gadiformes; family Merlucciidae; genus Merluccius; species Merluccius polli. Next base: position 27,200 of record JAOPHQ010002224.1, read on the forward strand.
CCGTGTCTTTTGGACGCCGACCCGCGACCACATGGACGGTTTCTCCGAGCGCCGCACAAATCAATGTTTTTATTTAGTACTCAAAAGCAACAAATACGGTCCTTCCGCGGCGGTTTGACGCCGGCGGTGCCAGTGTCTGTCTGTCCGCGTTTTTCGGCGCCGTCCTCAGCCACGCGGGCACACGCAGGAAAGCCTCGCGCCGCCAACCATCACAGGAAGCCAACTCGCTTCTTGTAGCGACGGCAAAAACAACAGGCGGAGAAACGCGTCGCTGACAGTTTGCATCCGAGGTGAAATCAAATTTTAAATCCCGCAAATTATCCACATCTGTCAGTGTTTTGGTGAGGGGCCGGTCCCTCCGCTGCCATCATGGCTGTTACCACCGACCAAACGACTTTTGTTTTTTTTGCAGAGATTGGATTGATGCGTCTGATGTTGTAAATGTGGCGGACTACTTTACTCCAGACGCGTTTAAAGAATTGATGCCGAGGTCTATGGTTGGTTTTAGTAGCTGAAAGATTTAGTAGCTTCTAGGGTTCGGTCGTATTATTATCATATTCATTCAGACCCTGGCATACGAGATGAGGGCGAAGACGAGGAGTTACGTACGAAAAGCTGTTTTTTAGTCCCGTTGGGATTTTTTTGGGGTTAAAAAAAAAAAAAAAGAAGCTTCACAAGTCAGTTTATTGAACGGAGATAATTTGTAAGGATTTTTCAACCGCACTAGGAACCAGACTTTAGCACATTAAATATATAACCCTTCATCACACTTACTCATACTTATTTCATACCTACTGACGTACATTTTGACACGCACACACACGCACACACACACACACACACACGCATGGTCGCATACTGCAATACGCAAATGTCTGCACACGCTACCTACAAACGGACAGTTACATGTATATAGTAAGTTTATTTTATTCTAATAGTTTTTTTATTATAATTTTATTTCAAATTGGTAAATTTATTGTATATATACTCTTGTTTTTTTGTTTTTGTACTCTCTTTTCCCACTGTACTGCTGGTCACTGTGAATTTCTCTTAAGGGGGATTAATAAAGGACTATCTTATCTTATCTTATCTTATCTTAAAGTAACCCAAGGTCAACATGCTATTGTTATAAGTTGCGTCGAAGCGTAAAAACATACACATTATAACCCTTTATGGTACTAAAAGTACGAAGAGGCTTCGCCAGCCCGCTCCTCCGGGTCGACCCCCACGCCGGTCTGATGGTGGACTATTCCGTCGGTAATGATCGCATATTCGAGACAGTGTGATCCTGGCTCCTCGCCGCCGGCAACCACTTAGATCTTTAAAACCACATCAATCATCAAGTCCATGTTAAAACCGCTATATGGAAATCATTTACAGTTTTTATATCTCCTTGGAAACACTTCTGAGCCGCTTCAGATGTAGCAGTGGAAAGACCATGAAACTGTGAAATGACCGTGAAAGGGTTCTGCTGTCCGTCTCCCCGCAGGTTCCCCCAGGGACATCCTGTACACCATCAGCTCCGGGGACCCCGCCGGCTACTTCTCCGTGGACCCGGACACCGGGGCGCTGCGGACCGGCCTGCCGCTGGACCACGAGGCCCAGCCCACCCTGGACCTGGAGGTCCAGGCCCGCAGCGGCAGCCCCCCCGCCTACGGCCAGACGCGCGTCCGCGTCACCGTGGCCGACGTCAACGACAACGCGCCGCTCTTCCTGCCCTCGTCCTCCGAGTCGCTGCTGCTCCCGGAGCGGACGGAGACGGGCGCCGTGGTGTACCGCGTGCAGGCCGACGACGCCGACTCCGGCGCCAACGGGCAGCTGACCTTCGACCTCGACCTGTCCTCCCCCGGCGGCGGCGGCGGCGGCGGCGGCGGCCAGAGGACGTTCAGCATCGACCGCAGCAGCGGCGAGATCCGGCTGGTGGCCGGCCTCTCGTACGAGAGCGCGCCGCGCTTCGACCTGCGCGTGACGGCCCGCGACGGCGGCGCGCCCCAGCGGAGCGCCGCGCTCACGCTGGTGGTGCACGTGCAGGCGGAGAACGCCCAGGGCCCCGTGTTCGACACGCTCAGCTACCGCGTGGAGCTGCGGGAGGGCACGCCGCTCAACACGCGCTTCCTGCAGGTGCGCGCCCTCCACAGGGAGCAGGCGGCGGCGGCGGCGGCGGCGGGCGCCGGCCCCTCCTCCTCCGCCGGCGGCGCCCTGGTCTACCACCTCAGGCCGGACGGCGACGCGGCCGGGTTCGGCGTGGCGGCGGACAGCGGCTGGCTGTTCGTGCGGAGCTCGCTGGACCGCGAGGCCAAGGACATGTACCTGCTGACGGTGCTGGCCAGCGCCGGACAG
>JAOPHQ010002225.1:0-10000 GCA_030340625.1 Merluccius polli
CACACACAAACACACACTTTTATCAATACACACATGCATCAATAAACACAGATGCACATATGCAACAACATTCATAAAATGTGTTATACACACATAAAACCTCAAACCTCAACCTCAGCGCATCGGTATAGGGAGCTATACTGCAGATATGGGTTTAATCGAAGGTGAGTTTGGTCCGGGCCGGACTCTAGGCAGGAGGACTAGAGGCCACCATAGGGGTCCACAGTCCATGTCCTGTCTCATCCGACCTCAGCTGATGGACTGGCGGGCCCCTGGGTGGCCCCAGGGCCGGACGGCTTTACGCTCATCCATGTTTTATAGCAGCACAGAAACACAGGGGGGGAAAGCAGACGGAAACATGAAGGATGTGTGTCTGTGTGGAGAGGAGAAAAAAACCTGGGGGAAGAAAGTAGTGGAAAAATAAAGTAATAGAAGAATAAAGTAATAGAAGAATACAATAATAGAAGAATAAAGTAATAGAAGAATAAAGTAATAGAAAAATAAAGTAATAGAAGAATAAAGTAATAGAAGAATAAAGTAATAGAAGAATAAAGTAATAGAAGAATAAAGTAATAGAATACAATAATAGAAGAATAAAGTAATAGAAGAATAAAGTAATAGAAAAATAAAGTAATAGAAGAATAAAGTAATAGAAGAATACAATAATAGAAGAATAAAGTAATAGAAGAATAAAGTAATAGAAGAATAAAGTAATAGAAGAATAAAGTAATAGAATACAATAATAGAAGAATAAAGTAATAGAAGAAAAAAGTAATAGAAGTATAAAGTAATAGAAGAATAAAGTAATAGAATACAATAATAGAAGAATAAAGTAATAGAATAATAAAGTAATAGAAAAATAAAGTAATAGAAGAATAAAGTAATAGAAAAATAAATTAATAGAAAAATAAAGTCATAGAAAAATAAAGTCATAGAAGAATAAAGTCATAGAAAAATAAACTCATAGAAAAATAAAGTCAGAAAAATAAAGTCATAGAAGAGTAGAGTAATGACAAAATAAAGCAATAGAAGAATAAAGTAATATAATAATTAAGTAATAGAGGTATACAGTCAGAGTACAACAAGAGGAGAATCAAATAATAGCAGAATAAAGTAATAGAATAATGAAGTAATATGATAATAAAATAATAGCAGAATAAAGTAATAGCAAAATAAAGTAATAGAAGAATAAAGTAATAGAAGAATAAAGTAATATAATAATTAAGTAATAGAGGTATACAGTCAGAGTACAATAAGAGGAGAATCAAATAATAGCAGAATAAAGTAATATAATAATAAAGTAATATGAGAATAAAATAATAGCAGAATAAAGTAACAGCAGAATAAAGTAATAGAAGAATAAAGTAATAGGAGAATAAAGCGAGAAGCACAGGTGAAAAGAAATGCGAGTGAGTGAGAGGAAGATGGGCAGCAGCCTTAAGCTTCAAAGCGAGGAGCGGGGGTGGGGGGGGAGGAGTGGGGGGGGGGGGGGGGGGGGGGAGCAGATCATGCTGGGATCCCACTGTCAGAGACCATCTTCATCATCTATATTAATAAGTCTTCATCGCCTCTGTGCACCCTTGGCCCCGCTGCACGGCCCGCCCACAGACCAACACGCCAAACAACTCACCACCACCACCACCGCCACCACCCCCACCATCAACCCCACCACCTCCACCTCCACCCCCACCCCCACCACCACCATCACCATCACCACCACCATCACCACCACTCCAACCTCCTATAACCTGGCCTCCATGCACCCCCCCCCCAGCCCACCCACAGCTGAGTCTGGCCCTTACACCCACCTAATGCTGAGGCAATTAAGAGTTTAACCTGAACACAGTCCGGGAAATCCTGGGAGACAGAGAGAGAGAGAGAGAGAGATAGAGAGAGAGATAGAGAGAGAGAGAGAGAGAGAGAGAGAGAGAGAGAGAGAGAGAGAGAGAGAGAGAGAGAGAGAGAGTATCTTCACTCAGCTCTAGTCAAATAAAAAGTCAACATTTGTCAAACGAAACTTTATTTTAGTCAGAATAAAGGCGAGGAGAAAGGAGCGGAGGAGGAGGAGGAGAAGAGACCGGCGGAGCGGCAGAGCTGCAGGGAGATGAGAACCAAACTAAAATATTGGTTTGAGAAAGAAATAATAAAACGAAAGCGAAAGGTGGAGAAAAAGAAAAAAAAAAAGAAAAAAGATGGGTCTGGAAATCAAAAATGGATGAGGAAGGGAGGACGAGCGAGAGAGAGAGAGAGAGAGAGAGAGAGAGACACACACACACACACACACACAGGTAGGGACCGAGACAGAGAGGTGTGATAAAGATGGGCAGGAGGAATGGAAAACAAACAGTGTGCATGACAGAGAGACAGAGAGAGAGAGAGGAGAGAGATACAGACCAAGACACTGCACAAACCAGATAGGTGAAGGGAGTTAGAGAGAGAGAGAGAGAGAGAGAGAGCGGGCGAGCGAGGTTGAGAGCACAGTGTACATATCTGTGTCCTCCATGAGAAGGTCAGCGCTGCTCTTTCTCTCCGAGGACTCCCTTAAATAAAGTCCCTCTCCAGCACTTTCCAGGGCAAACAACCTCCTCTGCTCTTTATTAACTAAATATGAGGGACTTTGACCGGGTGACAAAAATTCAATATTCCCCCCCCCCCCCTCCGCCCCCCTCCGCCCCCCCCCCCCCCCCCCCCCCCCCCCCCCCCCCCCCCCAAATATTTATACCAAGCAAATAAACAGATCTCCTCTGCCAGGGGAGACGGCCAGTCGGTCCCCTGGATGTAATTTGACGGGCCAGAGCCCCATGCTACTCACACACTCATTTGAAGAGCTGTCAATCAAACACCAGCAGCGCTGTTGCCAAGGATATCGCTCTCTCTCTCTCCCTCCCTCTCTCTCTCTCTCTCTCTCTCTCTCTCTCTCGCTCTCTCTCTCTCTCTCTGTTTGTGTGTGTGTGCTTCATTTTCAAGGTTAGAACAGATAAGGTCAGCATCCATCCTAATTAATACATCACACCTCCTGTCGCTCTTCACCACCTTCCTGTTCCTGCGTTCCTCCATCCATCCTCCATCCATCCATCCTCCATCCATCCATCCTCCATCCATCCATCCATCCTCCATCCATCCATCATCCATCCATCCATCCTCCATCCATCCATCCATCCTCCATCCATCCATCATCCATCCATCCATCCTCCATCCATCCATCCTCCATCCATCCATCCTCCATCCATCATCCATCCATCCATCCATCCTTCCATCCATCCACCATACATTCATCATCCATCCATCCATCCATCCTCCATTCATCATCCATCCGTCCATCCATCATCCATCCAGCCATGTCTGATGTCAAGCTGTGTCCAGGACAGTAACCATAACAACGGGGGGGGGGGGGGGGGGGGGGGGTGTCTTCTTCATCTTGATGACTTCATGTCCACATTAAATAAAATCCGTCTCCTCCTTTACATTTCCGTATTTGTGCGTACCTCATTTTCTTTTACATTTAAAAATGACTAAAAGCTTTACACACACAGTACAGTGCATAAAGGCCTCCCCTGTCTCCCTCTGACGAGAGAGGGGTGAGGGTGGGGGTGTGTGTGGGGGGGGGGAGGGGGGGAGGGGGGGAGGGGGGTGATATCAAACCGGCCTCCCATCAGATGAGATGCAGATGAGTCAATTACGTCCGGCCTCACGTCAGGAGCGCTCGGCCGAGGAGCCGGCTAACGCTACACAACCGTCCGTTTAATCCCTCCGAAGCGAACGGAGCGGAGCAGTGAACGCAACGCTAAGGAGGGGAGACAGGTGGGAGCTGAAACGCTTTGCCGCTTTTACCCCCGGGGGGAGGGGGGGGGGGGAGGCAGGAGCCAAGCCTGGATTAGTTTGGACAGAGTAAACCACCGCCGGGGGGGGAGAGAGGGGGGAGAGACGACTCGTTATGAAATTAAAAGGAAGAGGTACAGGCAGGAGAGGGAGTGTGTGGGGGAGGTGGGGGAGTGAGGGGGGAGTGGGGGGGGGGGAGGAAGGAGGTGTTTGCGGTTGGAGTAGTAGGGCGGTGTGCAAAGTTCACAGAAGCTGGGCGGGAAGTGGGTCAGCTGCTGTGAGTGGACACCAGGGAGTTAACGCAAGGGGGAGAGGGGGAGAGAGAGAGAGAGAGAGAGAGAGAGAGAGGGAGAGAGAGGGAGAGAGAGAGAGAGAGAGAGAGAGAGAGAGAGAGAGAGAGAGAGAGTTGGGATCTGTCTGTGACCCACAAACATGTGCTAAATTTTCATTTTGAACTTATTACTTACCCAAAAACAAGCGGTAAACACATAAACACAAACAACCGCCGCCACCGCCACCGCCGCGAGGCCTCAGCAGCGAGCCGCCGGGTCACGCTGGGAGGGGAGGGGCCTCGCATCCCGGGAGCGCCGCGCATCATCACGCCACATCCACATCCCGCGGACGTCAACAAACAAAGCGTGTCAGAGGGACGCATCTGATGCGCCGCATATGCATCCCGAGTGTGGTTGTGTAAGTCTGGATATGCTCCTGGTTTTCTTCATCCGTTTACCTAATTATATATATGTGTGTGTGTGTGTGTGTATGTGTGTGTGTATGTGTTTGTGTGTCTGTGTGTGTGTGTGTGTGTGTGTGTGTGTGTGTGTGTGTGTGTGTGTGTGTGTGTGTGTGGAGTGGGGTTATGGCGAAAGCAGCAGTTGAATGATGTGTCCATCCGACGCGCGGCGCCCGGCGTCGGTTTGGACAAGCCGCTCCCTCGCCGCTGTCACGCACTATAACCCCCCGCATCACTCAGCACACGCACTAATCAGAGAGGAGAGGAGAGGAGAGGAGAGGGGAGGGGAGGGGAGGGGAGGAGAGGAGAAGGGAAGAAAAGAGAGGAGAGGAGAGGGGGGAGAAAGGAGAGAAGTGGAGAGGAGAAGGGAAGAGAGGAGAGGAGTGGGAGTGGGAGACGGGAAAGGAGAGGATAGACAATGGGAGCTGAAGAGAGGAAAGGAGAGGAGAGGAGAGAGGAGAGGAGAGGGGAGGAGAAGAAGGAAGAAAGGAGAGAAGTGGAGAGGAGAAGGGAAGAAAGGAGAGGAGTGGGAGACAGGAAAGGAGAGGATAGACAATGGGAGCTGAAGAGAGGAGAGGAGAGGAGAGAAAATAAAAAATGAAAAGGGAAGCAGAGGAGAGACAAGAGAAAGGAGAGGCGAGGAGAGAGGAAAGGACAGAAGAAAATAAAAGGAAAGGAAGATAGAAAAGAGGAGAAGATAATGAGGAAAGAGGAGCAGAGGAGAAGAGAGAGGAGAGGAGAGGACATGAGGAAAGAAGAGGGGAGAGACAAGGAGAGCGGAGAGGAGATAAGGGACAAATAGGAGGCCTGAATATAGAAGACACTTAAAAGACATGAGAGTAGAGGAGAGGAGAGGAGAGGAGAGAGGGGGGAGAAAGGAGAAAGAGGGGGGGAGGGAAGAGGGGAGGAGACGCCTGAACACATGTAAGAGAAGGGAGGAGGAAGGAGAGGAGATGCCTATACTGTATGTAGATGACATGTAAAAAGGGGAGGCACACAGTTGGAAGTGATGAAATGAAGAATCGGGAGAGAAAGGGAAACACGGGAGGAGTTGAATGTGGAGGTTGAATGATGATGATGATGATGACGATGATGATGATGACGATGATGATGATGATGATGATGATGACGATGACGACGATGACGAAGAAGAGATCAGATGAGAAGTTCTGGTCAACATGGAGGCCATCTGTGTAAAGGTCACCGGGTCGAAGGTTGAATTGCACTACAAATAAGTACATAAAATGTTACAATGGGATTGCAGATAGTTAATAGTCAACTGATCAATGTATTAAACAATGAGCTATAAGCTACTAGTTGTGTCGCCGGAGGTCAGAGGTCAGAGGTCGTCTCTTATTTGCTTCATGCGTCACGTTCTGTTTGTTTTCTGTGTTCGCGGCATTTCAGTGTCTTCTCAGGTCAAAATCGTCGTCCTTATTGACCTTTCGGTGCAATTGACATTTGCACAACATCAGCGTTTGTGTTTCCGTGTTTGCAGTCAGAGGAGCCGGCGTTGTGTTGTTGATTTTTTTTAGTTGTTTTTTTTCTCTGACTGTGACAAATGAGCAGCAGACCTCTCGCCGCCGCCGCCGGCCGCCGCCACCGCCGCCGCCCCGGAGCGGTGATGCTATCTGCAGCCAGCGCCTACAATTACCGCTTCTCCTCGCTGGCCCGAGGTCAGAACTGTAACCCTGTACTGTAACGTCATCCAGAAAACACAGCGGCCCCCAAGTAGTGAAATACTTACAAATACACACACGACACGCGCACACACACACACACGCACGCACACACACGCACGCACACACACACACACTATGGGGTGAAATCGAAGTCAAAACACTTGGACAGATGCGCAGCAACGTGTGTGTGCACGCATGGTTACTTTGTTATGCGTGCGTGTGTGCGTGCGTTGTTACGCGCAGATTGTATTTCACGCGTAACAAGAAGCTGCGTACGTATGAAGCAGCGCGCGCACGTCTGCCTGTCACTGTTTGACAAATGTTGTTACGCGTTCACACAGACGTGCGGTCGCAGATTCTGATGCTGCGCGACCGGAAATTGATCTGCACGGCGCGCACACTACGCGTCACATGAACGTGTAGTGTAGTTGACCTTTTCATTTTAGTCAACCAGGGGAGGCAGCACTGAGCCATACTTTGCCTGCCGGACCGGAAATTCAAAAGAAGAAGAAGAAGAAGAAGGAGAAGGAGGAAGGTGACTGGGAAAGATAAGTTTAAAAGTAGAGTCTGGAGTTATGGCCGTTTCTCAATACCAAGTACGCCAAGTTCGGACTTGGTAAGTTCGACTCGGGAGTACAAACTCCCGAGGACGGGAGGACGCAGTTCGGTCATTCTGCAGTTGGAACAGCAGCGGACTTGATGACGTCACCATCTCAGCTCGTCTTGACTGTACATCTACTCCGGTTATGTTCACTGTAATGTATATTTACAATAAAACGAAATATGATATAAAATACAACCCTGCCTCTTTTCATTTTAAAAATATTAATATGTATAAATATTTATATTGTTCTGTAGCCTACATATCTGCCTGCCCTACATATAAAAAGCTAGTGGCGGGAAAAATGATGTTTATGTTGATGTGGACGTCGGTGAATTAATGAATGAAAGGAGCAGCTGGTCGGTGGGCGAAATGCATTCTGGGATACTTGGCTGCCCAAGTCCACACAAGTCACCACCCGATGCATCCTGGATAAAATGGGCGGAGCGAGAACACATCCGGGCATTTGGACTGTACTTGTCTAGATGCGGACTTATTGGAACAGTACTTGGGCTGCGATTGATGACGTTTCACAAGTCCACAAGAACACAAGTACGGACAATAGTCAGCTGGGAAGGCGGTGTTTGTGGCGGATGCTAACCGGAGCAGCTGTAGTCATTTGTAATAAAATTGACAGCAATCATAGCAATGGTAACAGTACTTTGTTGTTGGGCAGACTTATGACATGAGTACCAATAAAAATACTGATTGAAGAGTAAGGATGAGTGTGATGATTCTATAATTATTATGGCAATGTTATTGTTATAATAATCAATAACCCCCCCCCCCCCCCCCATGGCATGGCAATGTGTTGATCAGCAAATCAACCTCAGACATGTAGTGGGCGAGGGTTTGATCCGTCAGACGGAGTGACGTCACAAGGGAGTCCTGTGGAATCTGAAAAAGTCACGCGAATCTTGAAAGTCACGTGACTTGGACGCAAAACCATGGGAAAAGAATAGGCAGAAAAAATGTAACAGTCATACAATTTAAGGGCCGTTATTGTAACCCCTCTACGTTTGGCACTTTGGACCAACGTAGTCGGGGTACGGTTTTAGATGAGACTGGGTTGCCTGAAACGCGCCGTCGCCTGCAGGCGGTGTTGCGCGTGACGTATAATAATGTCCATCTTACAGTAAAATATATCTTATCCTAAATATAAAAGCTTGCATTTCTAACTGTGCTGGCTTTAAAAGGTACAAATAAAAAGTACAAATTATGTTCACAGTGTGTTGGCTTACATATCTGGGCCAGTTCAGCCAATCAGAAAGCTTCTAATTATGTTTCCTGTACCGTTTGTGGCTGGTCGATTTTTATTATACACACATTATTTTCTTTACATTTCAATATAACTGCTACAGGGCAGTATTTCGCCAGCCACTGACGATAACCACCCATCGGCAATATAAAACATTATACTAAAAGCTGCCCCCCCCCCCCTCCCCCGACAAATGTGTTATCGATATTGAGGATACGTTTCAATTCAATGTAAATTATCCAAGAGGTAAATAAATAACAAAAAGTATGCTCAATTCAATTCAGATTCAAGACGTAATCAGGGACAAAATACGTTAAATGAAACGGTCCCCGAAAGGGAAATATTCCTTAATGACAATAATGTGTTATATGTTGACATTGAACATATCTGGGATACGTTTCAACCAAACATAATCCTATAGGTAAGTAAATGGCAAAAAATAGGCTGAGAACGAACGTATTTGCGATACGTTCAATGAAACGTAATCACGGACAAAATACGTTTTCAGACAAACGTAATTGAGAATGCCGAATAGTTCCCTGGGAACGTAATTTTGATGAGACAGGGTTGCACCATCCTTGCAAAACTGCCATGTCACGTCGTCCACCATCTCGCATTGGATGGATTGCGCCATCTACTGGATGGAAATGGAACACAGAACAACTACACTACACGTTCATGTGACGCGTAGTGTGCGCGCCGTGCAGATCAACTTCCGGTCGCGCAGCATCGGAATCTGCGACCGCACGTCTGTGTGAACGCGTAACAACATTTGTCAAACAGTGACAGGCAGACGTGCGCGCGCTGCTTCATACGTACGCAGCTTCTTGTTACGCGTGACAGAGTGTGCGCACGTCGTTTCCGCGTGCGTGTGAGCGCCTGACAAAAATGTTCAATTATCTTCATGCGAGCGTTAATGCGTGCGTTCGCCAAAAAACGCATGAATGTTACACGTAGTCACGACGCGTAGTGTGACTACCGGCGTGCAGCAATCATCACGCGTGAACGTGCGCGTGAACAGGGGACTATTATAAGTCAATGAGGAAACTACATTACACGTCAGGCGCTGTCTGCTGCGCAGGCGTCAAAGCACGCGGGTGTGACACGTTCAGTTGATTTGTTCGCACGTAATATGAAACGATCCTGACGGCATACACACACGCACACACACACGCGCACACACACACACACACACACACCCCTGTCCTGTACACACTCAGATGCTAACCAGTCTGGGAATCACTTCACTGAATATGTGCATTATTACATTGTAATTATTAAAATGTTGATGTGGTAAATCACAATTATTAACAACTAGAACAGATAAGACAGAAAAACACAATTTATTTGTATTCATCTTAAACTGTGACCCCCCCCCCCCCCCCCACCCCCTCTCGTTCCCACCTGTGTGTGTGTGTGTGTGTCTGTGTGTCTGTTTGACTGGGATATGACCCTAAACTGATACCTTTCCCCACCACACACCTGGTTCCTTTCATCCCCCCCCCCCCCCCCCTCCCCCCCCCAGCGCCTATTGTTGGCCCTAATTGCGGCCGGCGGCCGGGCGGCGGGTGAATGACCCGACGGGAACAATGCATACCTGCGGTCGCAGCGACGCTGTGATCGTCTCCTCAAGTGGAAGAAACTTTTTTTTTGTTCGCGCAAAAACCCTGAGGGGAGAGAGAGAGCCGCTCATCCATCTCTCTCTCTCCTCCCCCCCCCTCCCCCTCTCTCCCTCCCCTCCCTCTCTCCCTACAGGAAGTAGTCATCATGGCCGACCTCTGGAAAGGTGCTGGCAGTTGAGGGAAGGGGGGAGGGGGGGGGGTGGGGGTACTTCATGATCTTTGCGTGGACATCAGTCAATCAATCAATCAATCAATCAATCAATCAACAAACAAACAATCAATCAG
>JAOPHQ010002225.1:15000-18050 GCA_030340625.1 Merluccius polli
TATTGCCTAAATAATGACTTATATTACCTAAATGATGACTAAAAGTGGGTCTGCGCGATTGTTGAGCGGGGGGGGGAGGGGGGGGGTGCTACCGGAGGATTTCGGTTTGCGATAATATCGCCGATAAAAATCTCGCGTTATCGCAGCCGATAACGCCGTTATCGGCCCATCACCAATATATATATATATATATATATATATATATATATATATATATATTGGTGATGGGCCGATAATTATATATATATATATATATATATACAGTATATATATATATATATATATATAGCGTGTGCATGACGTATTGTTGTTAAGTGCACACGGACGGTCCTACCTCCACAGAAGAGACTCCACCCGGTTGACGATGTCCGCCAGGTCGAAGGGCAGGGGCATGCTGGGATCGTCGGGGCCCCAGAAGGGCCGGTCCGCAGGGGCCTCCTCAGGGCACAGCGTCTGGGCCAGACTGGAGTGGCACCTGGGGCGACAGGACGCAGGAAACAAACGCACCCGTCATTTCCTTATTCTCGCTGTTTAAACACCTTGACATGCCTTCACTTTTGTTTATTTTGCGTTAGGGCCGGGTGATATATTATTATTATTATACTATTATGTGGATATCGTGATACGAGACTAAATATCGTCTTAGATTTTGGATATCATTTTATCGTGATTATGGAGTGAAGTGTTTTAAACTGGTTTTAATGGCTGCATTACAGTGATGGAAAAACATAAGAGGATACTTTAATTTGTACTTTTAATTTGTCAAGGATTTAGTTTCACACAGGAGTATACACAAATGGGCTTTACCATGTGGTTATTTTAAATAGACTATTCATTAATTGAATGACCAGTGTACATGCTATATCGTGATATATATATATATATATATATATATATATATATATATATATATATATATATATATATATATATATATATAATTATCAAGATATTAAATGACCTTTACCGTATCGCCCGGCCCTACTTTGTTTATTTGCCCACTGCAATGATTTACCAATGCAATCGTGTACCGACCCAATGCACCAAAGCCAGATGTTCACAATGCTTTACAAATTGTTTGGCTACCTAAGGTCACAGTGACTCACTAAATAACGCCGTCTACATTTCCTTTGAGATCTCCTGCATGATAAGCCGTGTTTGTTGACGCCGGAGTGACTGTGTGGAAGTGTTACCAGATCATCGTCTGTTGGCTATCGGGGAATTTGAGGAGGTACAGGTCAAAAGAAGTGAAGTACTTGTTTGGACAGCCTATGTTTGCTTGCAGGAGTGTGTGTGTGTGTGTGTGCATATGTGAGTGAGTGTAAATAGTTTGGTTTATGTGTTTGTCTAGGAGGCAGCCTTTGTGTTTCCTCTGAGTTTTATGACTTCCCATAACACTGGGCCCAATTAGACCCTGCAGGGTGTGAGTGTGTCCGTGTGTCTGTGACATAGTGAGGGGTGGTAGAAGTGTGTGTGTGTGTGTGTGTATGTATGTATGTATGTATGTATGTATGCATGTATGTATGTGTAATGAGTCAGTTTCTTTCTTCTTTCTTTTTGACTATATCACCAAACCCTTGGTGGCCCTGAGTTTTGGGACTTGTGTCTTTTGTGGGAGGAGTCTTTTGCAAATATTTGCTGAGGTGACTCGACAGAGCCGGGCCCCGTCATTGTAAATCGGCTCTCTGTCTCTGATAGATGAGGCTGACCTCTGACCTGGAAGTACAAGGGAGGGGAGGGGGGGGGGGGGCGTGTCTTTGTCTCCATCGCTGTGTGTATGATTTCCGTGTATGATTCGTTTCTGTGTGTGTGTCTGTTTAGGTTGTGTCACCCTCAGTAGTAGACTAAGGTTACTGATATTCCCATGTGGTTATTTGCATTAGAGAGATGCAGTGGTCTCCCCCCTCCTCCCCCCTCCTCCCCCCTCCTCCCCTCCCCATCAGAAACCTCCCTGACCCCGACTCTAGTGACACCGAGAGGGGAGAACAGGCAGCTGTGAAAAATGGGCTTGCAGCTGGATTTTAGCGAGGGCTGTGATGGTGGTGTGTAGACCATGGTGGTGGTGTGTGTGTGTGTGTGTGTGTGTGTGTGTGTGTGTGTGGGAGGTGGTGGTGGTGGTAGTGGTGGTGGTGTGTGTGTGTGTGTGTGTGTGTGTGTGTGTGTGTGTATGAGGGAGGTGGTGGTGGTGGTGTATGTGTGTGTGTGTGTGTGTATGAGGGAGGTGATGGTGGTGGTAGTGTGTATGTATGTGTGTGTGTGTGTGTGTATGAGGGAGGTGGTAGTGGTAGTGGTGTGTGTGTGTGTGGGAGGTGCTGGTGGTAGTGTGTGTGTGTGTGTGTGTGTGGGGGGGGGGGGAGGCGGTGCTGCTGGTGCCGGGGGGAGGGGAATGTCGAGTGGTCAAGCGACGGTCACCGACTGACGCAATTTGCCCAATTTATTTTCCGCGGGGCCACTTAATGTTGGAGTGGCTCTGGGCTTAAGTGCTGCGCGCGGCGGCGGCGGCGGCCGGCGCTCTCGGAGCGGGCGGCTGCATTACAGCGGCGTGGAGAGACATTAACATCAGCCGCTCCGATATATCTTCGGCGCTCCGGATCAGGTCTGATAATAGCATCTGTTAACATGCACTAAGTACCATTATGTAGCACATCACTTCATAAATAATACGATTAGGCGACCTTGGGGCTTTCGCGTCGAGCCGTGTGTTTAAATGTCCTCATCATTTATTTAGGGTGCGAATTAAAGGAAGCGCCACTTCAGAGGAGAGGAGAAGAGAGGGAGGAGGATGGAGGATGGAGGAGGATGGAGGATGGAGGAGGAGGAGGAGGAGGAGGAGGAGGAGGAGGAGGAGGAGGAGGAGGAGCGGAAAGCTGGTCCATGTATCGACAGAGTGAGAGAAGAGGGAGACAGAGGGAGAGAGAGAGAGAGAGACAGAGAGAGAGAGAGAGAGAGAGAGAGAGAGAGAGAGAGAGAGAGAGAGAGAGAGAGAGAGGAGAGAGAGAGAGAGAGAGAGAGGTACAGAGGAACAGGGAGGGGAGGTGAGGAGAGGAAAA
>JAOPHQ010002226.1:0-14238 GCA_030340625.1 Merluccius polli
AGGCAGCAGGTGGTTCTGAATCAGCTCTTTTGCTAACGGCGCCATACATCATAACAGCACCATTGAAAATCAATGTCAACATACACTTATAAGTGCTTATGAATATTCAAAGGCTTTGTTAACACAGAGATCACACACGCGTTTACACATACGTGTACACGCCGCACACACACACACACACACACACACACACACGCACTGTGAATCTGAAATGGCTTATTAGTTGGTATTGACTTGATGATGCTATCCATTTTGGATGTGAAAACGAAATGACTGCAGGTTCTTTTTGAATGCCCTTATGACACTGGTTTTGAGGAGGGAATGGCTTTACCTCATAGCGAAAACATGCATTGTGTACCGTATTGTGACTATCTCAAAATAAATAAAGAAATAAAATGAGGTTGTCCCTGCGGTGAACAAAAAACCCCTTCTCTCATTCTTCTTTTTAATCTGCCCAAATTATAACATTCAGAAAAGTCTTCGCCCTTGTTTTATCTCGATCCTTTCTGTCCCTGAGGACATTTAAATTAATTTTCCTATGATGAATCACGCTAAGAAACAGGCCTGCCGCTCCTTCCAAATATCAAACACACACACACACACACTTAAGGGAGGTTCCTGGGGGTTACCTTCAGCTCGGGAACGATGCCTGATTTCAGACAGGCGCACATTTTAAAAGCAAAACTCATTTGAAAAGACTTCATTACTTGGACTCCCTCTTTGACATATTCCGAGCTGGGTTTTCCCTTTTCTCTGAGCCAGACAAACAAGATATAGACGGAGAAAGAAAACAGAAAAATGGCAAAACAGAAAAACAACAAACTGAGTGAAAAGAGAGAAAACAGAAAAGGGAAAGGACAGGTTGCGGTTCGCGTTTCTATTGAAACCAGATGAAGGGGGAGGGCGATGACAGATCTGGGAAAATCACCTGTTAACCAATCAGCTCCTTCAGACACTGACATCACCACCAATGAGAGGGGTCGACCGCTTTTCCTAATTAGGGCCATTGGCTTATTGGTTGACTGGTAACGAAAAAAACATGCTTAATATGAGAAAACGCTGTAATGGTTTGCTCTGTGGCTAACAAATGGGGATTGAGTCCTCAAAACATGATAACTGCATCTAAAGGCTGAAGTTTCCATTGTCTGTCAAGACATTTGAACACACAGAGAGGGAACATTTCCATTAGGGGACACACATGTACAGTTCCACAGTTGGTGCAGTAAAAGACGGTTGGAAATGACTAAGATGAACGCTCACACACACACACACACGCACACGCGCACACGCACGCACGCACACACAGGCGCTAAAATGTGCCCACACAGGCAGTAAAATGTGCCCTTCATTCACAGCACTGGTTTGGATTCTCTGCTGCATTTTCCCTGTCTCCCATTGGAACGGGACATGACTTCATAGACTATAAGTAGACTGAACGTGTGTGTGTGTGTGTGTGTGTGTGTGCATGTGTGCCCGCGCATGTGTGTGTGTGTGGATTTGTGCACACATGCACATGTGCGCATGTGCACCACACAACTGTCTGTTCCTAACCCTTCTTTCTTCTCTGAAAAAAAAAGCAAATTCAAACCACATGTTTTTCTAACAATGAACCCAAGACATGGCCTGGGAAAGCACCTTACAGTCCTCCCCTCGCACCATCCCCCTTCCACACCCCGTTCTCCATGCCCCCCCCCTCTTCCCACCCCCATTACCTCTCCTCCTCACATCTATCTCACCCTTGAATCTCTTCCCATGTTCTCCTCTCCTCCTCCTCCTCCTCCTCTCTCCTCCTCCGGCCGGTCTGTCACTTCTCATCTCCGTCTCCCGGAGCCTGCCCTGCCGCACAGCGTGTGGACAGGTCGGGCTCAGCGTGAAGTGCACGATGGGAGAAGGAGTTCCCGCGCAGGGGTGTGCGCGACGGGACCTATTGACCCATCCGGTGGATGTTGGGAGCCTGTTGGGAGGGAGAAAGGGAGAGGGAGAGGGGAGAGGGGAAGGGAGAGGGGAGGCAGCCGGCTGGGAGCTGCTGCTGCTGCTGCTGCTGCACTCAAGCGGATTCCAAACGGTCCGATATTTACTCTGCGGGTGACCCCCCGGCCGCTGAGAAAGACAGCTAGAGGCCTTCCTCTGAAGTCAGCCTGGCAGCGAGAGAGAGAGAGTGAGTGTGTGAGTGTGTGAGAGAGAGTTAGATCGAGATAGAGAAAATGAGAGAGGGATAGTAAGGGTGATTGAGAAAGAGAGGGAGAGAGAGCGAGAGAGAGAGAGAGAGAGAGAGAGAGAGAGAGAGAGAGAGAGAGAGAGAGAGAGAGGGAGAGAGAGAGGGAGAGAGATATGCTGAGCAGACAGGAATAAGAGAGAGGGGTAGGGGGGTACCCTTACCTTTCTCTCCTCTGGTTACAACTTGAGGCCTGTTGCTGAGGCACCGGGAGCCAGAGGCATCGCTATGACAACAACCAAACATAAACATTGCCATTCAGAGTGTGTGTGTGTGTGAGTCTGCAGATTGTGGCTAATTATATACATTTTGAAGTCAAATTATCTACCCCCAGCCAGCCCCACTCCCAAGTACCCACTGCCCTCAAACCCATGCAATGTATTACATGAGGACAGGCCCTCACACATACACACACACACACACACACACACACACACATGCGCGCATACATATATGCAAATAATTATACATAATATTCACATATACCAATATTCACAGGCATGGCACAAATATCACCAAAAAGGAACTAAAGGATTTAACATAATTTTGTGCGGTGTGTGTGTATGTGTGTGTGTGTATGTGTGTGTGTGTGTGTGTGTGGGGCCTGTGGGGTAAGCGTTGGCTGGGGTCCTGGTTGCGTGTGGTGTAGAACCGTACAAATTTCCAAACAAACACGCTGGAAACAATTAGGCATAGAAAAGCAACAGAGAGAGAGAGAGAGAGAGAGAGAGAGAGAGCACGAGAGGAGAGAGACAGAGACAGAGACAGGGACAGAGAGATGGAGGGAAGGGCAGACAGAGAAAAGGATGAATGCCACGACAGAATAAACTCGCTGCGGGTTGAATAGAAAACAATAACACCCCTGATCTAAGCGGTGAGCGCGGCTTCCATGCCTGTTTAAAACAAAACCTGGGAAGAGTTTTCAACAGATCACTTGACTTGCACGCTTACCCACAAACATGCTGGGAGCGGGATGGGATGGGAGTCTTCAGTCAACAGCAGGACTGTCTGGAGGACAGTCGGCTCTTGAAGGATTTAGACGCACTGCTTCTCACCACTACCGCCGCTGCTGCTGCCGCACCTCCACTCATCCATGTTAACACAGACGGGTCGAGAGAGGTATAGAGACACTGAGAGTGAATACGGGGAGAGAGAGGGAGGAGAAGGCGAAAGAGACATTTAAAGGAGGGAGGGAGGGAGATAATAACACATAATGGGGATATTTGAGAAAGTCTGTGCACTTAAGTAGAGCCCTTTACACACCAGTGAGAATTTATTAGCAGTTATCGTCTGCGATAATTTGTATAACCCTAACTTTTATCCAGCCAATATAACCTTCCAAAGCATAATGTGGTTGAATAAAAATGCATAATTTATTATTTCGGAAAAACGCTGTTTTTTGTTCTTCATCTTTTCCGACAATAAAATTGTAGATAGCTTTCACGTGAAACTATAACTTAAAGAACATAAAAATAATTTAAAAGCTGACACGTTTTTACTGCAAATGATCTTTCGTCCTCCACTGAAGTATTACGAATACTCTATACTACTTGTTTCCTAAATCAGATGTGTTGGTTTAGTCCTTCATACACCAAGGTCACCAAGTTGTGTGTGTGTGTAAGGAGTGTATTTATTACAGTGCAACTCTTATTCAGGATATTGTTTTTTTTTTTAATCTTGCTTATCCGTTTGATACATTTGATGAAGATTGTCTTCAGGAGTACTATCCAGAAAATAGTTTTTCGATTTTGAGCTGAGCTAAGCATGTGACGTTTTTTTTTGATTGTGAAAATTGTTTGTTACCTATTGACTGTATGAGTGAATATCAGAGATGTTGCTTTAGGCATTTTTATGTGATTTGTATATTCATTCACTAGGGATGATATTACAAGCCTTTCCTAACTGCCAGGCTACTGGGTATGTGTAATTAATACTGTAATTATCACCGTTTTTGGGAGTGTCTTCCTTTAAATAGTCACTTGTGTATTGTTCTAATGGAGCCACCAAGAAGACTCACACTCTCCACATGAAGCTACACGTTACTACAGAAAAACCTTCCCTGTTGCCAGGGAGCGATTTTCAAACCGGCAATGTTCAACATTACAAATTGTTCACTGGCTTTACAAGCTCCTGTAAAACAAAAACGACGCAGCAAAACAAATCCCCAAATATATCTTGGAAATGTGAATGTGTTCTCGCCCGGTGACACATCCATCACCACATCCTCCAGATGCCAGTCTGAGCCGTTCTTTGGCAGCTTCGCCATCGCTGTTTCTGAGGACAGATACTCTTGCACAACATGACCACAGTCTATCTATTCTATCTATTGGACTATCTAGTCCGTTAGTTACAAAAGTAATGCTTGTGTACTTAGTGACCGCGGACATGGGGGTACGAACACAGAACCCTCTGGCAGAGAGTCGAGCGCCTGAACTGTCTATGCCCTATTTATCCATCCATCCCAAATCTATCTCTGTTTCTTCTATCTACCCATCCATCTGTCTCTCTCGGTCCATCCTGCACGAGACAATGGGCTGTTGTTGTTGTTGTTATTGTATAGTTGTTATTGTTGTTGTGTTCATGGTCTCTCTCTTGCTCTCTCCCAGGCCCATTGTCCAGCCACAGGAAGCTAGTGCAACTCCATAAAGTTTAACAGGCCCGCACCAGTCCCCCCCCCCCCGACCCCCACAACCCACACCACAGGAGACGACGAGAGCTGAGGTACACCAACATTCATTATCTCAAACACCCATGACCTAATCCCACAGGCTAGCCAGCGACCCCCTATCCCCCCCCCTCACCCTCACCCCCGCCCTCACCCCCATGTTCACCACTTCCACCACAGAGCGCGTCGCACATGGCTGACACTCACGAAGCAATCGTCCAAATGGTGAACTAAACTGGAACTGATTTGTAAAATAAAATGACAAAACCTAGATGACAAACCACTTTCGAAATGCAAGTTAATTACGTTAATATGTAAAAGTGACGTTATGCATTGCACACACACATTTGCACACATGCCGCACACACCCACACCCCCCCCCCCCCCCCCCTTACACACACACACACATCTCAGGGACAACTAGATCATCGTTGACCCCAATTTAAAATCATGACATGAGCCGTTTTCCCCATTAAACAATCATTAGGGCTCACGGTTGCTATGGCGCTGACACATATAATCAGGGACAATCAGGGAGAAGGGGGCCGGTGTGTACATGCTCATGTCATCGCTACATGCATGTGCCGGCTGATGCAGGGAAGACCATTATGTAAACACGATAGGGGCTGTAAGTTGTACTTTTGCTCTTTGTCAAGCGCTTTACACTTTAAGCGTTCTTCACCCCTCTACCTCTCCTCTAAATATCTGTCTGCAATCCCTTTCTCTCCTCTCGTATTCTCTCTGTTTCCTATTAGTACGTCTGGTCACATTTTGCACTTTGTCTTTCTCTGTCGGTTCGTGTCTCTTGTTCTCTCGCACACATTCTTTCCGTTGTTTTCCCCTAACCGAAAAACAGGTTCTCACTTTTCTCACGTTTGTCGTTTCTTTTTTATTGTCTCCCTCCCCGGTTTTTCCCTTTATCTCTCTCCCTTCCTTACCTTCTCCCACCCTTCCCCCAGACAAATCCCAATACGTTTTATGGGCCGTAGAGAGGGTGTGAGTGTCAAACAGCATTAGCAGAACAATAACGATGCCACGGCCTGCAAAAACCATGATCATTAGTTTTGGATGGAGCTATGACTACAGCCTGTGGTATGAATGGGCCGACCATTCGCAGCTCTCGGCTGATGCAGGGAATACAACAGATAAAGGGCTAGAAGAATAAGGATTCAGCCAGACCACTTTAGTTTAAAGTAACACATTTATCGCTAGGGCAACATGTTTAGTTTGGCTCTGTTTGGGGAAACTCCCCATCCGAACAGCCGTGATCCAGCGGGCGGAGAGCGCAGCGAATAAACCCCCCATAGAGAATAGAACCGGAAGCAACATGATAGTCAAGTCGAGCCAATTTTGTTTGTATAGACCTTAATCACAGTTACAGTCTCTAAGGCTTCACAGGCCACATTATATGACACACCCTAACCCCTTAGGAATAACTTAGGAGTGCAATGGGTGCCTTTATGGTAGCATGAAAAGCAAACCTGTTTAAGTAAATTATTACCGTCAGTGGGATATCAGGGTTATACCATGGTATATACATACAACATAACAGCTTTTACCTTAATATGCAGTGAACAATGCACGTCCCAATGAGTGGGGGATATGGTGAAAAGGGAGGCGGTGGGTTTGCACACTTGAGCTATGCAGCGAGCAGCTAACAAACTATTGAGTGTGTTAGATTTGGATTGGCCGATGTCAGACTCAGCCGAGCCAACGGCTGGTCAGATGATTGGTTGGCATGGAGTGGGGCATGACCAACTCCAAAAGGGAATGGGTCTATTTGTCAATTAATGTATGACTCGCTTGCCATCAGCTGATCGGTAGGTTTTCCCTGCTTATGCTGCGCTATGTTGTTACAAACTGCTGAGCCATCAGCAAGTTTCGGTTGATTATGTGGCTTGGTCCCGAGTGAATAGTGATACTCGACGTTATTAATAGCATGAGCCATCGGCGGATTTCGGTTGAGTGTGCAGTTTGGTCCTAAGTAAATAGTGATACTAATTATCGTACTATCGGCAGCATGAAAATGTCGTTCCAGTGGCCGTCAAGTCAATTCAAGTCAAGTCAGTTATATTTGTATAGCCCTTAATCACAGTTACAGTCTCAAAGGGCTGAAGCAAATGCAAACCTCAATTTATACTGGGAGGAGCAATAAGGGATTATTAAAAAAAGAAGGGAGAGAAAGGGTGATTTTGAAATTTGGAAGACATAGCTATAGGCATACCTAGCCTTAAGATTGAGCAGTGATCTACTAAAACATTTAAACTTAAAACTTTTTACCATTCACCAAATCGAGGCCAACTTGGACCATCAGCCGGACTCATTTAAAATGATTTTTTTTGCCAGGTTCTTCCAGTTCCACTGTCCATATATTGGCACATATCGAAGCTCTATACCTTGTTTGGTGACGTGTGCTCTATGGCAAAGTAACATAGGACAGCATTTGTCTGCTTAAAAATATAATTACACTCAAACTAATTGAATTTGAAATATTGCCTCTGGCAATGAATATAAGATTAACAACAGAAGCATTAAAAATCAGAGGGAGTACCACAACAAAATCTGAGACCCTCTAAATATGTATTAAAAACAAACAGCAAAATGTGTGTATTGCATGCCCGTGGTTTTTGTTTTAGTTTGGATGTTTGTGTGTACTGATACAGATCTGTTGACAGGGTACATGAGCAGCCTCCAAGCCTTCACACACACACACACACACCCACACACAAGAAACACAGAGAGGGAAGCCCCGTCCACAGTGAAATGGAGAGAGAGAGAAGGGGAGAAAGGAGAAAGGAGGTGGGGGGATTTATATGAGAGAGAAATGAAAAGTGTCTTTGAAAGTAAACAAAGGCAGCGGGGTGATCAGGACCAGATTGACGCAGATCAAACGGTAGTGTCCAAGTAGGAGGGGAGAGGCCTGTGATGGAGACATCAAACAACACTAATCTTAACCACATATCTGCCTGACATCATAGGCACACACGCACACACACGCACGCTCACACATGCGTGCATGCACACACATTCTCACACACTGAGGCACGCACATGTAGACACACATACGCACACTAGCATTCACACGCGTATATACATATAAATATGACACACATACAGTACCTACACACACACACAACACACACCACTGCAGGAGCTCACTGGCTGACTTGCTCATTATAAAGCAGAGAGAAAGAAGAAGTGATTCTAAACTGTTTTTTTAATTCTTTATTCTTTTTTATTCATCTTCTGAAATATTAAAATGTGTCTCTGCAGTGACATCTAGTATTTAATTTAACCAAATTCAATGTGAACAGCCACAAAAAAACCTAGGAAGACATCTATCTATCTAGTGTGGGCAGGGTCAGAGGCAGACAGAGATATGGATGGAGAAAAGCACAGAGAGAGGTGTAGAGTAAATTGTGTGTGTCACTGAAATTGCACTTGCATGTATGTGTGCATCTACCTCTAGAAGGATGGTGGATACTTAGGAGAGCCTAGTGTGCCAGCATCACTAGTGAGCACTTGAAGTAATGCACTGCAACCTGTACCATGCGAATGAAGTTCCTAATGGAAGTTATTTGAATTGAATTGAATTTATTTATTTTTTATTTTTTTATTTTTTTATTTGTCAAAGAGAATTTAGATACAGCAGTAGAGAAGTCAATTCCTGTATGAAACCAATATCCACGTCCTCCTGAGTGTGGCTGCGATGTGAGTCACATGGCATGGCAGATAACCTATCAGAAGATGATGGTCATGCGGAGGGTGGATCCCCCATGCTGAGGACACATGCTACCAACCCAACTCAACAGCAGCAGCAGTCTCAGTGACACTGGCAGCACCAAAGAGGAGACGCAAAGACGTGAAATAAGTTCCATTCAGGCCTGTCCTTCAGGCAAATCCTAATTAACGCCGACAACAAACGATCTAATTCATAGTTGTGCCTCACACGAGGTTTGACTACTGAGAGTGACCCTATTTTTTGTGCATGTTTTCTACACACCCTGCTGTGATATGTAAATTCCACGGTCAATGGATAACATTGCATCCATTCCACACATCCGCTGCTCATATTTGAGCTCACACACACAAACACACAGATGACGGAGGACAGACCAATGTCAATAAGTGAAATTAATTAGGTATTAAGTATTTTCAAATATAATGCATGATATTCACTGTTGCCCAAGGGTTAGGGTTTTCTAATTGAAACCCTAATTGGAATTTTTGCATTAGCGGGAAATCCAAGAAATCACAAATCTTCTATGTTTTATAATGGGGAGATATGTAAACTTGGAATTCCAATAAGATGATCTGCATCCTGTTTTTGGAACCAAATTTCAACCACCAGGGGGCGCTGTGTCTGAGTTCCAAAATGAAAATATTCCAAATTCCAACTTCCAAATCCAAATTCAGTATCAGAGTTTCAATATTCCAAATTCAGTATCTGAGTTCCAAAATAAAGATATTATGAATTCAGTATTAAAAAATCAAGAGATCAGGTGGTTTCAAGTTGGAGATATTGCATCCAAGAATAGGATATCAGACTATGTCGTCACCTAGGGAATAAGCTGATATTGCAACAGATTTGCCAATATTTAACGATTTTGGCCCTGTTTGTGCCCTACCTCCATGGACCTTACAACCAGCCAAACATGTGTATCCATGCTTAAGCACCCCTCCCCGGGCAACTCTGGCCTCGTTGTCCCCCCCCCCCCCCCCCCACCTCCAGGGACCTTAGCACCAGCCAAACATGTGTACCAACTCGTAATTTTTAGCTTTAACCATCCTGAAGATATGACAAAAAGCCAAACTACTTAGAGCAGGCTTCATTTGAGGCATACCTGTACACCTGACAGTTTTGGTAGCTATAAAAATTGGCAAAATTCACAAGTTCGACATAGACACACCAAAATTGGACTGTGTCATCACCGACTTGTCTAGTGTAAATTTCAGAGCTCTAGGTTTTATAGTTTCTGACCTTTGTAGCTAGAGAATAACATTTTATTTTTGGAATCAATGTCAATGCAGTTCAATGGGTTGTTAGAGAATAATATTTTATTTCTGGAATCCTCAGATGCAGTTTTTAGTGGCACCGATTTCCAAACCGGAACCGGTCCAATTGAGGTCCGACTTTAGTATTTCTTTTTCTCAAGGTCGTAGAGACTCAGGAGTAAGACCGGGCAGTAATATGGGTGTTGCTCATCCATTGACACCAACCCCTACTCTCTACGACCACTGGAAGTGGGAGAAATCGACATCCGGTATTACGGGAAGATCATAGAGACTCAGGACCAAGATTGGCCCCCCACCTCCAGGGACCTTACCACCAGCTGAACATGTACCCATTCTGAAGTACCCCCTCCCTGGGCTACTCTGGCCCCGCTGCTTGCCCCCCACCTCCATGGACCTTACCACCAGCCAAACATGTGTACCCACTCAATTTAATTGAATTTCTAGCCTTAACCATTCTGAAGATATGACTAAAAAGCTTAGCCTAAAACTACTTAGAGCATGCTTCATTTGAGGCCTACCTGTGACGGTTTTGGTAGATTAAAGACATTGGCAAAATTCACAGGTTCTACTTAGACACACCAAAATCAGTGTCATCACCAACTCATGTAGTTTAAGCCTGCAAAATTTCAGAGTAGGTGTATAGTTAACCCTAAAACTCTGACCTGTGCAGCTAGAGAATAATATTTTATTTTTTGAATTAATGTCAATGCAGTTCAATGGGATGTTAGAGAATAATGTTTTATTTCTGGAATCTTTAGATGTTTTTAGAATACCAATCAATCGACCAGAATGCGTTTAAGTGAGTGTCTGTTACTGAGGGTGTATGTGGGTATAAGTGTGTGTTTATTTCATATATGTGCATAAGAATGTGCTAGAGAGGTGGGGACAAGTGCTAGGGGTGGGTTTTCTGGGTCCCCAAAAAGTCAGACTCAGGTTCGGGATTGTGGGGATATTCAAAGAAATCACAAATCTTCCAGGTTTTATAATGGGGAGATATGTAAACTTGGAATTCCAATAACATTATCTGTACCTGTTTTTGGAACAGAATATCCAAAATTGAGATATTCCAAATTTAGGATCCAAAAATCGAGAGATCAGGTGATTCCAAGTTGGAGATATTGCTTCCAAGAATAGGATGTTAGACTATGTCACCCCAAGGCAAAACGTGTGCCGTGTTCAGGCTTCCCCATAAACTATCAGACAGACATCTGTCCTTCAGAAAAAAAAGTTATTAAAGAATAACTAACTACCACTCACCCTAATGTTAAAGGGTGTCATATTATGGTTAGGGTTTCATATTAGGGTTGGGGTTTTGGAACGGAAGGTTGCAATGACTCAGGACCAAGACTGGCGTGTTCAGCTTCCCCATAAATTATCAGACAGACATTGGCTCTGAGTCTTTCCAACCTTTAGAAAATAAGTTATTAAAGAGACACTACCACTAACTACCACTCATCCTAATGTCATATTAGGGTTAGGGTTCTCTATTAGGGTTACGTTTAGGTTTAGGGTTTCTGTTGAAGGTTCCAAGGTTTGGTTTTAGGGTTAGGGCTTCCTATTAGCGCTAGCTTCTAGGCTTTGGTATTAGGTTTAGATTTTGGGTGGGGACATATAAAAAGTGTGGAAATATAGACGTCTAAAAAAAAATTGAAATATAGACAGCCAAAAAATTCTAAATATAGACGGCTAAAATACGTAGAAATATAGACGTATAAAAAACATAGAAATATAGACATCTAAAAAACATTGAAATATAGACTTTCAGAGGTAGTCGTTTTGTTTAGTAAGAGGAGGACAGAGATTATTTTGTTAATTTTAACACTATGTCTCTATAAATACATTGTCAGTTTAATTGCAATGGACAATTTACTGGTTTCATGACATTGATGGGGACATGTCCCTAGCGTCCCTACTAAAAACTTTGCAGCTGTTGCTTTTGCCGCATAGCTGGTATCACATCTGCCTTTTTTTATTTCTGATCACCACCAGAGGGAAGGCAGAAGTAGCAGCACAAGCTCCTCACAAGCCTCCTGAAGAAGCCTTTCACACTGCAATTCTTCTTCTTGGCTTTAACTTCTTCATCTACAACCTCTGAAAATGACAACAACAACAACATCAACAACAACAACAACCACAACAACAACAACACTTGAGTTGACAATGCTACAGTTCAAAGTTGAAAGTCACAAACATAAAGAGACACAGTCTTTTATATTTTTTGTCAACCTGGCTGGACGTCTGCGAGCGCTGCGGTGGTCACATGGTCTGTGGCCTGGGCTTATTGCGGCCCGGTCATTACCACCCTGGGTTATAGATGCGGATGGAGCGCTGCAAAGTCAAGGTGACATTACTGCACTTCACTGGATACTTCATGTTCATTCAAATGGTAATAATTGATATAAGTCAGTTGCTTTTTATCCGACACAAGAACACCATAACAACATTGCTGATTTTCCAGTCCAGAGCTTTATGATAGTCAGGTCTTCTTCCTTATCATGGAAATGATCCTAAATGGACTGCAGACCAACTGCATCTCTCAGCACAAATGTCCAGCGTGTCGTGCTGCTGGTTATTTTGCACTGGGCTGGTTTAATGGAGCTCCACTAAAACCTGTTGGAAAAATAAATCAATCATTACAATAGGTTATATTAACAATGAATCAGCTCCCTATACTTATAGAGACTTGTGGTAGAGAACATATGGCATATCACCTACCCCATGCCACTGTCTGTGGTGCCAGGCTCCACCTCCTTCTGTCCTCTGCACAGAGGAGGCTCCTTTTCAGGGCTGCAGCTCAGCTCAGAAAATCAGTCAGTGAATCTATTGGTAGTACTATGGTGATGGTAGTACTATGATGATGGTAGTACTATGGTGATGGTAGTACTATGATGATGGTAGTACTATGGTGATGGTAGTACTAGGATGATGGTAGTACTATGATGATGGTAGTACTATGATGATGGTAGTACTAGGGTGATGGTAGTACTAAGGTGATGGTAGTACTAAGGTGATGGTAATACTAGGGTGATGGTAGTTCTGGTGTGATGGTAGTACTAGGGTGATGGTAGTACTAAGGTGATGGTAGTACTAGGGTGATGGTAGTACTAGGGTGATGGTAATACTATGATGATGGTAGTACCAAGGTGATGGTAATACTATGATGATGGTAGTACCAAGGTGATGGTAATACTATGATGATGGTAGTACTAGGGTGATGGTAGTACTAAGGTGATGGTAGTACTAGGGTGATGGTAATACTATGATGATGGTAGTACCAGGGTGTTGGTAATACTAGGGTAATGGTAGTACCAGGGTGATGGTAATACTATGATGATGGTAGTACCAGGGTGTTGGTAATACTAGGGTAATGGTAGTACCAGGGTGATGGTAATACTATGATGATGGTAGTACCAGGGTGATGGTAATACTATGATGATGGTAGTACCAGGGTGTTGGTAATACTATGATGATGGTAGTACCAGGGTGTTGGTAATACTATGGTGATGGTAGTACCAGGGTGATGGTAATACTATGATGATGGTAGTACCAGGGTGATGGTAATACTATGATGATGGTAGTACCAGGGTGTTGGTAATACTATGATGATGGTAGTACCAGGGTGATGGTAATACTATGATGATGGTAGTACCAGGGTGTTGGTAATACTATGATGATGGTAGTACTAGGGTAATGGTAGTACTAGGGTGGTGATAACAGGCTGATGCTATTAGTTGTGTGATGTTAGCAGCTGGTGGTGATGTATCATAGGGATGTGTGTGTGTGAAAATGAATGCAAATAGGCCAAAAAATACTTTTTTTTGTTCTCACGCAAGTTGGAGTAGCTATCTGCCAATCCCTGACAGCTTTTATACACTCATCTGCACTTCTGTCAACATGTGTACACGCAAGATATCTCTCCAACATAGATACAGGCAGCCAAGTATTCAACAAATCTTACAAGATGTGAACGTTTTACGTGAATTGTGCAACAACGCTTGTGCGTGTGTGTGTGTGTGTGTGTGTGTGTGTGTGTGCCCTTCCTCCCTCATCTTTCTTTCATTGCCTTGCTAGCATGTCTTCTATAGCTCTGTTCATTAGCAGCTAAGAGCCTATTGAAACACTGGCCTAATTAATTTACTAAACAACCACTCAGTGTGGTGTGTGTGTGTGAGGGGGGGGGGGGGTGTTTGTATGTGTGTGTGTGTGGGAGTGTTTGTATGTGTTTTGGCACCCATGCATGATTAATGCCCAATCAGAATGTTTATGTATTATCCCTATCTGTGTGTGTGTGTGTGTGTGTGTGTGTGTGTGTGTGTGTGTGCGTGCGTGTGTGTGCGCGCGT
>JAOPHQ010002227.1:0-14200 GCA_030340625.1 Merluccius polli
CCTTCCACAGCCCCGGGCCCTGTGTGCTTATATAGCACATAATGAGCAAATTGCTCCTAGCTGCTGCTCCCATAGAGACGCTAATAAAGGCCATTAGAGGAGGCAGCTGGGAAGGGGCTGAAGGTTGGAAGGGCGCTGTGCAGAGTGGTTAGTCTGAGCACGGCGGCCCGGGAGGGGGGCCTCGGAGAGAGGCGCGAGCGGGGCCCCGGCAGAGGGGGTGGGCGGGCGGGGTGGGTGGTTTCTTCGGACACGGACCCAGACGGAGTTGAACACCCACTCGTATACCAGGATGTACCGCGCGCCAAGGTCCAGGGGGTGAAAAAACCAACCCCCCACCACCACCACACCCACACCTACACCCACCATCACCACCATGGCCGTTCCCCCTGCTGTATCTCTCCTCCGCCCTCTATCCTTTTTCGCCTCCTGTCCGCCTTCGGTGTGCCTATCATTCCCGCCAGGGGTTATTCAGCACGGGCTTGGCTGGGGCCGAGGGTGATTTATGGCGGTGCAGTAGTGTGAGGAGGTGTTGCTGTGGTGGTGGTGGTGGTGGTGCTCAGCTGCTGGGGATCAGCATGAGGGGGGAGGAGGGCACTGGCCTCCCTGGGCCCCGGCCAGAACCACAGAGAACGAGGGAGACCGAGAACGGGACAGAGATAGCAGCAGCATCAGCCAGACACCCACCACCCAAGGGTGACCGAACCCCACTCGGGATAAACACATAATACCACAATAACACTGTGTGTAAAGTGAACACAAGCTCACTGGTGCAGAGGGGGAGTGCACGCACGCACGCGCGCACGCACGCACCGCACACACACACACATACAAAATAGTCCAAATAAATACATATTTCAAGGGCTTGTTTTTGGTGGTTGGAAGGAGGATTATACAGATCTGCGAGAATCCGTTGACTAAAAAGATATCTCAATGTTTACAGTGTAAGCGGCTAGGAGGGGGGAAATCACTGAAGTAATTGCATGCTATGTGGTTGCCCTAGAAACTTGTTAAATGCACCAAGGGAAAATTGATTTATCCAAAAATTGCTTTCACAATTACAGCTAAGCCAAAGCGAGGAAAAGTCATTTGTTTTTTCTCCCTAAAATAGCAGCAAGCTTTCAATTGCTCATCTGGTGTTTTTCCGTCACTGGCCTGGCTTAGAAGCTTTAATCTTGATTAAATACAGTAAACACTAACTTCTGTGGCAATGCTACAGAGCACTGGGCTTGGACGTTAACATGCTATTTAGACACAACAGCCATTCATGTTTGTGTACGTTTAGCACGAAATGTGAGGAGAAAAATATAAACGCACAACGGTTTCCCGTGATTAGGTGCTTTTTTCAAACCAAATGTCTTCAAATCAAACAAATGAAAAAAAACATTAAAAAAAGGTAATTTGTTTAAAACCAAACACTTCACCATGATGTCACCTATAGATGAAGCCCCTACGCACAGCCAGTTTATGCTATAACACAGTGTAAAGCCAATGCGAACACCAATCCATATGTATCCTATTTCCCTCCTCTCTCACAGGCTCCACCAGCATTCATCTACATTAGGCTGGGACTTCCTCTCTGTAGCCACAGGCAACCAGGACCACAGCAGCACCCGTCTTCACAGGCCCTCTCCTTGGCCTCCATGGACCAGCCGGTAGCTGCACCACCTAGCATCTCCCCGGGTTTAAGCAGGCTGTACTGCACCAGGCATTGTGGCTTGCTGATTGGTTCACTATGAAGGGATAAATGTACAACGAGCCCGTCATATTGGGTGACGCAAGACCTTTTCGAAATAATGACCAGCTCGCTGTACATTATCCCACTTATTACACTGCTGCTTACTAAAGAAATCTAGAATTTGACACAAAATATAACAACAAAAAATGATTTTATCGATTTTAAAATGATTTTATTGCTTCCGCTAAAAAAAAAAAGTTGGTTTGATTCTATGGTTGGAAATAGCATCCATAGCTACAGTCTGTTATCCATAGCAGCGGTCCGCTATTCAGAAATAACAGACCATATAGTGCTGTAATTGACCAATCAGAATCGAGTATTCAACAAAGCTGTGTAATAACACTGAATAGAAACAAGGGGAACTTAAAGCCCCGCCTCATTTTAGGGTGTCCATGACAACATTTTAGGCAGTTATGCCGTTCCACGAAAATGGAGTGGTACTGTATGAGTAACATACCAAATATATAACATTTTCCAGTCTTTTCTTTGGCGAGACTTAAAGCTCATATTTATTTACGGTATGCACTATACCGAACGTAAGGGAAGGATCGAAACACCATACAAAAAGGTAATTGAACTAAAATGGCCCATGATGCACCAGGAGGATACACCATATTAGCAGACGAGCCTTCAGCTGGTATGGCGTTGGCGTTCTTCCCACAGCAGAAGTCAGAGGATGTAGAGGTGTTGAGCATCGTGTGGAGCGACTACCCCACCACAGGGAGTAGCTGTGACGGCACATGCAAAGTTGTGCAATGTCGAGAGATCAGAAATAGAAACGTGAGACACTGAAGCCTGTTGCTTGATAGTATATTATTCTGCTAATTAGATCCATGTCTAATTTGCCTTCCCAATGCATATAATGCATTATTTTTTCCTTTAATCCATAGAACAATGTCCTATAATGTCCTATAATCTAGATTCCAGATTATAGTTTGTATAGAATAAGACACCACCATATACATCTGCAAGTTTCAAGCACTTCAATTCAGACTTTTTAATACCACTGAGAACACAGTTTTATACCGATTTCACGGCACAGCGGTGTAAGGGTAAATGATAGTCCTCAACCTGGATTTTTATTTTATTTTAAGTATACACATGTATTTGTATTGTTATTTGTTTATTTGTTGTCAGTTTATCTCAGCAGTGCTACTTGTAAAAAGTATCCTGCACGCGCATGAAGTTATCGCGCCAGTGCAGTGGTCAACACAGCTTGTGCATGCCGCAGGAGGCAAATAAATATCTATTTCACATAAAATGCATTAAAGTTTGACATTTATTGGTTTGAGGTTTATTATTTTTCCTCTCCCGACAGTCGCATAAAATATTTAAGACCTATGCAAATGGAACTCAAGACCCTGATATAAGTCGTCAGGTGGAGCAGCCAATGGGAGCGCAGTGCAACGGGGGTACGGCCGTGACTGCGCGCCCCCCCTCCCCGTGTTACTGGCAGGATCTTCCGGGCGCCGCAAAAGCCCGGTCCCGTGCCGACCGGTCCAGACCGCCCCGCCAGGCGGGCTCCCCGGACACATATGGTGTGTGAGACTCTGCACGGAGACAAGAGGCCTGGAAGTGTAAACAAGGGCCATATATTCGCTCCAGTGTCGAATTTAAACAGGGGGGGCGACGCGCGGCCACCTGGCTCCCTCGATGTTTAGAAGCACAGAGAGTCACAGGCTCCTTCCTCTTCTGCTGGTTCCCTTTTTAAGCTTTCAAAATATAGACAGAATTTCCTGAGTGCTACTCAGAGTGACTTGCATCTTGGCTGACTGAGCCGTGACCTGTTGTATTTTGCACAGACTAGTGGCAAATCTCGAATATCAGCCGTCATGTCGGGGACAAATCGGGGACAAATCGGACACACTCGTCGACTCAAGACGAGGCAAGGCAAGTATATTTATATAGCGCCGTTCAAACACAAGGGCATTCATAGTGCTTTACAAAGGAAGAAAGCAAAAATCACAAGGGCAATCAGTATAGGATAATTAAAAACAAGTGAGTCCCAGACTCACCTAGAGGTGCTCTTGTTGCTGAGGGTGGAGGTGAGTGAGGTGTGGCTGCTCTTCTCTGGAGGTGTGTCCGAAGGGGAGGCCAGGGAGGGGGAGGGCTGCATTTCCACCGAGTCACTGCTGCCTTGGGATCCGTCATCTGCTGCCAGGGTGGGACTGTCTCCCGGTGATCCTGCATGAAAAATAATAATATTTAGTGAATGTGATTGCGCATCTGCTTAAAGCCAGGAACACACTAGAAGACTGTTTTTGCAATCCTAACCGAATGTAAAAAGACTGGGCATCGCACATTTTAATGGCTAGATTACAGAAGTCGATGAATGGACAACGTTCACCAGCCTCAACTACGCGCTCACGTTCAGATTGGTCCAGGAAGCGGGAGGGAGGCTACAGAACGACTGTGAATCCTAAGATCCTAGAGTGACCTGCTGTATTTTGCACAGACTAGTGGCAAATCTTGAATATCAGTTGTCACGTCGGGGACAAATGGAAACAAATAGCTTCCAAACCAATGAGAAGAGTCACACATGGCGCCCAAGATGGCTGCCTTATGCCTTTATGCATAGAGAAGTGGATTTAGAGTCCAATAGATCTCTTTTTGGGGCTGCCATCCATCCGCTTGACCTCGTCGGTGTATTGTGTTAATGACAGCTTATTTAAGATTTCATATTTGATAACTGCACAATATGTCCTTTTTACATTGTTGCAGCCAAAATAATTCAGTGTTTTCGATGATAATGCCGAGAGGTTTTTTTCCCCAGAGCTGTTTGGAGAGGTAAACATTTAAAAATAAAGTTGCAGAATAAAGTTGAGCTGTTTTATAGTCATTGGAAGTTGCATAAAAACAAACATTCAAATATTCAAAGAATGCACTTTGAATATGCCATAGAGGTGAGAGTGTGAAGTGTGAAGAGGAGGCAACTTTAGAATAGGGAACCTGTGTGGGTTAAGTGTCAAACTACTAGTATATTAGTTATGAGCAAGACCTCACTTCAGAATGGGGAACATATTCTGAGTTAGAAAGACTTAATTTACAGTTATTTGGACACTATTTTGTGTTTGGTTATCAATAAGTTGTAATTAGAAGTTTACTGAGGGAAAACTCTTAGTTAATGGCCTAGTAGTTGTAGAATATGGTCATGCAGAATAAGGCATTAATAAGTTCTTTCTAATGACTAATAAAGAGCTAATATGCTACTAGTATGCATGCTAATAAGCAACTAGTTAATGGTGAATATGTGGTCCCTAATCTAAAGTGTTACCGATTCATAGGGGTCCATGTCCACACTTTTTTGAATATCTCATGAATTACTGTTTATTTACTATTCACTTTAACTAATATTTATTTAACAGATAGTAAATCATTTCAAGCCTCGTTTCTATGTACAGTGTTGTGTTGTCTCTGTCAATATTCTCAAGGCTGCGAGCCCTTCCCTAATAAAATCTCTAGGTGGTTATTATTTACTATTTTCTTTGCCAAAACAAACAATACAGGTAAAAACGGGTGGAATAATTTTCCACATTATCCACCTCACTGGCAAATCATTACACAGAAACTAAAACACTGCAGTTCAGTGATTAAAAATAGAAATTACATTCATTCCCGGAACATACAAGACAAATACAGGAACAAACAGACTTGAGTGCACACATACGCATATCACTCGCGCACACACACACACACACACACGCACACGCACACAGGCACACACACACACACACACACACACCTTTCATTCCCCTCTCTGAAACAGCCTAGCCCTGCAGAGCTGAGACAAGTTTAAATCCATTACCCGAGACCTATATACAAGATACACAGGTTTTTATAAAAAAGGATTACGCATTTCATCCTAGTTATTAAAAATACCCCCTTGGTAAAAGCTGTCGCAATATAAAGGCAAGGCAATCTGGTAAGGAGATTTTCCCTTCTTTGTTATTGGGTGGTGAGGAAGGGATTTGCACAGCCTGGGGCAGAGACTGCAGGGGATTCAACATGGAGCTCAGCAGGCCAACATTCCTAATATCAATGAGGAGTGTATATATATATATATATATATATATATACACTCACCGGCCACTTTATTAGGTACACCTTGCTAGTACCGGGTTGGACCCCCTTTTGCCTTCAGAACTGCCTTAATCCTTCGTGGCACAGATTCAACAAGGTACTGGAAACATTCCTCAGAGAGTTTGGTCCATATTGACATGATAGCATCACGCAGTTGCTGCAGATTTGTCGGCTGCACATCCATGATGCAAATCTCCCGTTCCACCACATCTCAAAGGTGCTCTATTGGATTGAGATCTGGTGACTGTGGAGGCCATTTGAGTACAGTGAACTCATTGTCATGTTCAAGAAACCAGTCTGAGATGATTCGCGCTTTATGACATGGCGCGTTATCCTGCTGGAAGTAGCCATCAGAAGATGGGTACACTGTGGTCATAAAGGGATGGACATGGTCAGCAACAATACTCAGGTAGTCTGTGGCTTTGACACGATGCTCAATTGGTACTAATAAGCCCAAAGTGTGCCAGGAAAATATCCCCCACACCATTACACCACCACCACCAGCCTGAACCGTTGATACAAGGCAGGATGGATCCATGCTTTCATGTTGTTGACGCCAAATTCTGACCCTACCATCCGAATGTCGCAGCAGAAATCGAGACTCATCAGACCAGGCAACGTTTTTCCAATCTTCGATTGTCCAATTTTGGTGAGCCTGTGCGAATTGTAGCCTCAGTTTCCTGTTCTTAGCTGACAGGAGTGGCACCCGGTGTGGTCTTCTGCTGCTGTAGCCCATCCGCCTCAAGGTTCGACGTGTTGTGCGTTCAGAGATGCTCTTCTGCATACCTCTGTTGTAACAAGTGGTTATTTGAGTTACAGTTGCCTTTCTATCAGCTCGAACCAGTCTGGCCATTCTCCTCTGACCTCTAGCATCAACAAGGCATTTGCGCCCACAGAACTCACTGGATATTTTCTCTTTTTCGGACCATTCTCTGTAAACCCTAGAGATGGTTGTGCGTGAAAATCCCAGTAGATCAGCAGTCTCTGAAATACTCAGACCAGCCCGTCTGGCACCAACAACCATGCCACGTTCAAAGTCACTTAAATCACCTTTCTTCCCCATTCTGATGCTCGGTTTGAACTGCAGCAGATCGTCCTGACCATGTCTACATGCCTAAATGCATTGAGTTGCTGCCATGTGATTGGCTGATTAGAAATTTGCGTTAACGAGCAGTTGGACAGGTGTACCTAATAAAGTGGCCGGTGAGTGTATATATATATACACACACACACACACACTTCCAATCTATGTACACTAGCAATGCCTTCATGAGACACCTTTCAGTTTAAAGCCTCCCACCAAACAACGCTGCAAAACTACAGTAGTGGTCTGTTAAAGTGTGTTATAGGCTGTGTTGAGCGCACACAGCTGGTGAGACCGCTGAGCTCACTGGTGCACAGCTCTGGTGGCCGTCCCGTCCAGGCTCTATTCTGAGCCCCTTAATGATGCGCATGCATTTACGGCGTGCCGTTCGGCCAGCGGTCCCGAAGCTACGTGTCGTGCGGGTTCCCCCCCCCGCCTTTGTTTCCTTTGTTTTGTGGTTTCGTTGTCTTCCATGTTGGCCGTTTGGTAAATGTTTGACTATTTTGTTGCAGTGACGGAAACCTGACAAAAAGTGTTTAATGTGTGCGTATGTACGTGCGTGTCTCTCATCGCTCCTCATGTCCCGGGTGTAATATTAAGTTTAGTGTGTGTGTATGTGTGTGTGTGTGTGTGTGTGTGTGTGTGTGCACACGCATGTGTGCGTGTCTCTCGCCGCTCCGGATGTCCAGGGTGTGTTTAATGTCAAGGTTTGTTTAATGTGCTTGTGTTTGTGTGCTTGCATGTGTGCGCGTGTGTGTGTGTGTGTGCGTGTTTAATGTGTGTGCATGCACGTGTCTCTCACCACGCCGGTTGTCCAGGGTGTAATTATAAGTTTAATGTGTGTGTGTGTGTGTGTGTGCATGCACGTGTCTCTCACCACTCTGCATGTCCAGGGCCTCTGGGTTGTACACGGCCAGGGGTCTGCTCTGGCGAATCTGCTTCTTGGACTGCCTGTGGGGGGCCAACAGGACCGGCCCGGCCAGCGGAGGGCAAGACTCTGGGGCTTCTGCAAAGATCTGGATGCACAAAGTGTTGCTGTGAGTTTGTGTGTGAGTGTGTGTGTGTACGTGGGGGGGGGTGGGGTCACGAGACCACCAAGACAAAAGACACAGCAGCACACACTCTTATATGAGAGAGTTAAAGGAACAAATAACGCTGCAGTGAATGGACCGGACGTCAATAGCTTCTGTTTTTAAAATGCTCTGCTGTCCTCACGTGTCCGTGAAATTGATCGACATCAATTGAAATTGATCGGCGCATCCTTCCATCCGAAGGAAGGATGTGCAGTCCCAGACGCAAGCTTATTAGAAACGTTACATAATGAAGTTGTTTTGCACTGGCGGTATATACAAGAAAACAAAAACACTGAGGAAAGCGCTGCCCAGGAAGACCCCATGCGGTCCAGGGCGTTGGGTCTCTGAGCTCATGACCCCTCATTCTCTGAGAGACCGCACAGCCAAATAAACCGCGTGTTCAGCTTCAAGGAGGATCGGAGGGTGGCGGGGCGGGGTGGGTGTGTGGGTCGAGGGGGGGGGAGTGTTTACACCAACATCGTGTTTACATCTACATTTCAGATGTGGACTTGAAAGAGACGAGGGGCTACAGAGGAGAGAACGTCTGCTCGGAGTCTCAGAAGAAGAAGGATCACAAAGGACGAGAAGAGGGAGGAAGGAAAGACGCAAGAGAGAGAGCGGGAAGAGTGAGAGCGAGAGCGAAAAAGAGAAGAAAAAGTTGGAGAGTGGAGGAAGTGAGAGCCAGACATAGAAAAGAGGGGGAGGAAGGGAGACGTGTAAATGAGAGATAGAGAGAAAGTTTGTAGCGGAAAAAAAGGCAGAGAGAGAGAGACAGAAAGTGAGAAATACAATATTGCTGAGGTCTCTCTCTCCCCTCTCTCTCTCTCTCTCTCCCTCTCTCTCTCTCTCTCTCCCTCTCTCTCTCTCTCTCTCTCTCTCCCTCTCTCTCTCTCCCTCTCTCTCTCTCTCTCCCTCAGCATCCGAGGGTATCAACAGTCTAGAG
Source organism: Merluccius polli (assembly GCA_030340625.1). Classification (NCBI taxonomy): domain Eukaryota; kingdom Metazoa; phylum Chordata; class Actinopteri; order Gadiformes; family Merlucciidae; genus Merluccius; species Merluccius polli. Next base: position 8,916 of record JAOPHQ010002227.1, read on the forward strand.
TGAAACTCGTCTGCGAGGGAAAAGCTCATGTCTGTCTGCTAAACTTTTTCCACCAGCACTGTGAACTTTTCCCTCCATTGCCCCGCTGCATGCTAACACGGCCCTCCATCACCGTGGACGGTGTGAGGTGCCACCAGGTAGGGAGGGTTCGGCTAGTGAGCTAGCTAGCTGAGCAGTGCAATGTGTTATCCTTCATTTGTGTTAGCACATTAACACGGCCCGTCGACTATTGTTAAGAGCTACGTGTTCTCCCACCCCATATTTTAGCTTCAAAAATGTGCTAAGAAGCTAACAAGTCATTATGTATATATTATGTGTACGTGTATATATGTATATACACACAAAAAAGCGGTGCCTTTTGCCGTTACAGAGCATTTGATGAATATATTTTGACACACTATGGGCTCCCCCTGTTGGCTGCCAACAGGGGCAGCGTTCTGAACAATAGCTGCAGGAGGATAGCAAAAGCTTATGTTACATTTATCTCACTGTAAGAACGCCTTGATAGGAAGCCAAAAACTCACGGTTGAGCAGCAATGCTTGAAACAAGATGCAAACACTGTTGAATTTACCATTGCATGTTAATGACACAAACTGCATAATGTCAATGGATGATCTCTCTTCTTTCTGCTGCAATACATTTGGTGGTTGAAAGAAAAAAACAATACAACAAAAGGCGGTCTTTGGCTGCGAATTTCCCCGCATGAATTTAACCACCGCAAATTTTCGTTTTCACCCTCCATTTATAATTTCAATAGGGCATGCTATGGGAGTGGCTTACCTTCTGATGCTGCTCGATGAGGATCTCCACCACAATGTTCTGGAACTTTAGATCCATGATGGCCGCCACGGTTTCCTCCTGTGGTCTCATCAGTGTGGGGCCAAACACTACGCCCAGGTTGGCCACGGTCATTAGGTTCTGCTCACTGTGGTCCGCAACACTGGGGAACATACAACATACACCTCAAATCTTTTTTTCATTCTACATTTTCCTTAAAAAATATATATTATTCCCTTTTAAACTTGTTAGCTGACATTGTAGTCAATAGTGGATCCAAAGGCATCTTGCTCTTACAGACAATGGGATTTGAACCCGGAACCTTTTGGCTCAAAGACAAAACACCCTCAGCATCTTGCCCTCAGATTACTTATTTGCCCATTCATGTTACCAATCTATTGAACTGAGCACGTCCAAAAAACAAAGTTTTCTTTTTTTGTGTATAGTATCCGACCAATACTAATGCCACTGGGGCCTGGCCTCCTTCAGTAATCAATAGGCAGTTGGTCCTGCCTGCAGCACAGCCAATCAAATCCTTGAGTGATCAGATCCCATGCCGTCCCATCCTGCGCTAACAGTCTGTTTACTTTGGAGATGGATCCCATTACAGAGAAAAGCAAGTTCTGGTGCAGTCTTAAAACAAAGACGCGCTTATAATCCTTTTCAAAACCCATCAACAACACCCACCAAATGCGACACACTTTGAATCGTTCGCTGGCTTTCCTTGACCAATGTAAATGTGACAGAGTGAGGGCTGCCCTGTAGTCGGACTATGATGTCTGGCGTTTATTCCAACGTAGCGCCAATACGAAGGCCTGCATTATGCTATATGCTGTTTTCTACTGTTGTTAATATGAAGTTATCTTTTGTGACGGTGTCACTGGCTGAGCCATACCCCTTCTACTGAGTCTATGAAAAATATACAAACACCACATCCACCTTTCATCTAATCAGTTCATTGGTTTTTACTTCAATGTAATTTATTTTGTCAAAAGCAAGAAAACATAATAATGAATAATGAAGTGAAATAAATGTGAAAATGGTAGCATTAAGACACATTATAATGTGATAATTAGGTCTGAATTAAGTTTCATCACACACTTAAGTGTAAATAACAAATTTGTTCAGTTACACAGACAGGTGGAGCGATTTCTACACGGAAAATGTGACGCTGCGCGACCCATCTGCAGCAAGTGAGAGAGAGTGAGGGAGGTTTAAATAGCATCAAAGGGTACCTTTGATGCCACAAAACACCACTGACATGTTGCATTTATAACATCTCAGAAGCCATTACAGATACAACTGTGAATTTTTGGCTTTGCGCCGTTTCCCCTGCAGGATGGGCACAGACGCCAACTTCAGAAAAAAATGCCTCTCTCTCTTTCTCACTCAATCTCTCTCTCTCTGCAGTCTGGAGAATTTCATGCTGGATAATCCAAATTCAATGTCAATTTATTTTACCAAAGCCCAAATTCTGTGGCAGGTTTCTATGAAATAAGATTCGGCAGACTTTGACAGCCTACAGGGGAGGGGAGATTATTTACTTATCTTTAATTTACTTCTATTTCGTTTATTAAAAGCTCACCGAGGTTTAAACCCTGTAATGATAGCCAGCGGTATTTTTAAAAACCTCCCATCCTGTCTAATCTCCTAAATGGAGCTGGGCAGAACGGTTGTCCATTCATGGTGAATGGGGTAAGCTCAAGAGAGGCTTTAATTTGAGTGCTTCCCTTTTTCTTTTTTACTTTTATTCGACTGCATTTCATTTGGCTGCCGGGAGTTGGGGATGCGGCACGTTGAACAGGTAAAGCGGGACAGATCTAACAACTGTAAATATTACAACCTGCCTGTGATCTAATGAAAGAGCAAGAAAGTTCAGCTTGCTGGCTGCCTCCAACTTGAGAGAGAGAGAGAGAGAGAGAGAGAGAGAGAGAGAGAGAGAGAGAGAGAGAGAGAGGGAGAGAGAGAGAGAGAGAGAGACAGAGAGAGAGACAGAGAGAGAGACAGAGAGAAAGACAGAGAGAGAGAGCAACAGAGAGAGACAGAGAAAAGCAAGAGAGCAGAAGACAGACATGGAGAGAGAGAAAGAGGAAGAGAGAAGAGATGGGAGTGACAGCAGGGAAGGGGGAGTGAAAAAGTGTGGGAGTGAGCGAGAGAGAGAGAAAGGGAGAGCATGTGGAGTGAGAAAGAGGAGATAGACAGAAAGATGAGAAGGGAAAGAGAGAAACAGAAGAGGGAGGAGGAGGAGGCAGGGGAGGAAGAGGAGGGAAGGGGAGGAGGGGAGTGGGGAGGATGGAGGAGAAGAGTGGCTGAACAGTCACCAAGGAGCTGAGTTCACTCACTTGGCCAGATGCTTGAGGACGAGCCCCAGGATGTGTTGGTTCTTGTCGGGCAGCTTGTGGACCAGGCAGTGGATGGCTTGGAACCGAGATTCTGGACTACCACCCTCTGTTGCAGAGTGGGAGCAGCGATACACACACACACACACACACACACACACACACGTTACTAGCCTAGCATTTTCCCACAGCGGAAAGATGCCATCGCTGCTCAGGTTGGCCACTGTACAGTGTTACAGCACAGTCGACTGAAGGGCACTTGAGTGTTCACGTGTTATTGATATGCTTTTGTTGTGCAGAGCTGCACATAGGCTAGCTGACTTGGACAGCTATGTCTATGTCTGTCTGGCTGGTATTTACAGTGAGAGACACTGTATATGTATATACTGTAAACACAAATACTTTATAAAGTATACATGTATATTGACATTCCCATTAGGCAGAATAACTGTTAATTTTAATTTTGTCAGCCACAATGAGCAACAGTTTCAGTTTATGCTCATCCATACATGATGAAGAAGGGTTAACCACAAAACTGTGTGAAATATGTGTAAATCTAAGTAAGGCAGAGGTGTTATGGTGATATACTGTATGGTGTGGAGCCTGGTGGAAACTGGCAGCAGGGTTAGCTATGCTGGCTGGGAAAGATAGTTTTGTGTTGCTGCTGCCGCTACCGTGTAAAAGGGTTGTGTTAAAACCTCAAAGATCATTTCTTAAACATGCACTCACACATGGGCATCTGGCCGCCCACACACACACACACACACACACACACACACACACACACACACACACACACACACACACACACACACACACACACACACACACACACACACACACACACACACAACTATTGCAATAGAAACAACAAGAATTTGATCATGGAAAAAGCTTCTTATGGATGCTGTCATCCATCAAAATATTTAAGTGGTAATCCAACCCCCCCGCCCCCCACACAAACACACACACACACTACCCCCCTCCCTTTTCCTTATGTGGGCATTGCGAGTGCTAGATAAATATGTCAACCTAATCCAATTACAACACATTTTGTAATGGGACACGTGTTTGACTCTAGTTTGATTTTAAAGTGATTTTTTTGTGGCTTAATAGTGTTTAGAGTTATTTGCATGTTTGCTCTCTTTTATAGTCAAACTAAATTACAAGTGTTAATTATATGCCTCCCTTTAGCTTTAACACATTGTGGTAATCGTGGTTAACTGAAATAGCTCATGAAAAGTATATTGATTTCAATAAATATCTGTGCTAAATAAGCCTGAGTGGAAGCGTTTATCTGTATTCTATTGGCTGAGACATCTCCGTCTGGGTCTGAATGGACAGCCAGAGACATTTTTAAACCTTGGCCTAGCAATTCTCAAATCTCTCTGCGAGTTGTTTTCCCCATATTGTCAACATGAATGGCGGTAATTAGAAAGCTAGGACAGAGGCAACTAACAACAACAACAACATGGTCAATTCAATAAAACAATTCTAGTTGACAAAATGCATTTGTGCTGTATGGGTGGTCCTCAAATGTAATGCAAACAGTGGTTGGGGGGTAGTGTTAATCCATACAAATGCAGTTTTGTGAAAACTTACTTGCAGGATTGATGAAGTCTTTATAAAGTCCATAGGTCATCAATGGCTCAGGAAGGCTCCTTGAGCGATCAAAAAAGAGAGAGTGAGAGACAAAGAGAGAGAGAGAGAGACAAAGAGAGAGAGAGAGAGAGAGACAGAGAGAGAGAGAGAGGCAGAGAGACAGAGACAACGAGAGAGAGAGAGAGAGAGAGAGAGAGAGAGAGAGAGAGAGAGAGAGAGAGAGAGAGAGAGAGAGAGAGAGAGAGAGAGAGAGAGAGAGAGAGAGAGAAAGAAAGAAAGAAAGAAAGAAAGAAAGAAAGAAAGAAAGAAAGAAAGAAAGAAAGAAGAAGAAAGAGAGGGAGGCAGAGAGAAGGAGAAAAAGGAAAAGAGAGTAAGCGAGTTAAAGTGAGCAGGGAGGGACATAAATAGACGGTGCACTGTTTTATAGGGTCTGCACACAGCAATGATTAATGTGGCTGTGCCAGGGGATGGAATTAGATGGCGCGCCCGTTGAGATAACCAAGTTCATCTGAAGGTACTTTCACACTGCGGCTGGAGCCTGGCCAAGGCTACTTAGACCCAGAGGA
>JAOPHQ010002228.1:0-15962 GCA_030340625.1 Merluccius polli
GTGGGAGATTCAGTGTGATTCGGCTGGATCTCACAGATCTCTATAGACGCTTGTTTGGATTCACGCACAATGCATCCCCGGGCTGCGGGTACCCCTAGCTGCGGCCGTACGTACAGCATCTAGTCGCTGCTCTCCGAGAATCCATGTTGTTCCGTTATGTATTGTATTGGACGGATTCGGTGGTCTTCATTAAAGGCGTTCGACGTGAGATTGGAGAGTTGTAGAGCAAAAAAGAGAGAGCAACCATCAAAAAGAGCGCAACCACCAAAAACGTCCCATCCCTCTCTGCTCCCTCCGTCCCTACATTTCTATGTGTTGCATTTCACCCACCTGTGATGGACAGGCGAGATGGATTCCCCCCGAAGCAATCAGGGAAGAGATGTCCTGATTGGTCAGAAATGAACCCGTAGCTAAAATCTAAATTGTCTCATACAGAGACAGGCGCAGTCAACCAGAAACAGATATGCTCACTGCGCATTTCACTCACTAATAGCTGACGGATGGCTAGGCCATTTCTAACAAATTGCACTCAAATGATAGCTCTTAAACCTAACCTGTAATTTATTGATTTATTTAAACCAATTATTTAAATAATTGGGGGGTTCAAATATGATGTATTGCACAGATAGTGGCAAAAAGGGGAAATGCCGAGAGCCACTAAAGCCAATGCCAACAGAATGGAAACGTGTCATCATTCCTTTCCTCTAACCCTCCTCCTCTCTCCCATTCCTTCCTTCCTCTCTCTCTCTCTCTCTCTCTCTCTCTCTCTCTCTCTCTCTCTCTGTTCCACAGGCTGCACTCTCTACCTCTATGACACGGACGGGCGCTCGGCCATCGACAACAACAGCGTCCCCAAGCACGCGCTGTGGGCCGAGAACAGCATCGTCCAGGCTGTCCCCGAACACCCCAAGAAGGACTTTGTGTTCTGCCTCAGCAACTCAGTGGGGGACGCTTTCCTGTTCCAGGTGGGCGGGAGGACACACACACACACACACACACACACACACACAACATGCACACACACACACACACACACACACACACACACAAACATGCATGCACACACACGCACGCGCGCGCGTGCACACACACACACACACACACACACACACACACATGCACACACTGAATGTTATGCCCCCACAGACTCACTACCTCCACAGATCTGCATACAAAGAACTCCCCTCTTCCGGGAAGGTATTTGTCAGGATACACACACACACACAGACACACACACACATACATGTGTGTGTGCCAGATAAGCCACTGAGCTGATGTCCTTTGGGTTGGACGTGTTTAAAGGCCACATGTCGTATTTGTGACAGCGCTCCAGCACGGCGGCCATTGTATGATATTAACGGCCGTTGTCTGCGGCGACATTCAATCAATGGATTGAAAGACAAATGATTAAACAATGACGGGGTTTCCGCTCGTAGCCGTCCCTCAGGGGTGAACCATCCGGACCCGCGCGCGTCTCTTGTCTTTGCCGCTTTCCGTCCCCCGTGCGTCGGCTCAGGCGTTCCCCGATTGGCCGATACGCGGCACCAGAGAAAGGCTCTGATCCGAGCCCTGTAGTTGTCCCGGTTACAGACAATGCTGGCCGGACCATTACATAGCCTAATTATTTGGGGGGATCGTGAGTTTGTGGGAAATGGGGAAAACAATTTTGAACCAAATTTGAAACCAACAAAATCAGGCTTTTTCATACCCACCACACCCAACACAACGCAACACACCACAAAGTAATGAGAGAGAGATCCTGTCTTTATTTCATCTCTCTCTCTTCATCTGCTTTGGCTGCGGTAACACCTGAATGTCCCCTCAGGGAGTAATAGTAAGTAATGAGTAAGGAGTAATACTCCCTGAGGAGTACTCTTAAAGCGTGTGGTCTCATCCTGTGTGTTTCATGTGTTGTCCCCCTGGACAGACGTCGAGTCAGACGGAGCTGGAGAACTGGATCACGGCGATCCACTCGGCGTGCGCCGGCGCGCTGGCGCGTCACCACCACCGCGAGGACACGGTGCGCCTGCTGCGCACGGAGGTCCGCAAGCTGGAGCAGAAGATCGACATGGACGAGAAGATGAAGAAGATGGGGGACATGCAGCTGTCCACCGTCACCGACGGCAAGAAGAGGAAGACCATCCTGGAGCAGGTAACGCAGCTCGAAAAAAACCAAAATTTCCCTGTGCGCCCCCGAAAATGTCACGACCGACCGTCCGCCGCTTACCGACGGTGATCACAGGCTTGACATTTTGATGAACGCTATCGGATTTCCAAGAATGTATTCGCCGGAGCCGCTGGGGTAGACGTTGCGTAACATCGTGACATTTAGCAGCGGCTTTGGAAACGCGCGGCGGTTGTCGTTCGCGGTGGAACCCCCGGTGAGCGTTGCAAGTATCCCTCGGCGGCGCCAGTTTCAACACGCGTCGCTATGTTTCTTTGTTTCGGTTCGACAATGTATTGCGTGAAAACAAATAAACGAACACACTCACATTACAATGTTCCAAGGATGAAGCGCAGCTCTGGCGAATGTCAGCAATGTGAACGCCATGGAGAGGAATGGGACCTGTTTGACCGGCCCATGCACCGCACATAATAACACACACTATCCTCTTAGCGTTCGGTCGATCGGAACAGATCAATTACACACTTTTTCACTCTTCACTTTTTCGCTGAATTGATGACACGAGCAGACGGATTGTACCCTATGGTACGTTGCTGCTAATTATAATTATACACTGGTGTACGTTGAGTGTAATACTGATGTCACCGTGTTTGAAGACATGATGACATGTACACTCGTCGTATTCATTCTATCTGGAGTCAGCTGAGAGGACGCAGAACAGGACTGTGCTTTGTGTGTGTGTGTGTGTGTGTGTATTATTCCTGCGATGCTATAGTGTAGGCTAAGAAACATCACTGTGATTTTGGTTCTGGCGCACATATGTGCATTTTAATAGTTCCTGCGTGAGCGTGTGTGTGTGTGCGTGTGTGTGCGTGTGCGTGAGTCATCCCTCTGTGTTCTACGGGGCCTGGCGGCGGGTCAGTGACCGGTGTCCATGTGGATGAGTAACAGCTCCCTGCTCGGCTATCTCACCCATACCACCATCCCACAGATAAGACGTGGACACGTGGACACACTCCAGCGCTATTCACCGAGTTTATATAAGACGCTCCTCTCGCATAAACACGGGGTTTAGTCAGCGAGCCAGCATGCCAATGAGCATGCTGGCTTTTTATTTTCTTTCTCACCGCTGCAGAGTCTGGGCATCTGGGCACGTCTGGGCAAAGAAAGTGATTTGATTTATTTGAGTGTTGACATCGTGAAACCCCATCCGACCAGAACTATTAGTCCACCCCAGAATTCAATTTCGTCTCTTGAAACCAGGTTGGATTTGTGGAGAACGACGGAGGTGCGATCCCAGTCACAGAGGGCGTTAACGTTAGACGGGTGGAGAGCAGGTTTTTGTGTGTGTGTGTGTGTGTGTGTGTATGTAGCGCCTCTACCTTTTTTATAAAAATAACCACACACATCATTTCATGGCTGCGGTGGAAAAATAACGTATCGAATTATATAGCACCTTTCTATAATCCCGAGGCGCTTTACAGTGGGTTGAAGAGGAACAAAAACAAGCAGAAACAAAACAACATAGATCGGCTCTAAGCCGTGAGGATGTCGCCTCCCTCAACGTAGTGCCCAGGCTCAGGACGCGCACTTGCACCGCGCTTACGAGATCAAGCAAGTAGTCTTGCATCTAGTCGGCGAGAGCGAGAGAGCGTCTCATCCTCGGTGGCCGGGCGTCTTATGCACATGACCTCCGGGAACAGATGACATTCAGCTGTATGTGATGGGCACTAATTCCTCGCTTCGCTGTCGATGGTTGAATCAACTCGCAGGCCTCTGTCATCTCCGAGAGATCAGTGTATGCAAATGGTTCCACTCAACCTTTACCGGCCTTGAACTTGTATTTAAATGAGGCGTTTCCCTGCTAGTGGGCTGGAGCGGGCAAGCGGCATAGGGAGTCAATAGAAAGCTGCATGGCCTTTCACTGCCACAGCAAAGTTATATATCCTATGTTTGTATTCCTCCATCAATCAGTGCACGCTTACAATTACCTTTGTAGCGGTAGACCCCGTCGCACGCCACCCACGTGGCTTTGCTGGGCTCCTGTCTCTCTCTCTCTCTCTCTCTCTCTCTCTCTCTCTCTCTCTCATATCAGTCTGACACGCCCCCCGGTGCAGCTGCTTATACCAGCCATCAACCAGACGCATTCCACAACCTTGTCTCGACCGAAATAATACTTTGAAATACTGCTTTGCTTCTCCAAAGCAACTGACAGTGAATAATCCAGATGCAAATTATTCAAAAGCAACGAGGGCTAGGCTGTCTCCCTAGAGAATGCGTCTAGGAGGTCTTGCCCTCCTGAGAGACTTGGAACAAAATACAATTGGTTGTTGCCTGTGCACTTTTATATTGATAGATTTTTTTTTAATATTGCCACATGTTGAGTTCTCTAAATGTTGTGTGTGCTGTTGTTTGTTTTGTCTTGTGCTTTACCCCGTGCTGTGCTGCCCTCTTGGCCAGTTTTACCCTTTAAACAGAGATGTTTAATCTCAATGTGTCCAACCTGGATAAACCCAGGCGGTCTAAAGACAGATCGGGGATCGGGCCGGGGGGGGGTGTCAATGTGACGCCATCTTCACTCTGTGGACTCTCCCGAACTAAAGGCATTTAACTAAAGGCATTTCCTCCCTCAGATCTCCCTGTGGGAGCAGAACCTGGAGCAGTTCCACGTGGACCTGTTCCGCTGCCGCTGCTACCTGGCCAGCCTGCAGGGCGGCGAGTCCCCCAACCCCAAGCGGCTGCTGGCCTTCGCCTCCAGGCCCACCAAGCTGGCCATGGGCCGCCTTGGCGTCTTCTCCGTTTCCTCCTTCCACGCCCTGGTAAGAGCAGGACAGGGGAGGCCTGCGTTTCCTCCAAGTGTCATAACAGCCTTAACACACACACACACACGCGCGCACACACGCACACACTCTCAAGCGCCCGCGTTACCGGCGAGTTTCACCGCTAAACATTCAGATCATTCCCTGCACTCGCCGGTCGGTCGTAAAGGGAAAGCAAAAACACCTGCCAAGAAGGTGAAGTCACTTGTCATTCCGTTGTTTAAAGCTAGTACTCTAAGTGCAACCGCACACACCCTCTGTACATCCCTATTTCACACTCACGCACGCACGCACACACGCACGCATGCACACAAACGTATACACACATACAGGCATACATACGCATGCATGTACACACATACACACACACGTTCGGTCTCAGGGCCCCAGCCATCAGCCAGGGTTTTTAGTGTCTCCCCAGGGGCCCCTGAGGAACGTGTGAGATCGGTAGAACAGCATGAAGGGAATATTCCTGCATGCCACCGAATGTGACTCGCGTTGTGTCTGCTGTTCCTGTCAACATCGAGAGTAGAAAAATATAGAGAGAGATATTCGGCTAGCCCACATGCAGGCAAAACACTGTATATTATCAACACGCAAACACACACACACACACCCACACCGTACACATGGGACAGCATAAACCAAGCGGGATTGTGTTTTCTGATGTGATTGGCTGATCGATACTGGGTCTGTTAGGAAGCTCCCACCCCTGAGGCACTTTCCCACAAATAGGCTTAACAGTCTCGACTCACCATTACTCTCACTAGCACCAACTGTCACACACACACACACACACACACACACACACACACACACACACACCCCTCTCTCTCTCTCTCCCTCTCTCTCTCTCTGTCTCTACACTCAACCTTTTCTTTGTCTCGTCTGCACCTTTTCATATCGCTCCTATAATAGCATTGTTTTATTTTGTATTTTTTATATCTTTCATGCATATTATATATTCTCCCCACAGTTGTTGTTTAAATGATTGAAGTTAGGTTTGATTATTATTTTATTTTAGCACATCTCAATCTAAATATTGCGTTTCCGACCTGCCCCGTCGGTGTGTAGCAACCGACCATTTTTAAATACACTGTCGTCATCATATTCAGACACAATATACCTTATATTTGCTAACCACAAAAAGCTAAATATTTATATCTTTCTTCATGTCACCTTTTGAATCTGATTATTTCATATTATCATTTTTCATATATTCATATTATTATTTTGAAGGTCTATGTTATAATGAAGTGAATCCCTGAGAAGGCTTCATAGTAATGTGGTTAAAAGGTTTCTTTCGCACGAAGCTTACATAAGCCGCAGAGTTTCTCCAGGACAGTTTGACCTATCATGTGTGAAGCTTGTGACTCATGGATGATGCCAAGCCAGAGAGACGAGTCAACACACACACACACACACACACACACACACAAACATGTTCTGTACTGCACACAGAATGCAGCGGCGCACTTCTGGGAAAACATATAACCATATGAACCAGTGAAATAGTGGACGATAACGCGAATTAACCCAGAAATGCCAACATCACTTTCTGCTTGTATGTTCAGCCCCCCATAGAGGAGCTCTAATGTGTATGTGTGAATGTGTGTGTGTGTGTGTGTCACGACAAATACACACCATCCACACACTTTACAGAAGGGGGGAGCTCTTTGTATGCAGATCTGTGGAGGTAGTGAATCTGTGGGTGCATAATAGTGCATTTACAAGTGTTTATATATATATATATATATATATATATATATATATATATATATATATATATATATATATATATATATATATATATAGTTGTGCGTTCTGTAGAGATGTGGTAATAACATGTACTTGACTTGGCCCTGTTATTTGTCTCAGTCTCTCTACCTGACTCTCTCTGCTATAGGTCGCTGCTCGTACCGAAAGCAACGCCAGGAGGCGGAACCACGCAGTGACACGCCCCTCCAGCAAACGCCGCAGCCGCTTCTCCTCACTGTGGGGCCTGGACACCACTTCCAGGAAGAAGAGCAAAGCCCCTCACCCCTCCATCACCCAGGTGGGTGGAGAAACACATGGTGTACACACACACACACACACACACACACACACACACGCACACACACATATACAAATGGAGAAACACATGTACATACACACACATACAAATAGAGAAACACATTTACACACACACACGCACGCACACACACATATACAAATAGAGAAACACATGTACATACACACACACATATACAAATAGAGAAACACATGTACATACACACACATATATACAAATAGAGAAACACATGTACACACACACACACACACATACATGAACAACATGTACAAATACATGGACAAACATGACACACATGCGTAAACACACACACACACACACACACACACACACACACACACATACGCACACAGGCCGCCATTGCAAATAAGAATTGGTTCTTAATGACTTGCCTGGTTGAATAAAGGTTAAATAAACACACACACATACACACACACACACACAAACAACTTATACATATGTACACATAAATATGACTCACTCACATATGCATCAATACATTATTAATATGATACAGACACATATATCCAACACACACACACAATACACAAACACGATGACGCACACATAAACAACAATACACACAACTAACATAAACACCATATGAAGCGTATCGACGCGACACCAACGGCTGACGTGTTGTTCTCTGCGTGGTTGCAGGTGTTTGTGGAGGGAGCGGAGCGTGTGAAGAAGCCGTTAGAGTGCATGTTCGAGGACTCGGCCAGCGAGAAATCTGTAAGCGCTTGCTCAGCTTTTGTTGTTGCCAAGAACAATACACCCAACGCTGTGTTGTATTCCAGTTCGCTCTCTCTCTCTCTCTCGCTCTCTCCCTATTTCTGTCTGTCTGTCTGTCTGTCTGTCTGTCTGTCTGTCTGTCTGTCTGTCTGTCTGTCTGTCTGTCTGTCTGTCTGTCTGTCTGTCTGTCTGTCTGTCTGTCTGTCTGTCTGTCTGTCTGTCTGTCTGTCTGTCTGTCTGTCTGTCTGTCTGTCCGTCTGTCTGTCTGTCGCTCTGTGTGTCCGCCCGTCCGTCCGCCCGTCCGTCCGTCTTTTGGTACAAGCGATTATTGTGTGTTTTCCTCTGCTGCCTGGCACCGGTCTCACCGATGTGCTCATGGGTGCAAACATACTTGCACATACTTGTGTATGTTAGCTTAAGGCTAAACAGTAGGTCCCAGTCTGCTCTCCTGCACCTGCTCCCAGCATGCCTTGCTGCGTGTTCAAAGCACCTTAGCACATCTTGCACACCTTTTATTTTATTTTGTATTTTTCGTGACTCTGTCTGCCCCCCCCCCCCCCCCCCCAAATAACCTTTTTTCCTGTGAAAACAGTTACGTTCGGGTCTCACCAAGCGTCGGTGAACATTTCGGTGTTATTTTTGATTAAAATATAATATAGTATATATAATATAAATATGAAGAAACACTTCCACATGCGTCTATAAGCGATGCTATACCTCCCTCGCCGTTGCATTACAGTCATGTGGCCTTTATTGGATCTCGGGGTCAGAGGAAGTTCTAGCGCTGCCTTTTCCCCGCCGTTTAACCGGCAGCCACCTGGTGTCCCCCTCCTTGCTTCAAAGGTTTGTAGGCAGGGAAAAGCACCAGCGCCCTGTCTGCCTGCATCAGCGCGTGTGTGTGTGTGTGTGTGTCTCCCCAAAGGCTGCCACTTTGATGCTTTTTGAACATCACTCACCTTTGGCGAAGATGTTTTTTTTTTCTTAGATTATTTGTCTATCTTATTGCTTGGTACTGTCTAAGGCATAGTGGCTTTATTTTATTGTTCTATTTTATATTTTCTTTTTCTTTTTTTGACAGTAACCGTGTTATTTTTTCATACCGAGCCTGTTTTGTGTGCCCTGTTTAAATCAGCTGGTGTTGTGGCTCTGCACGGCACTCGGTTCCTCTGGCTCCTCTGCTGCGAGATGATATTGGACTGGGTACATTTAGCTCTCCCAGACTGCGGGGAACGATGTGAAAATCGAGTCAGGGTCGCGTCGCCGTCGTCACTGGAGGTTGTCGACGTCTCAGCCTTTTAGCGAACTCTTAAAGTGTGCGTATGACGCGGGAGTGGGAGTGGTTGCAAGCGTGGTTTCCAATGCCATATATGGTTGGGCAGTCATGGGAGGTCAATGTAGCACATCCATACGTGATGAACCTCCAGCGTTTTACAGTAGAGGATAGAGTGGGAGATAGAGAGCGATAAAAACACATGGTCAGAGAGGGAATGTGTGTGAGTAGGGTGTGTGTGTGTGTGTGTGTGTGTGTGTGGGCGGGGGGGGGGGGGGGGGGGGGGGGGGGGGGGGGGGGGGGGGGGGCGGGTGGGGGTAGTTGAAGTTGTCAAGGTGGGGTGGGTGCTAGGTGGGAGGTAGCAGCCTGCTTTCAGATCTAGGCAGATGGGATGGGGGTGGGGTGTGGAGGGGTGTGTGTGTGTGTGTGTGTGTGGGGGGGGGGATTTTGACCCGGCCTGAGAGGCTACACTGTGGGGAATCGACTCCCTTCCCGCGCCCACGCGACTCCGGGCCGACAGCTCTGCATGTGAACCCCGGACATGTGAGAAGAAAACGCAGTGGAGAAGATGCACTGGTGGGAGGGAGGGGGGAGACATTGAGCACGTCTTAAATAGCACAACAACAACAACAACAACAACAAAACGGCTTTTGTTGGGTTTTGTCGCTTCACGTCGTTCTTTGCATTAAATCAAAGGTATTTCTTTGTGTCTTGTGATGGCAGAAGGGGAGGGGTGTCTCAGAGAGACCAACGGAAACGAGGGGGAGGAGGAGAGGTGGAGGAGAGATGGTGGGGGGGGGGGGGGGGGGGCTTTTAGTTTTACCATGGCTGCTCAGCCTTCTGCAACACTCCTCATCCTCCCTTCCCCCCCCCCCACACACACCACCAGAGGCTTCAGGGACCGGCCAGGAGGGGGGCCAGATGGTGCTGCGGGGGGAGGGATGGGACGTTTTGGACCCCCAGTCTGCTCTGTGTCTGTAAGAATGTTTGTGTGTGTGTGTGTGTGTGTGTGTGTGTGTGTGTGTGTGTGTGAGCACGTGTGCATGTGGGTGTATTTTTGTAAGAATACAATTGTGTGTCTTTTTTCTTGCATAATATGTGAACACATATGTGTATCTCTGTGCACATATGTGTGTATCTACTTAGGTGTAGGCCATATTTCTATGTCTCTCTGCCTCTGTCTCTCGCTCTCTCTCTCTCGCTCTCTCTCTCTCGCTCTCTTGCTCTCTCGCTCTCTCAAACACACACACACAGACTCATGCCAGCCAAGTGCAAGTTTACATAAACAGGGACCACCGCGGTAGTGTATTAACGGTGGACAGATTGTGTGGGGGGGGGCTGATTGATGGAGAGATGTGGAGCTGTGGCAACAGAGGAGTGGGGGTACAGCAATGAAAGAATAAAGGGGATGCCAGGATGCTGTTATCTGATAGGAGCAGATAATTTATCAGTGGCAGACTGTCTAGTTAAAGCCCACCCGAGAGAGAGGGGGAGAGAGAGAGAGAGAGGAGAGAGAGAGAGAGAGAGCTGATGTAAACGACAGATTGTCAGAGGCAGAGTGATGGGCGTAAAGGTTACTGACCATCACACACACACGCAGGAGAGGATCGTATCATGAAACCAATGGAGCAGTAGATACAGTGAGCAGATATCTCACGGCTTTCAGACCCTCGTCAATGTCCGTCTCTCCCCCCCCCCCCCCCCCCCAAAAAAGTATGATTCACAACAACACCAACTGCTAAAAAAAAAAACTACGAAAATATAATTAATTCCTGCTTTCTGTCTTTCCAGAGGGACAGAGATAGCTCGGTGAAGAGCCTTCCTCAGGACCAGGCGGACACTGAGATCTGGGTGCCTGAGCACCTGACCCCCTCCTGGGTGTGTCTGCCTAACGACCAGCCCATCCTAGCCATCATCCAGCCAGGGGAGACCGCCACAGAGACCCTCGATGCAGTGTGCAAGGTGGGGGTGGGGGGGTGGCAACCATCACCACTCACCTAGTAGTGCTATGGGCTTGATATGCACGTGTTCAGTCGAGACTACAACAAATTTCCCAATCGAAAAATGATTCCCTTGAAAATGATGACGCATAAAAGGCAAAATAATCTACACAACTGCATACAACTTTAGTTTGTATTGCCCTTACAAGAGGAATCGTGCTTCCAAACATCCAATAACGGACAAAAACAGACCCATATACATATTTAAATGTGCAATTTGCTGGATTTTATTTGTATCCCACATTGACGATAATGCACTTAATTAGCTTTCATGTAAATTACACAGCTGTGACAGATTTGGTTCCAGTAGGACAAAAAAACAACCTAATTTCCATCCTCAACATCCTCAACTCGAGTAGTGCATGTTGCAGATGCAGTGGCGCATGTTGCAGATGTAAATATTGTTGTTGTTTTTTCCGTAGGTCAGTGACATTGGTTGGATGCATAATTTTACAATACAGTCAAACGATACAGTCGGTCCACAAATAAGTACAGATTTTAAAAATCCCCCACTGGTTAAAAAGTGTAAACAAATATTATATCTGGCGATGATATATTGGAATACAGGTACTGGTATTGGAAGCTAGGTTTTGAGCAAGGTAGCATACCTGGAATGCTACAGCATAGCTTAAGCATACCTGGCCTGTTGAACCCATGTTATGTAAGGCTCTGGAACTTCTCCGCAGGCGATGACAATTACATACTGTCCAATTATTTCGATGCATAACAAGACTTGTTACGCATCGACAATAGCTCACCCAATCTTTCAATGTTTCTTGTGCTTGCACACACACACACACACACACACACACACACACACACACACACACACACACACACACACACACACACACACACACACACACACACACACACACACACACACACACACACACAAACACACAGACATCCCAGTCCTTTCAGCTGCACTGCCATTGATCCACTGCTCATAACCCACACACACACATACATTGCGTGAACTGGTTGGTTGGAGGCACCATGTATGACTCACATACGTGTGTCTCCATGTGTTAGCAACTGGAGCGTCTAACCCACGTCCTCCTGAGGTGAAGTGCATACATGCAGCTCAACACGCATGACCGCGTCCTTACGCGTCCCACAATGTGACTTCGGACACAGCAGTGTTTTCCGACATTCTCCTCTGTTGTTTACGAGCTGTCACTTGGACCAACGTATTGTGTGTGTTTTGTACTGAAATAGGGCTGCAGCGGTTAGTCGATTAGTCGATCGACAGAAAATGAATGAAATCATGTGTTTATAATCGATTCATTGTTTAGGTCATTCATCAAGTACAAATACCAAACATTTGCTGCTTGATGAATATCCAATATTTGGTTCATGTATCATTATAAAATGAATATTTTCGTTTTTCTCGGCTGCTTTGTCTGATAAAGCAAGCAGATTTAAGACATCACTTTGGACTCTGCAACTTGTGATGCATTGATATTATTTGCTGACATTTGTAGACTAAATTATGAATTGAAATGATTGACTGAATAATTGACTATGAAAATAATGGTTAGTTGCAGCCCTATACTGAAACGTACCTATCTCTATATGTGTTACCCGCAGGCCCACAAGTTAGATCCGTCCAACCACTACCTGTGTCTGAAGGTGTGTGTGGAAGACCAGACGCTCCTCTATGTCCCCAAGACTGAAGAGGACATTACAGATCTGGTGAGAAAAATACAAAAGCATGGCTTGGTTTTTTTTTTTTCCTTTGAATATTATGAGGCCAGTGTTTGCGTATATTGTATTTCCGAACCCTAGAGTCACCCATCGATCAAAGTCCTACCAAGTAATTGATTCTATCGAGTTAGTTATTTTTAGATGTATTTTTGCAGATGCTTCTTGAGGCATCTTGGGTCAGAATATATTTAGCCCCCATGGGATCTATGGGGTCATGACCTCCTTTTGCAATTGCTTTTTTCTCCCCCAATGCCTGGATGGATTGCATGTTTTATGAATTGCCTGCAAATTTGATTAGTTATGCATTTGAAATCCCCTCGAAATGCATAGACGCACAGCACATATGATAAATTATGCAAAGTAATATTCTGAGAACAGGCTGTGTGCCATTGCGCATCTTTTTTTGGTCCTATAAATATATAATTTTATAAAATTGCATAAATATATAATTTCCGTTGTTTGCAACCTCACAACCTCCTCTCTCGCTCTTTGGCTCAGTGCTACGCAGGTGGCACCTTGAAGTCCTGTTGCACAGAGAAACTACTGTTCTAACAAGTTATCCATGCTTTTAATGTCCTATTCCCTCCCGGCTCTATCTTTCCCTGAGCTTTTATCTCTTCACTTTGATCATGGACTCACTTAATTGTCCGTCTCTCCCGGTCCAGAATATTAAATTATGTTGTTGATGAATACACACAGCTGTGACTTTGCGCGGGTCAAATCCCACGACCCGCACACTCTCAGACCCATGGACTACTACAGCACAAACAGTGCTGACCGGGGGTTTCGACCCCCAACCTTCGCGCACGAGCGCTGCGTTAAAGAGCCGGAATAATACATTAATCCGTCCGGTCTTCATTGGGAGCGATGAGACGCCCTTGACCTTGGGCTGCAAACAAGAGCTTTGCTGTCTTGACACCTTCTAGCCCACTAAAGCCATCCCTGTGTGTGTGTGTGTGTGTGTGTGCTTGCAGCTCTACAAAGAGATTGAGATTCGCACTAAAACGACCAAGGTGGTCTGTTTCGACAAAGCCCACTCGTGTGCCATTGGATACGGTATGGCGCTTTTTGACAATAGTCTCCTCTTTTCTTTTTTCTTCCTATGGAGAGTAAATGCTTTGTGCCATAGCGCTTGTTAAGGAATTGATGGAGTCAGATCTAGTTAATGATATTCGGCAGGAGACCCAGTGGGATTTCATTTTGAATTACTTGATGCTGTTAGCCCATTTAGCAATGCTGCTTTAGTGTATGTTGTACCAGCGGCAAATACTCAAAGTCCACAGACACAGGGCGTTCATCAAGTTGTCTAATTCTGACTCAATTCTTTCTGTCCTTCTTCCTCCCTTCCCTGTCTTCCCTCCCTCCCTTCCTGCCTTTCCTCCTCCCTTCCTGTCTTCCTGTCCACAGGGTTTTCAGTGGCGGTGGTGGAGGAGGAGGAGGGGAGGGCCCAGCTCCACATCACTGAAGTGAAAGCAGAAGGCCTGGCCTCGGCCAAAGGTGTCTATCTTGTCATCTTTTCCCTCGACCTGTCGCTTGCCGGGCAAACGACCGGCAACACCGTCACCACCGTGACAGCGCCTTGTCCCAGAATACAGAGATGGTCTCTCGGTGTCATCTCCTCCCTCCCTTCTGTACATTACAGGCACAAGGAGATCATTATTTTGTCCATGACACATGACTACGTTGCCTGAACAAAAACCGAGAGAGAGATAGACAGACAGACAGACAGACAGACAGAGAGAGAGAGAGATCTAATATTATTCAATATATATATATATATATATATATATATATATATATATATATATATATATATATATATATATATATATATATTAGAGATGGGCATAGATTAAAATCTTTAATCTAGATTAATCTAATGGTAATCTTGAAATTAATCTAGGTTAATCTAGATTAAGGTGGCTCCTTTGAATGATGTCAAAGGTGTCCATATGTATTTGCTACCCAAATAATGACTTATATTGCCTAAATAATGACTAAAAGTGGGTCCCTGCGTGATTGTTGAGCGCGGGGGGGGGCTGCTACTGGAGGATTTCGGTTTGCGATAAAAGTTTCGCGTTATCGCAGCGCGGTAACGCCGATAACGGCCCATCACTAATATATATATATATATATATATATATATATATAATAGCCACTGAGTTGGGCCAAGGTTACTCAAGTGTGAGATTGCGCCCTCCTCAGCTCAGATGCATTAGCATTCCTAAAGTGCTGCTGGCCCAGCATGCTGTCACTATAGCGCTGTAGCTGGAGCGGAGGAGGTGACCGCACCGCGTTTCCACCTCTATGAGATGAGCACAGAGAGAAAGCGCTCATGGCAGCCAGACAACACAAGGAGACATCCATTTGTAACATGTTTACTCCGGTTTTCGCCTGAATCGCGAATTAAGTGTGTCAGGTCTGTCGTATCTGACTTGGGTGGCTGGAGTGTGTGTGTGTGTGTGTGTGTGTGTGTGTGTGTGTGTGTGTGTGTGTGTGTGTGTGTGTGTGTGTGTGTGTGTGTGTGTGTGTGTGTGTGTGTGCGTGTGTTTAAGGAGAGTGCAAGGGGTTGTGCTTTAATAACTAGAGGGTGTTTTACAAAACAAGCTTTTGACCAAGAGCCCCAACGGCTCTCTCTCTCTCTCTCTCTCTCTCTCTCTTCCTCTTTAATTCCCTTCTTCCCATCCCCCAACACAAACCCGTTTGCCTGTGCACACACACACACACACACACAGTGGGTATGGCCAGAGGGGGTTATCTTTCCCTGTCCAATAAAGACTCCACCGCAGCTGACATTTCACATCCCAGGCAACTAGGTCATAACTAAAGGCTAAATATGTGCTATATTGTGTGTGTGTGCGTCCGTGCGTGCATGTGTGTGTGTGTGTGTGTGTGTGTGTGTGTGTGTGTGTGTGTGTGTGTGTGAGTGAGTGTGTATGTTCCTGCGTGTGAGTGTGTGTGTGCACTCACACACACACACACACACGCCACACCATTGTATTATAAAAGATGTATCTCAGCATTTATGAATGGCCATCATTTCAGTTAAATGCCATGCAAATAAATTGAAATGTAAGATCAGATTGATGGTGGTATGAGTCTCACGAACAATAGTGGCTGTGTGTGTGCGCGTGTGTGAACATTTGCATCTGCCCTTGTGTGTGTATGTGTGTGTGATAATCTCTTTTGTGTTAACTTGCCGCAAAGGGGGGGGGGGGGGGGGGGGGGG
>JAOPHQ010002229.1:0-15667 GCA_030340625.1 Merluccius polli
CACACAAAGTAAGTTTGAAAAAAGAAAAACATTTATCAATGTACACTACGTGTGTACAAATGTGCTCATGTGAAATCACTGATGAACAAATTTGACTGTTTACAATCCCACGTTTTCCCAAATTAATGGATTATGTGAGAAATATTACAGAAATGTAATTTGACGTGACATCTTTATCACAGACTTCTGACCCCATTTTATTTTTGTGAAGGTCAAGTGTTTTTTTGTATATTTTATATTAGAGATCAAAATCACAATGGTCTGGACAGTTTTTTAAGCTCACCTTTACACCCCCCCCCCCCCCCCTCTATACTCCTCCCCTTCCCCTTAGTGACCTTTCCTTCAATCGGCTCTCCCACCTCCCCCTGGGGGAGGAGCTATCGGGCCTCACCCGTCTGAGCCTGGCTGAAACCTGGAACTGAGGTCCCACTACCACCCCACCTCCTCCCCAGGGTCAGGTACTACCTGGCTGGGAGACCGTCTTTTGCCACTTTTGAGTGAGGGCTCCAACCAGGGGGGAACTGTTGGGGCCAGAAACTTTTAGGGAAATAAATAAAAGATTAGCTCTAAGTAACACAAATCACAAACCCACAGAGGGAGGATGTGTGGCTCAAGTGAAAAGGACCACTACTATAAAAATAGCATAAATAGCAGTGAAGACATAATAGGACATGTGGTGCTGTGTGTGCCTGAAGTAGGGCTTGGAAAACACATGTCCCATTACTGTCCCTACACTGTCCCACTCAGTTTGGAGGCTTGATTTAGTCATCTAGAATGACTATATTACTACTAATATACTAGCGGTTGAGGACACCTAACTGTCCTGTCCTGTCATGTAACTGTGTGTGATTGCATGTGTGCCATGATGTTTGAGGTTAAGATTATTCTTACCTGTATTGTTTTGGTTCCCAGAACAGCAGAGATGCCATGTGGCTTCCAGTGCCGTGAGCTGCCCTGTGTCGGCCAGGGGGGCCCCATCCCATGGGCCACTGCAGGACAGAGAACGTATGCCAAGATAAGCAGCAACTGAATCTATTAAAAATGCCATTTATTTAACTTGTTGGCATAGCCAATCCATCAGCTATTATTGAATGAGAATACCTATTTCGAATTGACTGAGCCTGCCTCTGTATGAGCTAATTTAGATTTTACACCGCTCCCGGCTCATTTCTAACCAATCAGGGCATCTCTTCCCTGATTGGTTCGGGGGATCTGTCCTTGCCCGTCAATCACTTACGCACACACAGCATGTCATCTCAATGGCACAGAAACGTAGGGAGGGAGCTTTTTTTTTGGGTAGTTTATTTTTTCAAAATCTTTCACTCTCTCGTTTAACAATTCCCTAACCTACAGCACATTTTAAAAGAATGAATCTATGATTCTTTATGTTTTGATGAAATGACAGGAAACTGTTTCTGCGAGAGCGGACCGACCCAGAGATCCCGCCACCGGAGCATCACGGTATGGAGAGCAGAACTCTGCCTGCTCATCACCACACCTCTCTAGTTCAAAATAAAACACTGAACAAATACTAAACTAAACACCAAACTGCTTTAAATTGACACAATATAGCTTTGTGAATATATATAACAACAAAAATATCAATTGTACATTATCAAAAAGAGTGATTCTTCTGGGATCCAAAAACTACTCTGTGATTTAGTGGGACCAAGATCACATTCCTTTGTTTTCTCCAGCGCTTCTTCTCCAGGGCCAGCTGAGCTTCTCTCCTCCCTGGATGGCTCACTCTGTGTCTGGGTCATCTTCATTCCCTCCATCGCCCTCAACTGCCTGGTTCTCACTCTGTCTTCCTCCCCAACACGATGTGTAGAACCACTGCAGCCCACGTTTCCTCCTGGCTACCCTGTTCTGTCTGCGCCTGCTCACAGGGCTCTGTGGAACCGGCCTGCCCTGGCAGAGGACCTCCAGAGCTCCCCAGGGCTTGTGGACCTGCCTCCTCCCAGGCCTGCATGGTGGTCCTGCTCTCCTCCCAGGCCTGCGTGGTGGCCTGATGACAGCCGTGGTGCTGGAGCACAGAACCCTCCGGGACTCAGTGACTCCTGCGGCGCAGCGGCTGGCGGGAGCTGCGGCTTCCGGCCTGGTGGCTGTCGTCCTGTGCTTAGCGCCACGCTGGCTCTGCTCGCTTCCGTGCCGGCGGTCTGGGACGAGGGTGGACTTGTGCACTCCATCCGCAGGGGTCCAGCATGTTGTTGGGAATACAACAGGGCCCGCGTCGCGCTCAACTGCTGCGGGTACCTGCTGCTGACACCGATCCACACATTCTTCTGCTTCTGCTGCTGCTACAGCCACCGAGACAGGGTCACGACACGCGCACACGCGGTGACCTCCATGCTGCTGGTCAATACACGCTCTCCATAGCTGAAGCTCTGCTCTGGTGGTCCGAGGGCTCCTCCGTCATGTGTCCCCCCCCTGCCCCCCCCATCCTACAGCCAGCAGAGGATCCCTGTCTCTACTCCTCCTCCTCCTCCTCGCTGTCCTGCCCTGCAGTGCTGGACCCTCTGCCTACACACTGCTCCACCTGGGGCAGAGCAGGGTCAGCCAGCCTGGAGACAGGAAACACTGACGCCCCCCGATAGTACACAGACTTGCTCATGATTGCCTCCCTTTTGATTCTAAGAAAATTGTTTCCAGGTCAATCTCTAAAGACATGTTCAAATAGAATATCTTGACTGATAAAAGCCAAATGTTTTCCCTCAAGAAATGCTATGACTTGTATCATAATGTGTACATGTTGTGATCACACATACAACCAAATCAGAAGGCAATGTAAACAAGGTTTTCAGTCACACTGCATTATAATGAATTTTCCACACAACTTGTTGTCCAGTCCGATCAACGTCTCTTCTATGGTTCATTTAAATGTTTTCATATATAGCTGTCCCACTTTATTAACCAAGCGTTTCATTGCAGACAATAAACGGTTATTTTCATTTAAAATGCGTGGTGGGAGTGGCGTCGTCGCTGGTTTATGACAGGGTGACAGGAGCAGAATAAGGAATTAAATTCATTCTTGTGAATGTCATTGAAATGGACCTTTTAAGGGTTTAGATTGTCTTGTTTTGGCAGAGTGGCTCAGTCCACAATCATTTTGGAAACGTAATATCTATTTTGATTTTCTTTAAATACGCTTTTTGGGTTAGTCCAATTGAGATCAAGGGAAAATACCCCCCCCCCCCCCCCAAATTGATATGAAACATTAAACAGCAAAGGTTTTCAGAGACTAGTATAACCATTTAAAAAAACTAAAAACAAAAACTTTCTCTCCCATCATTATGGTCAGATAGAAGAAATGTCTTGCTGTCACATACTACAGTAGGAAACAAATTCCATGAACATAAATGAGAAAAAATACCATTTAAGTGTTTTAATTTAATTTTTACTTTTCAAAATAAACCCTCAAGCCAAATATTGGTAAAACCAATCAAGAAACATAATTTAACCACAAATATACCCAGGCTTTTTGCTACCTTGATAGCACTTCAGTTTCATCAGAACTTAAAACCTTCAGCCTTCAATGACAAAGAGGACTAGTAAAAGAAGACTACAACTTTCCAATCTGTAGGGTTGGGAACAATATGTGTTGTGTGACTACCATATACCTACAAATGTACCATGTTGTATGTAACCTTTAACATGACCTGTAATAAAACCTGTCATCTTGATAATACACTTTGGTATGGTAAAGCCATGAAAAAGAAAACCACACCACACACAAAATGTTCAGTAGAAAATAATTTAATAAACATTTCAAACATACAAAAAAATAACATTGGAAGGAGAGTGAGCTCTCCGTTCCCGACTAATACTCTTCATTGTTAATATAATTTCAAACCAAAACAATAAAACAAAAGCAAAAAGAATTGCACGAGCTCCTGACTGGCTCATCCCTCAGCGACTAGTGTCGTGCCTCCCTCATTGATTCGGCTGGTACACAGTAACAGCATTGTGCAGTCTTCTTGTCAGTCCCACAAATACCAGGACAGAATACTAGCAGCGGCCAATTTTCAAACCCCCCGCCCTTGTTTGGTTACTAAATTATCAATTGTCAATTGTTATTCCATGGACACGCAAGGAGATTGAAACTGACCCAAAAACAGTAGCGTGGCAGCAGCATCACTACCAAAGGGGAGGGGGGGGGGGGGAATACCTCCTTTAAAAACACACAAAAGGTATTAAAAAAACACCCCACTGTGAGGTGTCGACGGTCCAATCCGAACGCCACCCCCCACCCAGCAGAAAGGATAATGAAAAGCAAAAATAAAAAAGTGACAATACAATACAGAAAACGCAACAAGGAGGAGGGGGGGGACAGAGAAATTAAAACAACAGGCTAACAAGGCAGGACTGTGTCACCAAGCAGGGACTATACTTACGTACGTGATGGGAGGCTGATACTAGCAGGCCCAAGATAGTTCTGGACAATTCGAGGAGTTCATTGGCCTCCGTGCCCGAGCGGCCCGCCCCCATTGGCCCGTAAGAAGCGGGGCTGCAGGAGGGGGGAGGGGTAGGGGAGGAGAGGAGGAGAGGGGAGGAGAGGGGGCGCCCCCCTCCCAACCAGCCCCCCCCCCCTCCCCCTCTAATCAGCTTTAACTACTTGGCAGTGTCGGCTAACCTTAATATCTCAAGATTTGTTTATTCTTAAGATAAATGGTATGGGGGTGGTGGTGGGATGGGGGTCAGCCTGCTTCATGTATGGTCTCCCTGAGTTGGGCGGGGCCTAAACTTAGTGGCTCATTTAGACTCACTCCAAACTCTCGACACCTGTCACCCACCATTTCCTCAGCTTATCAGAATTACCTCCCTCTGCAGCTTGGAACAACAGGCGCTGGAAGAGCAGAGAGAGAGACAGACAGAGAGAGCGAGAGAGACAGGGAGATGGAGAGAGAAAGAGAGAGCGAGAGAGATGGAGAGAATTGCAGAGAGAGAATGACACGGAAGAAGAGGAGCAGGTGAATCACGCTTTAAAACAGGAGTAAAACTGTAGAGCGCAACAATATGAGCAGATCAAAACAAACAAACCTGAAACAAAAAGGAGAGACAATCTGGATGACTGCTTGAATGTGTGTGGGTGTATGTGTGTGTGTGTTGAGAGAATTACATCTTTCCACAGGGCTGCACACAGCGGTAGATGGCGGAGGACCTGCCGATACAGGAGACGCACCTGCAATCAAAGCATGAGAAGAAAAAGAAGGAAGGAAGGAAGGAAGGAAAGAAAGTGAAAATGTAAAGAAAGAAAGAAAGAAAGAAAATGAAAACGTAAAGATAGAGAAAGAGAGAGTTTGGTCACACAACCCAGAGACGTCCCTGTAATCATTCATCAGAGCTGTTACCAATAGTGAATACCCAGGCCTTCATCAGGGAACGACACCAGGATGATGAAGACGATGATTAGACAGTTGAGCGAGGGATTTCTGGAAAGCCGTCCACGATGGACCAAAAACAATATGGACATTCAACTTGCATAAGAACGTTTTAACCGACGGCCACTGTCGGGGTCCAAATCTTTTCAACAGTGCTGGTGGCTTCAACATCCATCCAAGCTTCCCTAGCTAGCCGTTATGTTGTGCTGCGTGCCGACTATAAAATTAAAATTAAATTAAATTTTAAAAAAAACACCACCGCCCACCGTCGCTCCTCCCCATTTCCCCTGTGCTTCTCTGGACTTACCTCAGCTCGCTCCTTGAGCTCCCACTCCAACAGCTATGGCTCTGCCCAAGAGGACACAGAGCAAAACATTTGGTCAGTGTCCATAATACAGAAAAGGGACATTGGAAGGAACATTATTTAAATACCAAGTTAAAGCCCAAAGGAAAGCGCACCAAGAGTTATTGCAATTTTACATCACCTGGCATTTATTTGAGGCTATTCTTAAAAAGTGCATTGGCTTTTCTATGTGACCCTTTGATACCATTATGGACAGAGAGAGATATGAATATAAGTCCAACTTACATTTTCCCAGATGGCCAAACACTTAGGATGGCTGCTGGTCAACAGGCGGGCCTGGAACTTGAGTGCTCCATGCTGCCGTCCCGCCAATCCTGGGTACAGCAACCTGGACGGGGAGCACAACCACAGCTGGGCAAGACAAACTAGACTCTGGACAGAACTAAAGAGAACCCACGTATATAGTATATAAACAAGAGATTCCTTTCAGGGTTGCTTTGCCTCCAGCAAAGATAACAGTTTCGCTGTAGCGGGTCAGCAATCTTTTTACTGTCAAGAGACAGTTTACACTCCCAACAGGCCTCATCTTAGGCACACAAAGAGGACACACACACACATTTCTAACTATAGTAGCCCTAACCGGCACATTGAGAAGGATTTGTAATTTCCCCTTCACAATATAACCACGGTTCTGCTCTCGATCACCAGTTTGGTGGTTCTAGGATGTACCTTAGGCCCAATTCAGCGTTGTTGGGCATGGGTGTAGCGAAGTTTCTCCAGGACCAGTGCATGCTGGGACGGCGGGCAGACAGGTCAGGTAACGATTCACCACCTGAACATCCACAACAAAACCAAAAAACAATAGAAGGGGTCTCTAGTATAAAACCCATGCAGTTACTCGGAAACTGTGGGTGGGGGGACATCAATGATTCATACTCTCCTTCCTTTAGGAAGACATTTAAAGCCTTTGTTGAATACTCGATTCTGATTGGTTAATAGTGGCATTCTATGCTCTCTTATTTCTGAATAGCAGACACTATTTACAACTGTAGAATCAAACTGATGTTTTTTGTGGAAGCAATACAATCATTTTTAAATCAATAAAATAATTTTTTGTTGTTATAGTTTGTGTCAAATTATTGATTTGTTTAGTAAGTAGCCATGAAATAAGCAGGATAATGTACAGTGAGCCAAAATAAACCTTTCATTCAAGATCCTGCATCACTCTGTGTTTATTTCACAATAATGACCGGCAAGCTGTACATTATCCCTTACAGAGATGTCCACTAGTTAGTAGAAGACTGTGGTTGTACTAGTCAGCTCCCAGCAGTACTGGCATGTTGGGTGGCATGGAGGTGAAACCATATAAAGGCTCCAGGACATATGAGGGGTGGGGTCGTGTACTTGCCTTGTTGTGGAAGCGGTAGCTGCTCCAGTACTGGGCAGGGCTGAACGGGACCTCCAGCCGAGACGGGACAGTGCCTATGCAGCGATGCACCAGGTCCCATAGGACCCTGGAGTGGCGCTTAGGGGGCCTGGTCTCCGTTGTGCTGGCTGCTGAACAGCAGGTAGCTGCGTGGAGAACACACAACGACACCAGGCGTCAAACCAGGAGGCCAAACCTCTCTTTTTTTTCGGGCAAATGGGCAAACCAAATGCACTGGCTTGTTCCAATCATATTTTTTCCAGAAAGAGACAAAATTTATTTTGTACATTATTGTCTTTTATATCAATATATCTTGTTTAATGACTTCTGTGTGAACAGATATTGGTACATAGCGGCCAAGAGTTCACCCTTTGGGCACCAATTAGTAGTTGGTTAGCTCACAACCAGTCTAGTGTGTAGTTGTGCTTTAACCAGCTGGGTGGTGGGTTGGGGACTTACTCCATCCAGAGTTTATGAAGGAGGTCCAGAGGCATGACCGACCCAAGCGCTCGCTCAAAGGCGCTGGCTGTCTCCTCCGCAGAACCCTGCAGCCACTGCCAGCGGCTGGAGAAGAACACAGCAGACACGTCACCACATGGTATGTTGATATGTTACCATGGAGATAGGGGACAAAACGGAAGGAGAGAGAGAAAATATAGGCAGACATAAAATGAAAGAACGAGGGACAGGATGAGATGGATAGGAAGTGCGAGAAGGAAAGAAAGAAAGACAGATAAACAAGATACCCACCAGTGAATCAGGTGAAGGTAGGGCATCTGTGGGCGGAGTTTCTCCTCAAGGTCCTTCTTGATAATCGGTCCCTTCAATATTTCTGAAGTCGGGATGCCAAGTATATGTCTGAAAAAACACCAGTCCAAAATGGAAACCTTTAACACGCATTCAGCATTTTGGGATCAGCCATTCTTTTCTTTTTTTTTACTACAAAATATTTACAAATGTATCCGGGCCTCTGACCGATCGGGTCTCTGACCGGTCCTGGTCTATGACCGGTCTGGGACCTGAACGGTCCAGGTTCTATCGTCAATGTGTCAGTACATAAACCGCTCGGCCCAGGTTCGGGGTTCTATGTACGCGGAGCTGAATATGCCCTTCTTCCGGTTCTGATTGGTGAAAACTAAAACATAATAAAATATATTCAACATCTACCTGTAACAATAACAAATATTAGTTAATAATAAGGTTGGGGTCAATTTCGGGTTTTCCGATCCGGTCTACAAGCCTAAACCGGTTTGATTTGACGCAAACCCACTGAAACGGCATTTGTCATTATGAGACAAATAAAAAACTAGCCTAGATCCAACGTGTATTGTGTTAGTAATAAGCAATAAGACAACGTGATTAACATTATATTATGTTTGTCAAGTTGCGCTAGGCTGAAGTCTAATTGCATTTATTATTTTGATGTTTAAACATTAGAAGTTGATTGGTTGCTGTGAGAAATAAAAACGCATGTCACCGAGTGGTTGATTGTTGATGGCTATACTCTTCACCTGTAGCACTGGCATTACTGCCACCAACTCTGGAGCGGCACCTAGTGGTAAAAATTCGGTATACCAATCCGGTCCGGTCTAGTGTTTGGTTTAATATCGAACCGGTTAATTTTTTTTTTCACCAACCCAACCCTAGTTAATAATAAGTATAACATTCATATGCTGGTCATTCTCGGGCTATATTACTACATACTGGTCGTGCTCAGGCTGGTCGTGCTCAGGCTATATTACTACGTGCTGGGTCGTGCTCAGGCTATATTACTACGTGCTGGTCGTGCTCAGGCTGGTCGTGCTCAGGCTATATTACTACGTGCCTGGTCGTGCTCAGGCTATATTACTACGTGCTGGTCGTGCTCAGGCTATATTACTACATGCTGGTCGTGCTCAGGCTATATTACTACGTGCTGGTCGTGCTCAGGCTATATTACTACATGCTGGTCGTGCTCAGGCTATATTACTACGTGCTGGTCGTGCTCAGGCTATATTACTACATGCTGGTCATGCTCAGGCTATATTACTACATGCTGGTCGTTCTCAGGCTATATTACCTTAAACAACAGGCGATTAACACAGATAAGTCATGTAGCCATGACAACAATACTTCCCCCAGCGGGTTAGCCCTTGTATATTATACGATTTATTCATTTATTTTTGTGGCAAATTGACTACTAAACATCACCAAATGTCAATCAGAAAAGGGAAAGGTCATATACAGCACTGCATACGTAGAACCTCCGAGCCCGGACACTGGCCGAGGCGGTTCCATGTACCCACACCGGCATGGACAGTTTCCTCGATCAAATAAAGACATCCAGTGAATTGTAATATCCAGTCAATGAGTTTTTCATCTTAATTACTGCAAACAACCCCATCTAGGACTGTAGGCTGCTGGTCTGTTCCATATCGCCATGGTTTCTGAAGGCTGAACATGAATAAAAAGGTCTGGAGTGAAAGCCTCACCGCAGGATGTCCAGAGGGTCCAGCTGGTTCTGCTCGTCCTCACAGAGGGAGAGGAAGAACGCCCCGAACAGGGGAGGGATGGCACTGGGCTTGTCCTACACACACACACACACACACACACACACACACACACACACACACACACACACACACACACACACACACACACACACACACACACACACACACACACACACACACACACACAGTTTAACAATAGTCTGCATTATAATATATTCAACCTAAATAATAATAGGACGCTGGTTTCCGCCAGCTGGAGGTGAACCTCAAACGGCATGGTTGCCAGGGGTTACCAGTGATTAAGGCTGGACTCGCCTGGGCCATGAGGAATCGGCAGGCGTGGTAGAAGATCTGGGCGTTGTTGGGACACTCAGCCAGCGCGTGGAGCCACACGGTGACCGCCTGCTCCCCGTTGCCCTGGCGATGGTGGAGGTCCGACAGGACGTCACGCAGCTCACACGACTCGGGACATACCTCCAGCAGAGGCTCACACAGCTGCACCCCCCTCCTTCAGCCTGAGAGAGGGAGAGACCGAGAGAGTCGAAACAAACAGTCATCACATTTGACTGACATAACATAACTGTGGAGTGTGTGTGGTTGATAGTTGGTCTACAGCCTCCCCTGGCCTGAGTCAGACTGATAGACCAGTGTTTCCCATACATAGACCAATGTGTGGCGCAGCGCCACAGAATCAACATCGAGCGCCACAAATTGATTTGGCGATTTGGAAACATAAATATCGTTGTGTTCATTCATCTCCGCATAGCACTCTTTCTCCCTGTCATTCTCGTTCACACACACGCACAGAGAGAGCGAGAGACGCGCACACTTGCCAATGGGGTTACACTTATAAAAGACCCCGCACTCGCCCGACGTTTCCAACCAACCCAACTGCGACTCGGACCACAAGTATTAATATTAAAATAATGTAGCCGACCTGCTAGGATTGTTTTTCCCAAAAGTCTGATTTCTGCGAAAAAACGCAGAAAATCGAACCTGTTCCGAAAACTTTAATGACGGACGAAAGTTTCGCAGTCGGTGTGTAAATGTGATTGACACAATGTGAGGTCATATTTATTTATTATAACGTGCGACAATTTGGGACGAAAAATATGGACTTGGTGTGTAAAGGCTTAATGTTAATTATTTAAGAATGATGCTGAATGTTTGCTCCCTCAATCCAGATGAATATTGAAAAATACTTTCAAAGTAACATTTCTAACATTTCGATAATATTTAGATTCTCATTTTTGTAGTTAATAGAAATATTGTATTGGACGTTATTAGATTTGAGCCATAGAAGGAAATAACATTGCTAGCAGCTGACCTTCCAAGGAACTTGTTGAGGAAGAGGAGGTTGGTGTGAAGAGGAAGGCAAGCCGACACCCTCGCTGCAGCCGGCAACTTGTCGTCCGTGCACTGAATGATAGCATCTGGCCAGGGGGAGAAACAGGGAGAGAAAGATTTAAAAGCCATTGTTAGTATTGTAATTCTATTGTAATTTGTTAGAAATAGCATAGCCATCATAGTGAGTGAAATGGGCTGTGTTTCGCGTTGACTGGGTCTGCCTCTGTATGAGCCAATTTAGATTTTATATACCGCTCCTGGCTCATTTCTGACTAATCAGGGAATCTCTTCACTGATTGGTCCAGGGAATCCATCTTAAACTGCGACACTTTTCAATGGCAGAAGGGACATTTTTTGGGTTGTTTAGTTTGCATTCTTCAGTTATTTTCTGCTCTCTCTCTCCCTCTTTTTGCAACTCTCTCTCTTACCTACAGCACCTTTATTGTTCCACTTCAAACCAACTTGAGCCAACATGACCAACCCAACCCGACCCAACCCCGGTAAGTCTCTGACCCCGGTACCTTGGAACAGAGCCACCAGGATGTCTGGCGGCGTGCTGATGTCTTGTGCCGTCCTCCAGGGCAGCTGGAAGGGCTCCCTGCTGACCAGCCTGCCGGGGCCCGAGGTGGCCGGATTGTACAGGCTCGAAGGCAGGCAGTCAAACTCCGTCAGGTGGATGTAGGAGAGCCAGAGCAGCGTGCGGTCGCTCGCTGTCAGGTGCGCCGCGATGCACCTCTCGCTGGCTGATTTCAAGGAATTCTGTTAAAAACAAACAAAAAAAACACCAAGATGACATTCATTTGTTTCGTTGATTGATGTCATTCTACGCCTTTGCAGGAAGACATGTTTATTCATGGACCATTGGATTATCCTCTGCTCTTTTGAACAGTGTTCCCAAGCCCAATTAGACTACTAGAGGCAGACAATGGGCACAATGTAAACGTAAAGAACTAAAGGTATGTACGACTTTTGCAGTACGGGTTCTAATGCTAAAGCATTAAGCCCAGTTCAAATCAAGAATTAGCAACGGGATGAAACAGTTTTAGAGCGTGGCAGAGAAAGTTGTGAACTGGTTAGTTGCAGACCAGCGTCTCAAAAGCAGTACCTTGCCAAACTGCGGTTTTGGCTTTTCGACGGTATTGACATGTTCATCCCATTACTTAAACATGGACCACAACGTTGATAACAAAGTGACTGGTTGGCAGCTTACCAAAAGTAAGCAATGGTACTTACTTTAAAAGGGAGCATTATAAGTTATAACAATGTAACAAGTGGAAATACGGTCATGTTGTTAAAGGTCTCATTTAGGGATGTCCGATATTATCGGCCCACACCGATATTATCGGCCGATATTGGCATAAAAAATCAATATCGGAAAATATCGGTATCGGTTTTTTAACCGATACCGAAATCGATTTTGAAATAATTTCAGACATCTGTTATGTTTCAAGTGAGGACGTGGTTTGATGACATCATCAAACGCGCCGCGCCGTCTCAATAACAAGCCTGGGCATGTGCGGCCGTTGTAGCGGGACGCTAGTTGTAGCTGTGGTTATGTCGGTGTTTTTGGAATTATTTCAAAGTTGAATAGTAAAATAGGGGTTATACGCAACATACTAACGCATTCTGCGAAACAGGTCTCATCACAACCGGTTCAGGTCCGCTGCACCCGCGCTCACATTATTTTATTTATTAATCCACACTTCCAGACCGTCACCGGGGCTTCAGAGTAATGTGTCCGAGGAGAGCAGCCCTCTCCCGGACACACACGCCAGCTTTTACCCACTGTTTTGTTTTTATTTATTAATCCACACTTCCACTCGGCATGAAGCCTATTGCAATGAGTGTAAAGCGGAGGTTTCACGTGGCCGCATATATCGGTATCGGTATCGGTTGATATCGGTATCGGAAATTAAGAGTTGAACAATATCGGTTATCGGTTATCGGTTATCGGGTAAAAAAAGCCAATATCGGACATCCCTACTCTCATTTCATCGTTTTTTTTGTTAATTTTGCAGTGGTCTCTAGTATTAATGAATGCCCTGTGAGCCGGGTTTTGGTGAAGAAAATGCTCTGGTGCGCCTGTTTCAGGCTGTTCTAGTTTGGAGGAGGAGTTTTGGGGGGGGGGGGGGGGGGGGGGGAGAATGAGAGGTTTTCGGCTCTTACTCATGAATATTTATGACATTTAAATGACTTGCCTCTGATTGGCTAACAGCACTGTCCGTCACAGTGATGTTAGCCAATCAGAGGCGAGTGATCCCTCTAGTGCGTTATCAACCATAGACATCTTATACATATGTTACTATATACATCCATTAGAGTACATTCATGATATAAGTTGTCTATGTTATCAACACGAAAAATCACCATGACGTCACAACAAACAAATATACGTTCTTCCGGGTGGCCAAAAGACGAAGCGTTCTCCGATGCGCCGAACTAGTAACAAACCCTACATATCATTTTGAAGGGCCGCAGAGCAGAGGTCGAGAAAACAGTACATGACTTGAATGAAAGATTTTCTTCTTGCGGGGCGCTAAGTTGACATCTCCATTAATCTGACGGGTATGGGAAGTCTCATTAATATATTACGAACGGAGTATTAGGGCCACATAAGAAATTATTTTTTTCATTGAATTACGAGAATAAAGTCGTAAATATTGAATTCATTACGGCCCACAACTATAGGATACACGTTAAACGTTTATTATACGGTTGTGCTCACTGAGCAAACCCAGGTTTAAGGCAGCCTACAGGTTAACGTGTGTTACATGTTGTTTAAGAAGTCGGGGTATTGCTGGACTCTTTCGCGTCTATCTCCGGAACGGAAAATGATAGCGACGTAATACTTTTTTTAATGAAACCGAGAGATGCAGCATTTAGAACTTACAACTTCAGATCAACAACAATGTTTTTACAATGTAACACTGTTTACAGCAGCGGCTGGATCGCTTCAGTGGAGCCGCTCTCTTCCCTGCCACCCGGAGAAGTATCTTGACGCCTATTGTTACAAACATTCTGAAATGCCGTATACCTGTTTTCCTGAGGGCGGGGTTCTCAAAGCCAAGGTAGGCCGAGGTCATGAATATTCATACACATTCATACGTCAGAAGTGTAGGCTTTTTCCTCACTTCCTCGTTTCTGTCTTCCCTCGTCCGTCTATGTTCCTTACATTGGCTAATGCATGCAATTGGGGGTAGAAGAACGTTTTCACGTGCAGCATGCATATGCAACTAGGAGTGACCTATTATATTCCAAAAGGAGCAAGTAAAAACGGTTTACCGGTGAAGGAGACCTTTAATTTGTTTATCACCAGTTGCCAAGAAGCACAGCGTTATCAGTCACTAGTCTCTCCAGGGGAAATGCAGTCCCTGAAGTTTCTGTTTTGTTTTTGGACGACAGCTGGTCTCTACCGCTGCGATAGCCATAGTCGGCTTCATGTCGCTGCTCGTTGCTTCGATTTTAACGGCCCAGTTTCAAAACATAATCTTGGGATTCTTTTGCAAGCAGTCCCATCGCAAATCTTAGATCTTTACTTGGGCTTCAGACAGTACTGATCAAATCCATTACTTATATTGAACAATATAAAGTCGGGGTCAGTAGCAGATCATGACTGAGATATAACCCATCTTCCCCTCAAGAGCCCATCATAGTAGAAGTAATAAGCACCGTTGGTGAAGGCCATCAGGCTCCAAGTCTGCACTGCAGACTAATGGGACGGTAAAGGGTGGATGATATTGGCTTATGTAGATGACCCATGCCTTCCAGTAGGCCACTACCAATAGGAGAGTCTGTGGTCAGGTCAGTCACCTGTAGTATGGCCAGGGCGCCTCCCATGCGGCCGGTGAAGATATTCAGGTCGACCCGGTAGAGCAGGGCCTCCAGCAGCTGGAAGGACAGCTTCTCTGTGACACCGCCAGACGTTGCCATGGTAACCAGGAAGCGCAGCAGGCGATCGCACACGTAGTCCTTGCCCTCGAAGGAGTTCTCCAGGTCCAAATACTGGAGGGAGCAAGAGAGAGTGAGACAGAGAAGATGATGACCAACCAACCACAGACCGTGGATATGAATGGACTTCAAAACAACAGCAGCAGCAGCAGCAGAAGCTGGTTATTTTGGGAACTCACTCTCCACCACACTTGGTGGTCAGGGGCGTTCTCCACGGCCATCTCACACATCTCCTGGACCTCCTGCCAGCTCCCCCGTCGGGAGAACAGAGACAGGTAGTGGCACCAGATCTCCGCGTTGTGGCTGTTGTCCTCCAGGGCACGGGACAGTGTGTTTAGAGCTGCCTCCAGGCTCTCCGACACAGAGCTGGAGAGCAGATACAGTGTGTGATGTTGGTGTAATGGGGTCTCGTGAGAGATAAACACAACCAGTTAAAGTCACATTCATACGGTGGGGGTTTGACTCTCTCTCTCTTAGCACTGCTTATCAAATTAGAACTTTTTGTTTCCGTTTTTTTTTTACTCAGTTTCTCGATACTAAAAAGGGAAAGACGTTTCTTTAAAGTACCGCACAACATCATGCAGCAACCGCTTACCAGGTCTACTTTGAGAACTACTGATCTGGACAAGTCACAATCATACATACTTACTTACTTACTAGGGGTGTAACGGTTCAGGTGGGTCACGTATTGTATTGTGTATATTGGTCACATGTATTAGTGGTATAAAAAAAACGTACTGTACGCACGGTTCGGTGCCCGAACGAAACC
>JAOPHQ010002230.1:0-5000 GCA_030340625.1 Merluccius polli
TGTTAATATACTACACCTACATAGTGTTAATACTACAAGCCTATAATGTTAATATACTACAGCCTACTATAGTGTTTAATATACTACCGCCTATAGTGTTAATATACTACAGCAGAGGTCACTAACAGGCGGACCGCGGTCCGGGTCCGGACCCAGACGCCGTCCTATGCGGACCCAGACCTATAATCAATAAACTATTGAGGGATTCTACATTATGACGGGGCGCTTCTATTTTAACCAGCGCAGCTTTTCTAGTCTTTACGGCATTTGGTTAGCGGACCTTACAGACCAATTGCATGTGAGTTAAGTATCCCACGTGACGCTGCTCAGCCAATCAAATTTATGAGGGGGCGATCGTAAGCCACCCCGGACCTACGACCGACGGGGGGGCAGGTAGACACCGCTAGACACACGGGACTCATACCGGTGATCGCGGCTTTAGTTCCCCGTGTCTGATCGCTGTAATTCGGAGCGTGAATATCGGTTGAATATCTAATATCTTTCTAACTTTAAAAAACACTTTAGTATTTTTAAGCGATAGTCGCACATCCCTCGTAACTACGCCGTGAAGGTGAACCCTCCCGGACTCCGCTATTAACATGAACCGCTCCGCCGGAGGAGCCGCACACCACACGCACCGGACACCACAATACAAACACACATGTTTTACATTTGATTTTAAATAAAGTTGTCTGCAGTTATACGGTTAAATACGATTATTAAAACCCTAATTATGACAGTCCTGGACCGGCCCAAAAATGTGCATCGGCTCACCCGGTACGCCCGATGGCCAGTCCACCCCTGCTTGTCCCGTTTAGTTAAAAATAGTAATCCAATTGTGAAATCCGTGTTGTAATCGGCAGCATACAAGCTAGTTATATTGAAAAGTAAATAAAGATTCAGACGTGCTGCGTGATGATGTGTTCAGGTTGGCTCAGTAAAACGACTATTAGGTTATCATGATGCGTTCAAGTGTAATGTAAAGAAAAGGGAAATTGAGATTTTGGCGAGAAACATGAGTAATACAGTTGTATAGTATATTAAAAATCTGGAGGATCA
The DNA here is from genome assembly GCA_030340625.1 of Merluccius polli. NCBI lineage: Eukaryota > Metazoa > Chordata > Actinopteri > Gadiformes > Merlucciidae > Merluccius > Merluccius polli. Next base: position 1,060 of record JAOPHQ010002230.1, read on the forward strand.
TGAAAGGCAGACATGTTAATTTTTCTGCAAAAAAACCCCTGTTAAATTATGAGATTATATTTTATTTCCTTTTGTGTGACCCATATACATTATGACTTATTTTTCATTTGGTGCTGCTGATATATTCTTTCTATTGTTAGTTGTATGTCATTTCGAAGTGGCCTATTACATTAGCCATGTTTATTGAAGGCTAGAAACGTTTTTGTTATGCTCACTTGTTAAGCAATACCAGTTCTGTTGAAAACAAATTGTCGCGTCGTCTTTCCACCAAATAATAGAAAAGTATCGATAGTGGTATCGATAAAGACTCGGATCGATAAGGAGTATCGATAAAGGTATCGATATCAATAAATATTAACGATCCCCATCCCTAGAGACGAGTGAGCGCGAGACAGGGAGAGATGACGGAGAGACGAGTGAACGGGAGACAGGGAGAGAAGACGAGTGAACGGGACAGGGAGAGACAGTACACATGTATACTTCAATGATTAGTGACAATAAATATTTTTGAATTGTGAATTTGACTTTCTTTAATTTAACAGTCAGTTGCAGATGTTGATACAACTATAAGGCTATATATATATATATATATATATATATATATATATATATATATATATATATATAGCCTTATAGTTGTATCAACATCTGCAACTGACTGTTAAATTAAAGAAAGTCAAATTCACAATTCAAAAATATTTATTGTCACTAATCATTGAAGTATACATGTGTACTGTCTCTCCCTGTCTCCCGTTCACTCGTCTTCTCTCCCTGTCTCCCGTTCACTCGTCTCTCCGTCATCTCTCCCTGTCTCGCGCTCACTCGTCTCTAGGGGACGGGGATCGTTAATATTTATTGATATCGATACCTTTATCGATACTCCTTATCGATCCGAGTCTTTATCGATACCACTATCGATACTTTTCTATTATTTGGTGGAAAGACGACGCGACAATTTGTTTTCAACAGAACTGGTATTGCTTAACAAGTGAGCATAACAAAAACGTTTCTAGCCTTCAATAAACATGGCTAATGTAATAGGCCACTTCGAAATGACATACAACTAACAATAGAAAGAATATATCAGCAGCACCAAATGAAAAATAAGTCATAATGTATATGGGTCACACAAAAGGAAATAAAATATAATCTCATAATTTAACAGGGTTTTTTTTGCAGAAAAATTAACATGTCTGCCTTTCATGATCCTCCAGATTTTTAATATACTATACAACTGTATTACTCATGTTTCTCGCCAAAATCTCAATTTCCCTTTTCTTTACATTACACTTGAACGCATCATGATAACCTAATAGTCGTTTTACTGAGCCAACCTGAACACATCATCACGCAGCACGTCTGAATCTTTATTTACTTTTCAAGATAACTAGCTTGTATGCTGCCGATTACAACACGGATTTCACAATTGGATTACTATGTTTAACTAACGGGACAAGCAGGGGTGGACTGGCCATCGGGCGTACCGGGTGAGCCGATGCACATTTTTGGGCCGGTCCAGGACTGTCATAATTAGGGTTTTAATAATCGTATTTAACCGTATAACTGCAGACAACTTTATTTAAAATCAAATGTAAAACGTGTGTTTGTATGTTGGTGTCCGGTGCGTGTGGACGTGCGCGGCTCCTCCGGCGGAGCGGTTCATGTTAATAGCGGAGTCCGGGAGGGTTCACCTTCACGGCGTAGTTACGAGGGATGTGCGACTATCTGCTTAAAAATACTAAAGTGTTTTTTAAAGTTAGAAAGATATTAGATATTCAACCGATATTCACGCTCCGAATTACAGCGATCAGACACGGGGAACTAAAGCCGCGATCACCGGTATGAGTCCCGTGTGTCTAGCGGTGTCTACCTGCCCCCCCGTCGGTCGTAGGTCCGGGGTGGCTTACGATCGCCCCCCCATAAATTTGATTGGCTGAGCAGCGTCACGTGGGATACTTAACTCACATGCAATTGGTCTGTAAGGTCCGCTAACCAAATGCCGTAAAGACTAGAAAAGCTGCGCTGGTTAAAATAGAAGCGCCCCGTCATAATGTAGAATCCCTCAATAGTTTATTGATTATAGGTCTGGGTCCGCATAGGACGGCGTCTGGGTCCGGACCCGGACCGCGGTCCGCCTGTTAGTGACCTCGGCCCTATAGTCTAGTCTAGAGATCCCCTATAGTCTAGTCTAGAGATCCCCTATAGTTTAGGCATATGCACTATATTATGCACACAATGAATCCAGCAGTCAGTGGACGCAGTTCAAGTGCTGATACAAGCAGTTTTATTTCTAAGTTTGTTCTCGTTAAAATATCTCTCCGCTGGACCCGCTGCGCAAAGGTGAGGAGGGACAGACGACAAAGACGAGGAAACAGCGTTGCAGATACCAGAGGAGGGGAGTGAGGTTACCAATTCACCAGGAGGAGCAGAGCAATGCAAGTGACAATACACTAAAACCTAGTGATCAACTATCACTAGTATTCCCATAATAAAATAGCTGTATTATTTAACATTGGTCCATGCGCCTTCAAGCGGTTGGCTGGTGCCTAGAGCATCGGTGACATAAACAACAACAATACAGACACACTGGCCGACACAGAACAGCACAGTGCAGAAATAATTTTCTTTTTTAGAGATTTTACCTTGGGTCACCCACTACACCAGATAAATGTTTAGCGTCCGGACAAGGAAATGCCCAAAATGGCCTCCCTGCGGTTCGCCCTTCCTCTTGTTATAACCTCACTGAACTCAGCTGGGTCTCTAGGTTGCCCCCGGTTACAACAGTCTTGCCAGAAATGCGCACAACCTGTGGGCAATAAATACTCATCCGCTTTGAGATCACCTAGACATTTTTTTAATGCTGCTCTTTTCGCTGAAATCACATTTTGAATCACCTCTCATCTAGACAGACAGAGTCGTTCTTGAAAAGGACTCCAGATATTTTCCGCAGACTTGGATCAGAAGTACAATTTACACCCACAGGAAAGATAAGGGGACACTTTTATTGCGACACCACCCCGGCATTTGTGGCAGGATGGTGTAAGGGAGCCGAAAAAACAATTTATTTTGGACTGCAGACGGCGGACGGAAAGTTGGCGTCCGGTCCTAAAAAAAGAGGGGTGAAACATTTTAAATGACACATTTCCGCACTTATTGACAATGCGCCATGTTAATCATTTTTAATCGTTAACCGTGGCGTTCGGTTTCTTAAGGGTGTGTGTGTAGGGTGGGGCGCATTGGGGGGGAAGTATTTTAATATAATATGCTTTTCAGCATTTGTTGGTTCATTGGTGTTCAACGTGCGTAGGGAGTCACGCAAAATTTGAGTTTCAAGTCAACAAGTTGAAGGAGTCGTGCGTGCGTGAAGCTCCACATTTATCCACAAAAATACAATAATCACATCAGCAAAAAAAAACCCCAAAAAAAACCCAGAAAGTCAGGTTTATAACGCGACACGTCGACACAAGTAACCCGACGACCCAAACGAAAATCCACGAAACAATCCCATCTCTATGGCGACGCATAATCCGCCATCGCCAACAGGAAGACAATTTTCCCCCTGGATTTCATTCATAAGCTGAATGAAGCCCCCCCCCCCCCCCCACTCCCCCTCCCCCCTCCCCCTCCTCGGCGGGCTGAACTCGATATCGGCGTTGATTTTCCTGCCGCCATTGTTGTTGCAGCTATATTTAGCAACACAGGCGAGGACACACATGCCAGTCATATAGGGGCATACAGCCGCTCTGTCTGGCGGCCCAGCGAGTCACAACAGGCCACTGTATTGCCTTGGGCACCACAGAGGCCTCTGTGTGCCCCCCCCCCCCACCACCCCGCCCGCTCGCCGCTCGCCGTCCGCCCTCCGCCTGACACTAATAGCGTGTAGTAGTCTAGGACTAGTCCAGTCCAGGGTCACCCAGGGGTAGGCGTCCCCCCCCCCCAGC
>JAOPHQ010002231.1:0-11418 GCA_030340625.1 Merluccius polli
ACACCAGGCTCCCCTGCTCTCCCTTCGCTCTCCTTCCTCCCTCCCCCCTCCTCCTCCATGTTTTATGGTCCAAGTGATGGAGAGTGGGGTGACCTAGCTCTCCGGCGCTACCCTGCACCCCCCCCCCCCCCCCCCCAGTCCAGATGTGCTGGCCTGGGTCCTATCGCCGCTCCGCCAGACCATGCTGGGGTTGCGGCCAGGAGCTGCTAGGACACAGAACTGGAGACCGACCGCTTTGGGTCTGGACCCCAACTGGGATCTGCTGCCCCACACACATTGTTTTAGCCCCGTCAATTTTTAATTATTTGTTTTTATATCATGTATACCTTGCAGTATTATTTATATCATGGTCACTTTACATTGCAATATTATTTATATCATGCATACCTTGCAGTATATATTTATATCATGTATACCTTGCAGTATTGTTTATATCATGTATACCTTGCAGTATATATTTATATCATGTATACCTTGCAGTATTGTTTATATCATGTATACCTTGCAGTATATATTTATATCATGTATACCTTGCAGTATTGTTTATATCATGTATACCTTGCAGTATATATTTATATCATGTATACCTTGCAGTATTGTTTATATCATGTATACCTTGCAGTATATATTTATATCATGTATACCTTGCAGTATTGTTTATATCATGTATACCTTGCAGTATATATTTATATCATGTATACCTTGCAGTATTGTTTATATCATGCATACCTTGCAGTATATATTTATATCATGTATACCTTGCAGTATTGTTTATATCATGTATACCTTGCAGTATATATTTATATCATGGTCACTTACTTGACAATACTTTTTATATCATGACACTTTTTATCCTCAGTACTTCGCTTTTGCACATTGCCTGTTTGACTGACAGGTTGATTGTTTTCTGTTTATTGTGTAGATTATAAGATACTTATGTCTGTTTATTGTGTAGATTATAAGATACTTATGTCTGTTTATAGTGTAGATTATAAGATACTTATGTCTGTTTATTGTGTAGATTATAAGATATGGTAACCCTTCCTTTTACAGTCCGGTAATTACCAGGTAATAAGATGTATTTACTAATTAATAACCAGGTAATTAAATGTAATTACCTGGTAATTACCAAGTACTTACCAGGTAATTACCCAGTATTTAATTACATATTTATCTGGTAAATACCAACAAGTTACCTGATATTTACTAGATATTTTCCTGACATCTACCAGGTATGTACCCAATAATTACCTGGTAGATATCCTGCAATTGCATATTGTAGACAATAAACCCACTGAATGTGTCTATATGTGACTTTGTTAGGGTGATAATAACTTATATATTTACCTGATACTTACCAGGTATTTACTCAAAAATGATCGCATATTTACCTGGTAACTACCACTTATTTACCTACCTGATATTTACCTGGTAAATACCAACAAGTTACCCAGTATTTACTAGATATATACTGAAAACTACCAGGCATTTATCCATTACCAATCAACCTGTGTAGTGAGAGTGAGGGTAGTAATGACTCTGATTTTTACCTGGTAATTACCCAGTATTTACTTGATAACTGGCAACTATACCATGATACCATGTTCAAAACTACACACCCTAATGGGTGGTAGATGATTATAATCTACAATTACCAGGAAAGTATATGGTAATTGTAACTGCCGCATAATGGCAGTTTGTTTAATTTGTTAATGGGTTTCATATGAGGGTTAAGGTTTGATATTAGGGTTAGGGTTTCAGAACGGAAGGTCGCAATGACTCAGTACCAAGACTGGCGTGTTCGGCTTCCCCATAAACCATGGGGCAGACATCGGCTCTGAGTCTTTACGACCTTCAGAAAAAGTTATTAAAGAAAAACTAACTACCACTTACCCTAATGTTAATGGGTTTGATATTAGGGTTAAGGTTTGATATTAGGGTTAGGGTTTCAGAACGGAAGGTCGCAATGACTCAGGACCAAGACTGGCGTGTTCGGCTTCCCCATAAACCATGGGGCAGACATCGGCTCTGAGTCTTTACGACCTTCAGAAAAAAAGTTATTAAAGAAAAACTAACTACCACTTACCCTAATGTTAATGGGTTTGATATTAGGGTTAAGGTTTGATATTAGGGTTAGGGTTTCAGAACGGAAGGTCGCAATGACTCAGGACCAAGACTGGCGTGTTCGGCTTCCCCATGAACCATGGGGCCTCAGAAAGGCTCTGAGTCTTTACGACCTTCAGAAAAAAAGTTATTCAAGAAAAACTAACTACCACTTACCCTAATGTTAATGGGTTTGATATTAGGGTTAAGGTTTGATATTAGGGTTAGGGTTTCAGAACGGAAGGTCGCAATGACTCAGGACCAAGACTGGCGTGTTCGGCTTCCCCATGAACCATGGGGCAGACATCGGCTCTGAGTCTTTACGACCTTCAGAAAAAAAGTTATTCAAGAAAAACTAACTACCACTTACCCTAATGTTAATGGGTTTGATATTAGGGTTAAGGTTTGATATTAGGGTTAGGGTTTCAGAACGGAAGGTCGCAATGACTCAGGACCAAGACTGGCGTGTTCGGCTTCCCCATAAACCATGGGGCAGACATCGGCTCTGAGTCTTTACGACCTTCAGAAAAAAAGTTATAAAAGAAGAACTAACTACCACTTACCCTAATGTTAATGGGTTTGATATTAGGGTTAAGGTTTGATATTAGGGTTAGGGTTTCAGAACGGAAGGTCGCAATGACTCAGGACCAAGACTGGCGTGTTCGGCTTCCCCATAAACCATGGGGCAGACATCGGCTCTGAGTCTTTACGACCTTCAGAAAAAAAGTTATTCAAGAAAAACTAACTACCACTTACCCTAATGTTAATGGGTTTGATATTAGGGTTAAGGTTTGATATTAGGGTTAGGGTTTCAGAACGGAAGGTCGCAATGACTCAGGACCAAGACTGGCGTGTTCGGCTTCCCCATAAACCATGGGGCAGACATCGGCTCTGAGTCTTTACGACCTTCAGAAAAAAAGTTATAAAAGAAGAACTAACTACCACTTACCCTAATGTTAATGGATTTCATATTAGGGTTAAGGGTAACCCTTCCTTTTACAGTCCGGTAATTACCTGGTAATATGATGTATTTACTAAGTAATAACAGGTAATTAAATGTAATTACCTTGTAATTACCAAGTAATTACCCAGTATTTAATTACATATTTATCTGCTAAATACCAACAAGTTACCTGATATTTACTAGATATTTTCCTGACATCTACCAGGTATGTACCCAATAATTACCTGGTAGATATCCTGCAATTGCATATTGTAGACAATAAACCCACTGAATGTGTCTATATGTGACTTTGTTAGGGTGATAATAACTTATATATTTACCTGGTACTTACCAGGTATTTACTCAAAAATGATCGCATATTTACCTGGTAACTACCACTTATTTACCTGGTAGTTACCTGATATTTACCTGGTAAATACCAACATGTTACCCAGTATTTACTAGATATATACTGAAAACTACCAGGTATTTATCCATTAGCAATCAACCTGTGTAGTGACAGTGAGGGCAGTAATGACTCTGATTTTGACCTGGTAATTACCCAGTATTTACTTGATAACTGGCAACTATACCATGATACCATGTTCAAAACTACACACCCTAATGGGTGGTAGATGATTATAATCTACAATTACCAGGAAAGTATATGGTAATTGTAACTGCCGCACAATGGCAGTTTGTTTAATTTGTTATCCTCCCGTTTTTTTTGTTCCTACTGTTTATAATGGCATTATAGCTCAGCTAACAAAACGGTTTTCCCCGCATATCATATGAATCTGCTGCTGATCTGTTGGAAAAGTATTATTTACAAATTTTGCATTTTTACATTTTTTCTATATTTCTATATTTCTTTATTTTCTATATTTCTGTGTTGGGGTTCCTCCTGTCAGTGCTGAACACCTGTATGCTGCAGAGGATCCTGGGAGGAGGTTTTATTTCAGCTTTGTTCCTTTGTGCTTCGGCGATGGGGGCGGGATGTGTGTTGTGTTCGAGTGGCTGTGTGTCGTGTTGCTGAACACACACACACACACACACACCCACACACAAACAAAACACATCATTAAAGATTCGGTTCACGTTGGGGTGAGTTGTGAAAGTTTGTTGTAAAGAAACAAAAAGCTTCACACGAGTCTGAAGAAGAAGAAACACACACACTCACTTTCGAAGAACGCACAAAATACACACTTGACTCACACTTCGATGCAGAACATCTCCCAAAATACTCATTCAGGGAGGCAGGGAGGACCTCCCCTCCGTCTCCCCCCCCCCCCCCCCCCCCCGTCTCCCCCCCCGGACCTTAATCCTCTCTCCTCTCTCATACTTTTTCATACAAGCGAGACACTCAAACACGCTAAGGGCTGCAAAGTATGGCGTCCACACTGGAAGAAAACCCTTCCTCTATAATACCCATAATGCATCTGGTCTGTTCCTGTTCCCGCTGTGTTCCTCACCAGGTTCTCTCCTTGCTGGTCGTATTAAGAGAGGTCCTGTTCCTGTTCTGAGAGCGGCGTTATAAATAACCTTGTGCTTCCTGATCACTTATTTAACGGTCTGCTCTCTGTATAAACGCTGTGCTGGGGAGACGGAGACAGAGGGAGATTGGTTCGAACTTAAAGGGCTCCTTGTGAACCGGCGCCCTCCTCCACTCCCTCGCGTCACGTTTGTTTCATCATCATGAAAAATAAATCAGGTACAACATCTTAGCCCCGGCCTCCCACCCACTCACCCCCTCCCCCCCTCACAACCTCCCCCTCTCCTTTAATGTTTCATCTCCTCCTCCGGGTCCTTCCTCCGCTCAGACCACCAGGTAGAGCCCCGACTAAATGTCCAAGCGTCTCTCTTTCCGGAGAGATGAGCCGATGCGCTGCCGCTTGTGAATAGAAAGAGAGAGAGGCGGTGGAGACGGAGGTCAGAAGACATTTCTCCATCTCCAGCTCCATTTTCAGACAAAGTTGAAGTCCCTCCATGGGGTCTCCTGCAGCGCGGCGCGTCCAGACCGGACATCTCCACATCCTGGAGTTGAACCAGCGGTGAGGATGGAAACGTGAACTCAGTGTTTCCCTCTCAGCTGTGGAGGAGAACCGCAGCGGTCACACCGGCCAGCGGCTCCTTTCATTTGATGCAAATCAGCAGCTTCTGAAGTACGGACCTGCAAACCCTGCAGTCCCTGGTGGGTCCAGTTTAATGTGGAGTAGTGGAGGAGGAAAGGTTGCTGCTGCCAGGCGTCCTGGAAGGGCAGGACAAGTTGGACTTTTCACTTCTTGGCAACTAAAATGAATTAAATCTTGTTAAAAAAAAAACTAAGCAAAACTGAACTGTTCTTCCAGGGAATGTGTTTTACTCTGGACAGTATCTGGGTGCTTGTTGACAGATGTTCTGGGTCCTGGACCTGGGGCGGTTCTGGATCCCGGATCCGATGGCTTCAGTCCAGGGACTGAAACCGGCAACCTCCCGATCATAAACTCTGCTTCTCTAACCTTTGGGCCAGCGCTGCCCACAGGAGATGAGAAGGGGAAGAGAGCGATGCTGAGACACACGGTAACCTACGGCAACGCCTCCCTCCATTGCTCTGGCACCAGGCTAGACTAGACTAGACCAGAACCAGAACCAGACTAGACTAGACAAGATTAGACTAGGAAAGACGAGACCGGAACCCAATCAGAACCAGAACTCTGGGTCCTGGACCTGGAGCGGTTCTGGATCCCGGACCCGCCTGGCTCCACCAGAGGGAGTTCGGTCCGGTCCGTCTCCATGTTCTGGTCTCTCAGCCTCAGAGCCGGAGCTGAAGAGCCCGTCTTCCCTCCTCCGTTACGGGCCGTATCGTTAACAGCTGTTGCCGTGACGATGGAAGCCTCTCGTCTCTCTCTCTCGTCTCCCAGACGCTGTAATGAGCCGCGTCCTTAAAGGATTAGCTCTGCTGCTGTTCAACACAACATGGAACCAGAAGAGACTCGCTGGCTAATATCCCCACACTCAGGTTATTAATCCCTTTAAGGATGACAAACAAATCATACATAGACTGTAGTTTTTTTGTTTTCTATTTCACATTAGGAAACAAAAAAACTACAGTCTTGTACCACCAGCTGTGAGTTTGATTCTCCCACTTGTGATGTAACAAGTGGGAGAATCAAGGATGCATTATAATTGGCTCGTAATGATTAATCAATCTCACACCTGGTGGTGAAACGGAGGCCCAAGTGGAAAACCCAACCAATAATTACGACGCCTCCTGTGGCTCGTCTCGCCTTTATATCCGGGCTCGGCCATATTACTAAAGCGAGACACTTTTATTAAAAGCGATGTGTAGTAAATGCTGGAGAGAGTCGGGGGCCATTTACAACATCTGTCCACACAGTGTGAAATAAATGTTTCCTGACAAACTGATGAACCGGTGATTAATTTCTTCTCCTTCATCCCGGTTTGGTTTTATGTGTGTGAGATGTTTGTCCTCCAGGGGGTTTTGTTTTGTGACAGAACCCGACTTCTCTGGCAGGTTTAGTGCATTTCCACTCTCCTTGTGGAGGAGTCGACCCATCGGCTCCCCAGCAGTATAAACAGAGAGGGGGGTGAGTGTCTCTGGTGCATCCAACCGGAGAGTCTCTCGGGTTTCAGACCAAGTGCTGACACAGCGGTGGTCCTACCCTCTGCTCTGCCCCCCCCTTCCGCCGCCGTGCTCCCCAGCCGTGCACGCTCCCCTGCCGTGCACGCTCCCCTGCCGTGCACGCTCCCCGGCCGTGCACGCTCCCCAGCCGTGCACGCTCCCCAGCAGCTGTGACATACGGTATGAGAAGCAGAGGAGACCACCATGTGCACCGTTTAGTTCTACAGCGGTTCTGAGAGCAGTGAGGACCAGCAGGACAGTATGGTGGTCTGGGGGTTCGACTCCCAGTCTAATGGTTCTGATTTCCATCCCCAATGTCCCTAATGACCTGTAGGCATCCTTGACCCCTGACCCCTACCTGCTCCTTCATGACCAGTCTCTGAATTGACTGTCTAACCCCTACCTGCTCCTTCATGACCAGTCTCTGAATTGACTGTCTAACCTCTACCTGCTCCTTCATGACCTGTCTCTGAATTGACTGTCTAACCCCTACCTGCTCCTTCATGACCAGTCTCTGAATTGACTGTCTAACCCCTACCTGCTCCTTCATGACCAGTCTCTGAATTGACTGTCTAACCCCTACCTGCTCCTTCATGACCAGTCTCTGATTTGACTGTCTAACCCCTACCTGCTCCTTCATGGACCAGTCTCTGATTGACTGTCTAACCCCTACCTGCTCCTTCATGACCAGTCTCTGATTTGACTGTCTAACCCCTACCTACCTTCATGACCTTTCTCTGATTTGACTGTCTAACCCCTACCTGCTCCTTAATGACCTGCCTCTGATTTGACTGTCTAACCCCTACCTGCTCCTTCATGACCAGTCTCTGAATTGACTGTCTAACCCCTACCTGCTCCTTCATGACCAGTCTCTGAATTGACTGTCTAACCCCTACCTGCTCCTTCATGACCTGTCTCTGATTTGACTGTCTAACCCCTACCTGCTCCTTCACGACCAGTCTCTGATTTGACTGTCTAACCCCTACCTGCTCCTTCATGACCTGTCTCTGAATTGACTGTCTAACCCCTACCTACCTTCATGATCAGTCTCTGAATTGACTGTCTAACCCCTACCTGCTCCTTCATGACCTGTCTCTGATTTGACTGTCTAACCCCCTACCTGATCCTTCACGACCAGTCTCTGAATTGACTGTCTAACCCCTACCTACCTTCATGACCAGTCTCTGAATTGACTGTCTAACCCCTACCTACCTTCATGACCTGTCTCTGATTTGACTGTCTAACCCCTACCTGCTCCTTCATGACCTGTCTCTGAATTGACTGTCTAACCCCTACCTGCTCCTTCATGACCAGTCTCTGATTTGACTGGCTAACCCCCTACCTGCTCCTTCATGACCTGTCTCTGATTTGACTGTCTAACCCCCTACCTGCTCCTTCATGACATGTCTCTGATTTGACTGTCTAACCCCTACCTACCTTCATGATCAGTCTCTGAATTGACTGTCTAACCCCTACCTACCTTCATGACCAGTCTCTGAATTGACTGTCTAACCCCTACCTTCCTTCATGACCAGTATCTGAGTAAGTCGCTTTGGATACAAGCCTCTGTTAATTCACTAAATAGTAGTGACAATAGTGACAATAGTAACAAACAGCTTCAGCCGGTGTATTGTGCTTGGCTCTGAGGATGAGGAAGGGAGGATGAAGAGTGCAAGGGGTGAAGAACAAAATGGCCGACCCCTTGGCATTTAAATAACAATTGATTTATCTCCTCCTCCCCACAGGACGGAGAGTGTCTGCGTCGACAGAAATCGGTGGGAAATAGATAAATAATACGTCGCGGTCCAAACAGCGCCGGCGGCGTTGTGCAGGCAACTCACTGCCCTCTGTGCTGAGGAGTTTATTACAAAGGCCTGGTCCTGGTCAGAGAGCAGGACTCTCCTGAAACCTAGATTTTCCACAAGATATATCCAGCTCTCTTATATACATTCAACCTGGGAGCATTTCTTCCCCCTCCGGTCTCCTGTGTTGACAGTTACTTTGGCTCCCCGGTGTGTGCGCTTTTGTTTTGAAGCCGTAGCTCTTTGTGGTGTCAGCGATTTGGTCATTTACTCCAGACTGCCTGCTGTAGTTTGGAAAGTCTCCATCTCTGGATGGAATTCCGCCCATGCGTGTCGTCGGCTCCCCAGGACACTTCAGCGGTTTGTCCGCAGGAGGACTGGGGATTGAACCAGCAACTCTGGGAGGATCTCTGTTTTTATTAAAGGGGATTTGTGCAGATCTTTGCTATTATTGAGGTGTTTGTTTTTTGAAAGCCCAGGCCAAATTTTTCTCTTTGTGGGACAATAAAGTTATTCTTGAATCTTGATCCTAAAGTCACCAGTGACCTTCTTCCCCCCTGATCTCCTGTCCTGGGGGACACCTCTCTCCACAAGGAGTCACGGCGGTTGCCTTCAAACACCAAGCAGCGTGTTGTGTTATAATTCCTTAATCCTCTCAGAGTACTCGGAGCCAGAAGAAGAAGAAACCTCGCCGCCCCGCAACGCGCTCTGGAGGACAACAATGAGCTGCGATTCGCTCTGCACTGCCAAGGTCCTCCCTGCATCCCTGAGCCGCTGCGATAACGCCGCCGCAGACGCCAGCCCTCTTCTTCATCACCACCATCACCATCTTCATCTTCTGCTGTGGTTCTGAACACATTTACTCCTAGCTCCTCCCACTCCTCGCCACAGCGACAGAGCGCTACGGAGTCGGCCAATCGGATGAATGGCTGTGTTTTTTTTTTTACCTCTCTTCTCGTTTTGTTAATTCTGCGGCGCCCGTCATGGAGGACACCACAGAGGTTATCTTCTCTGGGTATTTCTCCAGGGACCGCTTCCTGAACACACGATTATTTCAACCAAATGAAAGGGAAGGAAGGAGGAAAGGAAGGAAGGAAGGAGGAAAGGCGGCGCAGCGCAGCCTCAGATCTCCTGAGCTTGGCGAGGATTACCACCTGACTACAGTCTGGGTACATGAGGCCCGAGCGGAGCTGCTGCTGCAGAACCGCTGCACTGTCGGAAACATCTCCCCCCTCGTCTCCCCCCCCGTCTCCCCCCCGTTCCCTCCCCCCCCACGGACCTTAATCCTCTCCTCTCTCGGCGTCTCCACTCCCTCGTGAGGTAAAGATAGACTCTGTCAAATTTAAACTCATGGAAGAGCTCCTCCCCTCTCCTCCCTGAGGAGGGAGCTAGGGGAGGTGGGGTTCCCTCCTCCGCCTCCTCTTGAGGAGGAGGAGCAGGGAGGAGCACGAACCGGGGGGTGACCAAAGCTTTAATAAAATTACTCTACACTACGACACTTTTTAATCGCTTAAATGTGCCTTTAAACCATCAAACGTTGTATTTTTACTCTCGCTTGTATTGTATTTTATGACTCTGTAAATGGCCTTTTGAGTGTCTTGGAAATTGCTCTATAAATAATGTGCTATTATTATTATGATTATTATGATGATGTTCTGCTTCACTGTGTAGCTACAGATCTGCTGAGTCAGCGTCCCCCATCTCCGCCGGGTCCCGGATGCCCTGCCCCATGCCTGGTCCTGGTCCACACCGCTCTGTGGATCCGCTAGCCGGGTCTGAATCATCTCAAGGTCTGCGTCAATCTTGGAGGGCGTTTTTTTTTTTTTTTTTTTCAGCCATCAAGTGTCTTCTGCTAAATGTCTGGGATGATGACACAGAGTGAAGCCGCCGGGCCGCTGCTGCAACCGATCTCCCTGAGGCGGCACAATAACCAGAGATGTGGGGTTAGCTGATCCGAGTAGCAACACACTGTCCTGCAGAAACACACTGTTCAGCTATGTACTGCAGTTAGGCGCAGTAGCTGAACAGTTACTTACTTATGCTGGGCTTATACCAAAAGATGTTCACAGTCCCAGACTAAAAACTGAGACTCTTTAGTAAATCTAGTTTTACTGGAGTCACATCATTAAGTTTAAGGTCGTAATCTGCGCTGTTTCAGATCAGTCTCTTCCTAGTCTTGGGTCTTTGCGATAATATCAAACGTGTTTTGATATTATCGCAAGTCGCAGTGATGTAACGCAATCAACAACCAATAGATGAGCTTTGACAAAAGCGGAAACAGGAAACCTGGTGGGAAAAAATTGCATGGTGGGAAAAAAGATAAAAGAATCCTTATAGTCTTGTAAATAGTGACCCTGCAAGATTCATCTTTGTAAAAACTCTGTCTGAGACTCGGCTGTGACTAAAATCTCTCAACACTTGTCTTTAGATGTGAGCAGGTGTGAGCTGAATCGTTTTCCGAGAGTCTTTATCCAAATCTTTTCAAAGTCTTCTGATGTATGGGGAGCATAAGTTACTACTGCTACTTCTATTTACTATTTAGTCAAAGATGGTTTCATCCCAAAACGACGTCAAGCGAATTCAGATACAGGTCCTTAAGGAGCAGTGAGGGGGGGGTCTCGCTCTAGGATACCTACAGGGTTAGTATATAGTGTGGTGCGACCATTTGGGGATGCGAACCCAGACACCCTCGCCACAATGCCACCCTGCCACCTGGTTCTGTGGAGAGCCGAGGCGGCGGCGGCGGGCGAGGAGAGAGGGAGCAAAACGCCGCCATCCATCAGACCTCCTGCAGGGACTGGAGGAGCTCAGGTCCCGGAAACCGCCGCTGCACCTGATGGACTTGCGTTACACAGCGAAACTAAACGCTGTCGCTCATCGATTTCCTGCATCTACAGAAGAGAGAGTTTGTGTGTGTGTGTGTGTGTGGGTGTGTTGTGTGTGTGTGT
>JAOPHQ010002232.1:0-2500 GCA_030340625.1 Merluccius polli
CCCCCCCCCCCCCCCCCCCCCCCCCCCCCCCCCCCCCCCCCCCCCCCCCCCCCCCCCCCCCCCCCCCCCCCCCCCCCCCCCCCCCCCGAGCTCTAACTAGATGACCGGTCAATCACGAGAGACGTTCAAATACACACCGTCCAATCACGTCGAATTAAGACGTTATTGGTTGTCAGAGGGCAGGCAGCCATCACGATGCAGCTTAAGACCGCAAGGATGTTTCAGTTCCCCCAGTCTGTAAATACCATGCAGGTTGCGTAGAACCTTTCCATATAAAAATGCATTGGCACTGTGCTTTCAGACGTGCACATACTGTAACTGTCGTGGTTTTCCAACAAAAGGCTAAATCGACACGTTCCAGGTGTTGCGGCATACAGGAGGTGAAATGTGTGGTGTAAACAAAGTGCAGGTGAGCAGCACACGTAAACGTATTATCCTCCTCCAAGTGTCACACTGTTCTCTACCATTTGCAAGTCCTAACAAGTATCAAAACAAAATCCCTCTGTTTGCAAATGGCTAAAAAGAAAGAAATTTGCCAAGAAGAAAGACACTTGACACGTTTTTTGCACATACCGGTAGTTTAATATCATGTATCATCATCTGAAATGATTTGGCAGCCCAAGCCGAATAACTATTAGCATGGAGCCCATAAAGTCAAACTGAGCTTTCGATGTCACGCAGAATATAAACCTAAACTCCACTTAAGCCTGAGCCAACCATGTCTGTTGTCCATCTTGCCTCACCCCCGCAACGCTCCCCACCACCTCCATTCACTCCCTCCCATTCCCCCCCCTGTCTCTTCATCTCTCCTATCTCTCTTCCTGTCTGTTCCTCTCCCCAGTCTCTTCCCCTCTTCTTTTTTCTCTGCTTCTTTTTTAAAACTCATCCCTCTTGCCCGTCTCTATGATACTCTCACACTCTCTCTCTCTCGCTCTGTGTGTGTGTGTGTGTGTGTGTGTGTGTGTGTGTGTGCTCGCTCAGTGCTGGGATTAGAGGATTGTTGCGGGATCATCAAAGAGCTGTCACCAGTCAGAGTTAATGGAGCGTCACACGCGCACGCTCACAGGCACACCGCACACGGTGCCCACATACACACGTACGCACACTCGGTAGATAGAGCCCGGCAACTTGAGATGAGGGTATTTCTAGTTTGGAGAGGGGTGGGTAGGTATGTGTGTGTGTGTGTGTGTGTGTGTGTGTGTGCATGTGTGTGTGCGTGGACATGAAGGAAAGAATGTTACACGATGTAGCAGGAAGACAAAGGGTGTGCGGTTACAATAAGAGTTATTTTAAACACACTCATGTGATTTATTGGCCTGCATCCATACATACATACATCCATACATAAATGCGTGCATACATACATGTGTATGTGGCTTGCAGGAGTGTGTGTGTGTGTGTGTGTGTGTGTGTGTAGGGGGGGGGGGGGGGGGGGGGGTCAATGGTGTGTGTGTGTGTGTGTGTGTGTGAAGGGTATCTGTTGACAGAGTGATGGAGAGGACATGAGGGGGGTTTGTCTGTATAAGGGCCGAGGCAGAGAGACACTTATCACATATAAAACCTGATGTCACGCTTGCTTATACTTCAAACAGTAGGCCCGCACACACACACACGCACACACACACACACACACACACACACATGCATGTATGCATACACAGTTGGGTCAACAGGGTAGAGTTCCTGTTGCTTCCCTGATCAAACAATGGTAGCTCTATTACAGGCCTGACAAGCCAGACTGTCAGGGGAGAGAGACGTAGGTACAAAGACAGGGGAGAGAGGGAGAGAGAGAGAGAGAGAGAGAGACAGAGAGAGAGACAGAGAGAGAGGGGGGGCTATTTTAGAGAGGAAAAAACACAAAAAAAGATGAAGAAAGATTACAAAAAAAATAAGAGAGGCAGCCAGAAAGAAAACAGGAGAAGAAAATAAAGTTAAAAGGGGAGCGAGGGAGGGAGGGAGAGATAGCAGAGCAGACGAGGGGAGAGAAGGGTCCTCTTACATCCAGACTGTCCTCCAGGGTCTCGTCACCATTGAAATTACAGCACAGATACTGTGCTCTATTATCTGCTCCATGTCCCACCGGCCAGCCGCACCGCCTGCCCACAGTCTGTCTGTGTGTGTGTGTGTGTGTGTGTGTGCGCGCGTGTGCATGTGCGTGCGTGAGCGTGCATGCTTGTGTGTGTGTGTGTGTGTGTGTGTTTTGTTGTACATGTTTGTGCACTAATTCTTTCCGCCCTCCCCGGCCTTTGACACCAGTGTGTACAGAACAAGACAGCCCTGTGACTCCCCCCCCCCCACTCCCCCTGCTCCCACCTCCTTCTCTTTTCTCCTCCTCCTTTTCCTACAGCATATCCTTCCTGCCCCGTCTCTTCAGGAAACACCCCCCTCCCCGTCTGTCCCTAACCCCCCCTCCCTCCTGCTGTCTTGACTCTCTCTCTGTCTGTCTGTCTGTCTGTCTGTTTCTCTCTCTCTGTCTGTCTGTCTGTCTGTCTGTGTGTCT
>JAOPHQ010002232.1:5000-10000 GCA_030340625.1 Merluccius polli
TATTGACTCACTCTCATGTGTAATGGTAGTTCTGACCTTTTATTTTTCAACCTTCAAGATGTTTTAACACAAATACTTACGATACCAAGGGATCATTCACCCACAGATGTGTCTTCTTGACCCTGCAAGGTACAAAAAACTGTAACTATTGGGAAAAAATGTTCAAACTTCTTATCCAAATGAAGAAATAGTCTAATGTTAAACCTCATCTCAGTTTACAAAGTACACTTCCCACGCCCTGCATATTCAAATCTACAACCAGTTATGACAGTTTTTAAAGACTTTTTTTTTTGGAGAGCGTTGGCAAATTTTCTTGCCAACACGAAACCAAAGTGAGAGGGACCATTTGGACTTTAAATACGATGTACAAAACAATACACAAACAAACACACACAAAAAAAGTGTTAGTTGTGAAGTACAGCGATGGAACGTAACGTACCGACAAAACTGAGCGTAGTAACTGCCAAAATATTAAAGAAATAGATACAGCTTTCTTAACAGTGAGGCTTGGCTTTCCCATGCCTGCAACTGCTTAGAGAACATGGAGATAATATGTTGCAGAAATTCCTTTGGGAGCGTTTGTGCGACTGAATTCACTTTCAAATATACATACACCAACAACATGAAAAGCAATCATTAAAACAACTATTTTGCCGGCTGGAACGGTTCAATCCAAAACGTTAATGCACTTACAGCACTGCCTCATACTCATAGTCACCATCTTCATCACCAGCATCATCATTGTCATCATCCTCTTCCTGCTCTTCATCCTCATTATCATCATCCTCATCCCCATAGCCCCTCTATCTCCTTTACAAATAATCCTCTCTAATCAATACCCCACAAGCCTGTCAATACGCACCAATACTCATTATCTAGTATTAACGAGTTGATTCAGGGAGGGGGAGATTCGCGGGAGGTGAGCTCATCCCAAAGCTTCTCACAGGGCCCTAAGCAGGGCAGTAAG
This sequence comes from Merluccius polli, assembly GCA_030340625.1. Taxonomy (NCBI): domain Eukaryota; kingdom Metazoa; phylum Chordata; class Actinopteri; order Gadiformes; family Merlucciidae; genus Merluccius; species Merluccius polli. The sequence continues at coordinate 5,968 of JAOPHQ010002232.1, forward strand.
CGGGCCCCGCGCCACAGGCTGAAGCCACAGCAGAGCTATAGCATCCCCTTGGCCCGCCGCTAGCCAGCCTGAGCTCCGACCAGCGGGAACAAGCTTATTGATCACGCACAGCAGAGTCCCGCTGACCTCCCTCTCACTCAGCACAGTGTGAGCGAACGTATGCTGTTTTTTTTTCTTTTTTCTTTTGGGTGTCTAAATGTGTGTGTGAGAGAGAGAGCGGAGCGGGAGAGAGAATGTGTTTATGTGTGTGCGTGTGTTTGTGTTTATATGTCTGCGTCTGTTAAACAATGACAGAATTGTATGCCAAGTCCTAATTTGTGTTTGTGAATGTTTGCATGAGCTTCAAGACCGCATTTATTAAGGTTTTTTTTTCCCTTTGCAAACCATATGTACCGTATATCCCTTTCTTTCCTCTCCTTCACAGTCTCTCTCTCCCTCTCTCCCTCTCTCTCCCTCTCTCTCTCTCTCTCTCTCTCTCTCTCTCTCTCTCTCTCTTTTTTTTTTCTCTCTCTCTCTCTCTCTCTCTCGCTCTCGCTCTTGCTCTCTCTCTCTCTCTGTCTTTCTCTATCTCATTCTCTCTTCTCTGTCTCTGTCGTCTGTCTCCAATCAGGGAGAGACAATCAGCAGGGGCGTCGGTAGTTTCTTTACCACGGGGGCCCCTGCGCGGATGACATCACCGCGTGCTGCTAACGAGGCCGTCGTTCACACAGCATCAGCATGTTGTTGACTTCTTCACTCTATACTCTGCAAGATTGAAGATTGAAACCAGTTATAACCAGACTGCTTCCGCATATGTGACCGTTGAGAAACAGTTGAAAATTGACAAAGTTCACATATTGTGGGACTGTTAATATTCACAGGAAGGACATTTTTCCTTAAAGGAAAAATACATGTTAAAACACTTTGTAGTAGTATTTATCACTTTGTCGCAGCTAAACTCGATTTCTATAGAAGCCACTACGGACACGGAAACACGGCTGCAGTAGTTACAATGGGGTTTAATAGGAGAGTATATCTTCAAATCACTGTACCATCAATCATAAGTATCAGATATTAGTTTTATTCCCATATGAAACTATAACCATAACAACTCAGGGGTTCTGTCTCAGAATCACTGCATATTAAATGTTTGCAATGTTCCTATGGTGAGAAATCAGTCATTTAGTAAGACACATTTTTGCCAGACCAGCAGCCTTGTAAATCCAGAATGCACTTCGGCTTTGTTCTGGCAGCGGGGAACCCAGATAAGGTCGATGCATCTAGGTTTCGACATGCGGTCCCGGACCAGTCGGGCAGCGATTCATTAGATATCCCTTTTTTCTTTAAGCATAAACTTGCTAGCCTCAGTGATAGCTGCATACCGACATGTTCGCCAAAGTATTGGCTACAACTCTGTGAAAGTTTTTCCCCAAAATCGAGGGGTACAGGATCGAAATCCAGTCCCGAAAAACTGCCATGAGTTTTCTAGAAACACCACCGGCTAAGCTAAAGTTAGCGTTGCCAGGCTAGCTCTCCCAGCCGAGTCATCAGCTTCTGGTTGAAATTTGATTGCCCGTGTGACATACGGTATCATAGCATACTGCCAAATGTCTAGCTAGCTTTCACAATGAATAATAAAGCTGTTTATATATATTGTTATAATACATTTGATTCATTTATTCAACTAATTCATGTACAATTTACAGAACGTTGCCTCCTGATGTTGAGAGGGGGTAGCGACAGTCATTCTGAGTAACGTAGGACAATAGCACACTGGAGTGAATGTGGGAAGCCTGACAAGACAGCCAGTGACAAATTGCAAATAACGATAATGTACAATATTGCACATATCGGAAAAATCAACCCTGGAATGAATAGTAAACAATTTTAGACATTTTTTAACAATGTCAAAGGGTTTTAGCCTGTATTATTCCTTTAAGGAGGTCGTTCCCAAGAGCATTCTTTCTTTCCCTTTTCTAACAAATATGTCAGTGGTTGTGTAGAAGGATGTCAAATTTACTTAGACGTCTATATAAACCATCTGACAATACTGTCATTCCATCAGTCGGCCGGGTTGAGTTCGGCTCACCCTACAGGCTGATTAGATGATGAGAGAAAGAGATGGAAAGAGAGACTGTGCCTATGTGTGTGTATGTGTGTGTGCCTGCATCAGGACCCGGGGAGATATGCCCAAGAAATGAGATCATTGGAGGCCATAAAGTATTTAAAATATACTTAAGACAGTTAGTGGGGGTTTTTATAAGCTTGCGTAGCCCCTCTACGACAGGGGGGAAATTAACTTCTATAATGTTGACATATGAATGAACAAAGAGCACAAACTTTCCCTGGCAGGAACCAAAAAAAACAACCAAACAAAGTAATTGAGGAGAGGAGAGGAGGCTTAGACAAAGAGTGAGACACTGAAAGAAATGAATCGAAGGAAAGAGAGAGAGTGAGAGATGAGAGAAGGGTAATTGCAGGAAAGGGGGAGAAAAGGGGGCGGGCCATTAGTCTGTCACTCCTTAGTCTGCAGGCTGTGAAGGCCAAGGTCTGCAGATAAGTGAAGTCATATGGCCTCCTCATCACAGCCCAAAGAGAGGCTATGTGTGTGTGTGTGTGTGTGTGTGTGTGTGTGTTTGTGAGTGTGTGTGTGGATTTCCACAGACAGTCTCGATGCACCCGTAAACACAAATTAATTCAACATCGCTCGTTAAAAAAAACCAACTCGTTCACACTATGGTCCATATGGCTTGGCGCATTTGTTTCTGAGTGTGCGTGTGCACACTCGTATCACTGAGAATGTGTGTGTATGTGTGCGTGTCTTTACATCCGTAGTACGCCGTGAAATGTATCATCTCCCTCCAAATGTTGTCGTCCACTCCCCCCTTCCCCTCTGTGTGTGTGTGTGTGCATAGCATTAAAATGGAACATGCTGGACTCGCTAAAAATAGTCACTCGCCTATTAAACACTCTAATGAGTGCAATCAGATCACATGATTTCCAACAAATCAGCTCGGATTATGTCTCTAAAATAGGAGAAAGTGTTGAAAACGCACTCACAGAGAGGCTCACACAGCTGCAGTGGATATACAGCGTACTACCCCGTGAGATCCAGGGCTGTTCCAGCTAATGTCTCCCAGCGCTGGTAAACAACCGGAAACGTGTCATACCGCATTTACTCTTTCAAAAAAAAGCCAGAGTCAGCTACAAATGGATAGAATGACTAACTCCTATTCAGGCTTTCCTTGATAGTCAGCCTGCCTGTAAACTCACAATGACGGCCATATAAATGAAGCAGTGCCCACATGTTCCACTCTTCATATTGTTTGCTTGTAACGGCGGTCATCTGTGGTTTGGAACTAATTGCGCCGCAGCGCTCGGTTTAAGTCCCTGAGTCGCTGGGAAGAACGAGTGTAGAGCGAGTGCCAGGCGAATGACTAGATGTGAGGAAACAGAAAAAAAAAAGATGAAGAACTGGTGCGCCAGTAATTCTGTTCGTACTTGTATACTTAAAGGAGTGGTAAGTACTTTGGGTTATGAAACAGCTGCTGAAGTATTTACTTGCATCTATTGGCATGGCTGCAGCTAAGCCAGGCCCTGAACGATGGTGGACATAGCGGCACTCGCGGCGGTCGGCTTTGTTCAATCAAATTAATAAAGTTAGGGGTGAGGGACTAGACCTACAGGGCAGAGACTTGAACCAGCAACCCCTCCCCGTAGCTGCAGGTGCCCGTAAAGACTTTAACAAAAGTTGGAAGACTAAAAGAAACAATATGTTTGTCAGAGAAAGAATTTGAAGTCTCCATGTTGAAGACGAATGCTTTATGACTTGCTACCAACCTGTGTTTGTATTTCTTCCTCTGCCCCGTCAGTTGATTGCACATACTTGCTCAGGGTAGCTGAGGCTTTGGATATTAGCAGGAGGATAATACGTCGGATACCTCGGCTGTATCAAGGTTTGGGGCTGTTGAGACATCAGAGCCAGATGAGCGATGCGCTACACAAGGAGCATTTAAAAAAACATCTGAATAGATGCGCTTGAGTGCTTTTCTTC
>JAOPHQ010002233.1:0-11700 GCA_030340625.1 Merluccius polli
ATTTACACAAGTCTTCCCATTCATTGGCCACACTTGTAAATGAACTCCTTCACTAGATGAGTCAAACCACCAACATAGCGGCGGCGGAGGGTAAGATGTAGCGGCGGCCCTACGTTTATGGCGTCCTCCAGGAAGACCACCGCCTGCTGCATGTAGAGAGCGTCGTCACCTGTGGAGAAACAGGCCGTCAATAATATGGACGACGACATGATACCGACATGTAGCTCAGCTTATCCCAACAACATCTAGAAAGCAGCACCACATCTTGAATTTGGGATTGGGGGGGGGGGGGTCTTATAGGCTGGCTTGGTTGGTGTTTCTGATGACTGTTGTGTTGTTCCTATCCAGTCTGCTATACTTACTTACAGGGTGACTCAGTTCTCGACTTGAGTTTCCCATCGCACGGACTCCCGCGAGTCACACCGAGATGAGTCACTTCAGGTGTCAACCTTCAGACACGACCTCAAGCGTTCGTTTGAGGTCGTGTCTGTGAGGTTCAGAGAGGTGTTCACAGAGGTGTTATAAGAGGGGGGGGGGGGGGGGCTGCAGGTTTTCTTGCATACGTGTGGTTTGCGTAGCAGCATTGTACAAAGCACATCAAGACAATGCACTTTGTCAAGTTATGTATGGGAAAAATACAAATAAAAAGCCCTCATTGTACTAGTAGCCTATATGAAAGAAGTACTTCATATAAACAGGCTATGGGGTGGAAATGACCAATGAAACCTACATGACAATGCATGCAGGGCACAGGGGCGAGGATATCCGTTTTTACCATGTCATGTTACAGCAAGTATTAAGGAAGCCTTGCACAGTGGCAAGCTGCTGTTCAACACACAGACAGGAGTGTGTGTGCATGTGTGTGTGTGTGTGTGTGTGTGTAAGAGAGAAACATAGTGTGTGTGTGTGTGTATAAGAGAGAGACATAGTGTATGTGTGTGTGTATAAGAGAGAGACATAGTGTGTGTGTGTGTGTGTGTGTGTATAAGAGAGAGACATAGTGTGTGTGTATAAGAGAGAGAGACAGTGTGTGTGTGTGTGTGTGTGTATAAGAGAGAGACAGTGTGTGTGTGTGTGTGTGTGTGTGTGTGTGTGTGTGTGTGTGTTTGTGTGTGTATAAGAGAGAGACAGTGTGTGTGTTGTGTGTGTGTTGTGTGTGTTGTGTGTGTATGTGTATAAGAGGGGAGACATAGTGTGTGTGTATAAGAGAGAGAGACAGTGTGTGTGTGTGTGTGTGTGTGTGTGTGTGTGTATAAGAGAGAGACAGTGTGTGTGTGAATGTGTGTGTGTTTCAGGAAGTGCCAGGAGTGCAAAAAAACAGCAGGAAAACCGAGAGAGGGGTGGTGAGTGGAGAGTGGGGGGGGGGGGGGATCGTGGGATCGGATCGGACCTACGGTTAGTTCTGCTGGGACTCGAACCCCCGTTCTGCGCTCCAACTCACCTCCTTCAGCCGGACACAAGTCGTCACGGGACGACCCCCCGGGTCCGGACGCCCCGTCGGGTCCGGACTCCCCGCCGTCGGGTCGGGAATCCCCGGGTCGGGGGGACCCGGATCGGGACCCGCCGTCGGGTCGGGGGGACCCGCCGTCGGGTCTGGACCCGCCGTCCTCCGGAGCCGCGCTAAAGGCGCCGTAGTCCCGCCGGCCGCCCGCCCGCAGCACGCCGTCCGTTTCCATCCTGGGGGGGGGGAAACTGAAACGTCGCCAGACGTCTGTGTGTCTTCTCGTCAGGTCAGAGGAGCTTTCTGATCATGCTGAGGAGTCACTGCAGGGAAACTAGTGACTAGGGCGGAGGAAAGGTGGTGTTGGCTTTGCTTTTTTTCTTTTTTAGGAACCGACGCTCTCGTCTGCTACTCCTCCCACCTCTGGCTGCTGGCCTGAGGTGTTGCTTCACACACACACCCCCCCCCCCCCCCTCCTCTCCTACACACACACACACACACACATACATTTGCACACCCATACACACTCCTACTACACACACACACACTCATACATTTGCACACCCATACACACTCATTACAAACACACTCCTACACACACACACACACACACACACACACACACATACACTCCTACACACACATACCATCTCTCATACACGCACGCACACACCATCTCTCATACACACACACACATCCCCCCACCCAGCCCCCCCCCCCCCCCCCCACACACACACACACACACACACACCCACCCACCCACCCACCCCCCCCCCCCCCCCCACACACACACACACACACACACACCCCCCCCCCCACCCAGCCCCCCAAAAGCGAAAGTAACCTTTTTCTAAATGTCCCCTTATTCGACAATACAGTTTGTAAAGACAACTAAGGAGGAGTGACTGAAGATTCAGATTTTAATTCAGATATTAGAAATAGACGTGGTAATAAACCCCAGGAATAAACCTCACTGCATGGAGTGGACTCGGATCAGAGGAACTCAGCCATTCTAGACAGCATTTGCAAGTGAATACAGTATTTCTAGGTCTATGTGTGTGTGTCCATAACGTGTTGGCCAATGAGCAACGCAGATGTTGGTGGTATGACACCTGTGGATGATGTTTTTGACAATAGTGAAACATTGGGATAATAAATGTGTCCCACACTGTCAATACAAGGTAGCCCTCTCTATGTTGACACTTTTACAACGTAAAAGGCGTTACATTAGGACATCAAATTAAACCGGTAGGATACACAACACAAGAATAAGACATTTATAAAACAAACATTTTTATTATTTTTTGATAATAAAAAATCCCCATCATATTTATGTATGCCGCACCACTGTTCATATATTGGATCTCAGATGATTGGAAGTTCGACTATTGGTCGCAAATCAACATGAATCATTTCAACCAGAATTGTTGGTGTGTTTGTTGTGCAACAGGTTGGCAGGGCAACGGTCAGGCCTCTCCTTCCTCCATCTTACACACCTAAGACAGGAAAACACTCAATTAGACATCGGATATAAATCATTGGAACTTAAAGCATACATAATATATATTACGACATTCAGCCTAGGGGTGGGAATAGAAACTCACGATACTATCAAGATACGTCGCCCACGACAACGATGGTCAGCGATACAGAAGTATCACCATATATTCCAGTATCCATATTTTGTCCCACCCATAATTCAGCCCAATAACGCCACTAAACCAGGGTTTGAATCCCAGGCTTACGTGTGCTTGAGCCAGATTCCTCTACCTGCTCAACCAATGACATGTATCCAAACATAAAAGCGAAACAAGTGTCCGCTAACAGACTTAACATTTTAAAATAATAATAAAACCGCTTAGTAAGCCGCGTCCAGCGTCCTACCTGGTCGTCGATGCAGCGGAACTGCCAGCTCCAGCGGGTGTTGTACAGGAAAGGTCGGAGGTCGAAGCGGTTGTCGTCGGGGCCGTAGCTCTCGGCGTGGTAGGCCGGCGTGATGGTGGTCATCTTGTGGCGGTTCATCGAGTACCTCCGGAAGAAGTGCTTCACCGTCACCGCGACCTGAGGAGGCGGGAACCGTTACAACGTACACGTGTAACGCCGACGTCAAACGCTACATGCTGCCTCTACCCGCTTGGCCCACACAGGTTATAGAAGCACCAGGAATGTGTTCATATGAGACCCCTGCAAGGGCCCCTGTTTTACCACCAGGTGTCATGTTGAGTAGCCATTACAAGCCAGTCAAAATATTCACCCTCTACCCTATCAGTTATACATCTGGGTGCACACTCCCACTTGTGATGTCACTAGAGGGTAGGTTTTAACTTTGATTTTGACTGGCTTGTAACGGCTAAATCAACATCCCACCTGGTGGTAAAATAGGGGCCCTTTAATGCTTTTAAAATCACAAGGCAAGCATAGTGTACTGGCTGAGGTGTTCGAAGCCTAGACGAAAGGTACTGGGTTCGATCCCCAAAGTCTAATATTTGCCTGTAGGCATGTGATAGATGACCAACAATGTATCTAAATGCACTGTAAGTCACAGATACAAGTGTGTTAAATAATTATATGAATATGTAGTGATAGTAATGTATTTCAACAACAACAACAAATGCATGGTTCCAATGTGGGCAGAATGAACGTCAGTGCGATGCAGGCAGGCAAAATATGTTTATTTTGACTGCGAGCAAACCTAATGCGGTTCGCCAGTTTTTTAACCTCATCACCTTCTTCAGTACAAGTCCCCCTTATGTGTCCAATTTCTATGTGAATGCAGCCGTAACCTGACAGTAGTATTATTATCACACCATGAGACCCAATTGATCTAATCTGGAAACTGAATCCCTTCCTAACTGTTAGTAGTGTGTCTCCAATCAGTGGGAAAAAACAGATAAGAATAATTTAGACCAGAAAGGCTACTAACAGTAGTAGGCAGGTAACAACTACTGGCACGGCACATCCTGATTTAAATTAAACCTTTAAAAATGGTTTGTATATAATATTATTATTACTGCTATGGCTGTTTTAATGTAGATGACCTCTTGACTTGTCATAAGAACTGACTTGGACCGAATGACAATATTCACAATAATAACAACAATAGGTAAAAATTCAAAATACAAGACATCCTTAGTTCAAACTTCAAATCAGAAAATGGCTCCAAAATAGATATGTTGCTTTTGCTGCAATTACAAAGAACAAATGCAATACAAGAGTACGGAGGTAAACTCCAGGCTGCAAACAGCGACCTGACCGACCTGGGTGGGCGTCAGCGTCTCCTTCCAGGTGTGGATGAGCTTACAGAACATGCTGTACGGACCGCACTTGGAGATCTTCCTCAGCCGACCCATCACAGACAGCTCCGCGTAGGTCATCCCCATGTCTGCCTGGGGGGGGGGGGGGGGGGGGGGGGTTATCAGTTGATGAGGAAGGAGGAAGGGGTCAGAAGGTCAGAGGTCGGGGAGGACAGGGAGAGTGGACTGAGAACGGCGGACAACAGGTGAAGGTCGATTTGAGTGAGGGAGCAACTTGAGGGAACTCATTTCATACAAGCAGAGAGAAGAGAACAGGAGAACAAAAATGCTCCTTGAATAGAGAAGTTTGAAAAAGTGATGTTGGAAAAAACAAATTGCAGCATACATTTTCGGTAACACTTAAGATTAGGGACCACATATTCACCATTAACTAGTTGCTTATTAGCATGCATATTAGTAGCAAATCAGCTTGTTATTAGTCATTATAAAGCACTTATTAATGCCTTATTCTGCATGACTATGTTCAACAACTACGAGGCCATTAACTAAGAGTTTTCCCTCAATAACCTCCTAATTATGACTTATTGATAGGAAGTAAGGAAACTGTTGTACTATTCTCATGTAACAAAACACAAAACTACAAGTGTTAATAGTGTCCAAATAACTCTAAATGAAGTCTTTCTAACTCAGAATATGTTCCCCGTTCTAAAGTGAGGTCTCGCTCATAACTAATATACTAGTAGTTTGACCCGTATTAACCCCCACAGGTTCCCTATTCTGAAGTTGCCTCCTCTTTACACTTAGTGAATGGTGAATATGTGGTCTCTAATCTGAAGTGTTACCACATTTTCTGTATAAAAATATGTACTTAGCTACTAAGTACATATTACACAAACTAAAATACTATTACATAATATCTTCTGGTATTGACTCAGGAATGAATTATGTGGTTTTTTGGTTCCTGTAAAAGAGTTTCCGAAACAACACTGTGCTTACCTCATCAGTCTGCGACACCTGTCCATCCGTCAGTGGCTCCAGTTCAGCAGTGGGCGGGGCTGCCAGGATGCTATATATAGCAAAACAATGATGTCAGCCTCTACCATACAGTACCTCTGTAGCAGCAAACGGGGTGCCAAGCCAATACAAATGTAAATGCAAACAAATATGGATATACAAACAAATAACTATTTTCACGAACTAAAGGTTGGTTGCTTTTTTTTTACGGTCCTCTACCTAAACGTTTGTAATGATTACATATATTAAATGTACTGTACATGGGGAAAGACTTCTCAAAAGAACTGCTAAATTATTATAAATTATTATAATTGTCATACTGAGACAGTCAGTGTCTCAGTGTGTAAGTAAATGTGGTGTAATCATTCATGAGCCGCAGCATTTTTTAGTAATACAGTTTGTACTTCATGCCTTTTCCGTTTCAATAGTGTAAAAGGTAAGAAGAAAAGTTTGGTAACACTTTAGATTAGGGACCACATATTCAACATTAAAGGGACACTAAGTAGTTTTTTCCCCCCATCTAGTGGCCAAATTGTATTTTGCATTCAAACGAATTTATGCTCTCTATCGCCTCGCGTTTTCGAACTACGGGGGCGCGCGCGCGATCGTAACCCACCGCGGACCAACGACCGCAGCCTGTGACAAGTGCCGGTACGCTAAAGGGTAAAATGTAGAAGTGCGTACCGGCCCAACAAACAGGAAGTTACAAAACTCTGCCATGTAAGAGTTTGCACATTCAAAAGCTGACAACCTCATAATTTCAGAAGGATAACCAAAAATTAACCCAGTAACATTTACAGTCACAGGCAGTGTTTTACATAGAGCAGCAGGTATAAAGGATGACAATCATACGAAGAAAGTCAGATTGGTTACACACACACACACACACACGTTACCCTCGGAGCGAGTGGAGCTGGAAGTGGTTGGTGCAGTAGTGAAGGAAGCTCTTCAGGTCCGTCTTGCTGATCCCTCCTATGGGGTTGATGTCGGCACTGGAGCAGTCATACTTGGTGAAATACCCTGTCAAACTTCACACACACACACACACACACACACACACACACACACACACACACACACACACACACACACACACACACACACACACACACACACACACACACACACACACACACACACACACACACACACACACACAGGGTTAGAATATACACTAGGAGAGGAAAATGGAGATGTGCAGGTATAGTATAGTATGAACATGGAAATTAGTGGGAAACATTTTAGCCATTTGTAGTATCAGACCTTCACAAAAATATAACGATCGTCTCTACATGATCCTTATTTAAAACAATGTTACGATTTCATTCTTATTTTGTCTTATTTTCTTATTTTCTAGGGCTGCCCCCAACTAAAGATGTTCTTAGTCGGCTCTTAGTCGCCATTTGAGGCCGATAGTTTTAATGTAATTATTTCAATTATTGTTTTAGGGCATCAGAAAATGGTTTGAGTTCCAGGGCAAGAGTGTTATAAAAGAAACACTGTTAACCTTGTGCTGCTTTACAGATAATACAATCTCCGTTGATCGACTAAAGGTTGGTCGACTATTAGGGGGCAGCCCTATTTGCCTTACTTAATTTCTTATTTCGTATGGATGAGATACTTGTTTAGTTTGGTGTCAACCGCACCATGATTGTACCAATGTGTTCCCTTTTTTAACCAATATTTAACAAATATAGGAAAATAAACTAAGTACCTCTCGTCTACATTGGCTGAGCCCAACACCAGCAGACCTCCTGGTCTACCCTGCGCCCAAAGACTCAGCTGAGCAAACAGGTAAGCCAGCACCATCCTGATACGGGCCTACACACAGACACACACACACACAACACACACACACGCACACGCACACGCACACTTAATGGTGTGGCATGTTTTTTGACAATTATGCCCCAACTCTGCTGAAGCAACAGTGTGAACAATGTGGTTGAACCTGTAAACAGTCCTCTAAAAGTGTGACAATGGTGTGTTGAAAAGAAATGGGCTGGCATATAATGTAAATGAACCATGTGAAGGTGAGAGACAAAGGAGAGAGAGAAAGAGCGATGGTGTGAGTGATACTGAGAGACAGCCAGAGAAAATCCAAGTATGAAGTAAAAACGAGAGAGAGAGAGAGAGAATGCAAATATAAAGTAAAATTAAGAGGGAAATTTAAGTCTAACAAACCTGTATATTCTGCAACGCAAGGTTCTCGCGGCTACTGCCGCCATTGGCGCGAAAAGAAGGCCATTTCCCGGTGACCATGGAGAAAATACCCAGCATGCCCTTGACCGCCAGCTCTATGTTGATATTCATGTGTGTGCTGTAAACACACAATTGGATAGAAATTTAAGAATTGTATTTGATACGTATCATTAGGGACATGGGTGTTATGACAATATGTATCATTGTTTCTCGGTCGTTCTCTATGATTAAGAAAAAAGTAGAGACTTAGATAGTCACCTGCCAATCTGATTGGCCAGCTCCTTGGCCCTGTTGTGTGTGTCTTCGGAGGAGTTCTCGCTGTCCATGTAGCAGGTGGTGAAAACGCGGCCGCACAGCTCCCTGGGATCCTGGGGACAGTAAGCGGCGTCACCCACCACCCTGCATACGTCCTCCCGCACCTGGCTGTCTGCGGTGGAGAAGAATTGAGGAGAAAACATTTATAAATAAATATGCAGCTTTCAGGTGCAAGTGTCCCTTCCTGTTGAGGTACAAGCTGGGTCAAGTCAGATGCTTGATGCAGATGCAGTTTGTTGTTCAGAATGCAACGTCTCGGAGTCCAACAGCACCTCGACTCTATTGGGCGATCACTAGGGTCTATAATAGTAGCCAATGTAACAATCAGTGTTTATCATATAAACTGAATCTGGCAAAAAAAACAAATCAAGCAAAGGTTCAATTTGGGCCAGATACTGGCTAGGGTGCTCGCCTCCAGGAACGAAAGGTACCGTGTTCGATTCCCAATGTCTGCAGATTATCTGTACATCCTTGAGCAACAAGCCTAATCCCCAACCTGCTCCTTAATCACCTGTATCTGAATTCACTGTAAGTCACTGAATACAATCCAAATGAGGTGAACTGTAGTAAAATAGTAAATAGGGAAATCTCTTCACATGTTGACCAGTTTTTCTATACGTGATTATTTATATTACAGTTTTTTTCAATCGCTAACATGCGCTTACCCATACTTCAGATACTTTTTCTAAACTCTTAACACAGACTCACACCTACAAAACACAATTGGCCAAATGGATAATTTTCTTCTCAAAAACACATTTTGTTAAATATATACTAACTCTTCATTTCAAAATAGAACACATCTTTCTCTGCACACACTAACTTTACCAAAACAATGGAAATCTGACTCAAAATGAAATTATTCTGTCAAAGAATAACACTTGTTTTCACTTCACAAGGTACATGCAGTCAATCAAAGTACACCAGGTTTCAAAATACTGGCTATTGTTGACATTACAAAAACTGCATAGACTTTTATGTTTCAGTTTTACAGGTATTTGCATGCAAAACATGCAATCCACTGTTTTTACACTCAATGTCTTGGTTGGGAACTGTATGTCCACATGTAATGTTGACATTCAAAAGCATTCCAGTAAAAAGCAAATCAGTTTTTTTTTCCTTTACTGTTTACTACAGGAGGTACAGTAGAAATACTGTTTACAATATGATAGAACAGAACAAGTTTTACAGTATTGCTTACAGTGAACAAAATATCCATAAAACACACAAGAGCATTCTGAACAAAAAAACAACAGCAAAAAGCCCAGACAAAAAGGGGGGGGAACTAAAAAAAAGCACAAAATTACTGTATCTAATCTCTGCGATCTTCAGGGTTAGGCCACATGTTTTCAACATCGCATCTGATATTATCCAAGCGATGCACCTGGGATAAAACCACTTGGTATGTCGGATCCACCCTTGGCAATCATCAACTGTGATGTCCCTGCAGCCAGCATCCATGGCTTCAAGGAGGGACATCTGGCCATGTGGCTGATGGTCATAAACCTTCCACCACCACGCATTCTTACACCTCTACCTTGCCCTCTCCTTGGGCCTGCTCTTCTCCCTGCACCTCTCACTGCTCCTGCACCTCTCACTGCTCCTGCACCTCTCACTGCTCCTGCACCTCTCACTGCACCTCTCACTGCTCCTGCTCCTCTCACTGCACCTCTAACTGCTCCTGCACCTCTCACTGCTCCTGCTCCTCTCACCGCTCCTCTCACTGCTCCTGCACCTCTCACTGCTCCTGCTCCTCTCACCGCTCCTCTCACTGCACCTCTCCTTGGGCCTGCTCCCCTCACTGCTCCTGCACCTCTCACTGCTCCTGCACCTCTCACTGCACCTCTCACTGCATCTCTCACTGGGCCTGCTCTTCCCCCTGGGCCCCTTGCTCTTACTCTTCCTCGTCCAGACATTACAGTGGTCGTCTTATTCTGTTTCCAAAAACATCCCTCCTCAAAGTCCTCCTTTTACAGTAACCCCTGCCACTGAGTCTAAGCCAGACTGGAATCAGCTGTGGTTGGCCCAATTTACCCAACATAAATCAGATGTGTGTCAATTATTCAATTGTTTGTTTATTATCAGCTGAGATATATTGTTTTTGAACTGATATCATTGCAGAGGCAGAGGTTTTTATACTGTATCTAAGGTTTGGAATATTGTTTTTGCTATTGTGGGATGTTGTGTGTTAACATTCGTAAATAATACACAAACAATCCATCATTTTGTTGGGAGGTATAGCTTGTCTATTAAGGAAATGTGTTTGACTGCATATTGTGTGGAAACGACATGAAATGTGTGATTGGTATGGCCACAAATACCGATGCTGTGCTAATTGTGTTTAGAGTTTTGAAAATGTGACAACTGATTGGACAAACGCTTGTTAGCGACTGAAAAAAACTGTAGTACTTACTGCCATCTTGGACAGCGCGGCAGATGAGAACACACATGGAGTAGACGATGCAGGCGGTGGAAGAGCTGTCCACCCCCCCACTCAACGGTAGCAGGAAACCAGCCTAAGACACAAGGCCACACACACACACACATATACTTTACATAATGTACTGTACATGCTGTACTGTATATATGTGTGTGTCGTCCATTCCATGTACCACTTCACAAGTACATCAGAATGCATCTTATGATGCATTCTGATGTACAAGCCCTGTTGACAGTTTAATTTAGCTTTCACTCCGGTCTCACCTGTCCACTTCTCCTGAGGTAGTCCCACAGCCAGCAGGCAGGTCCAAGACTGGATAAACGTTACCAATCAACAAAGTCCAAAAATAATGACATGAATTAAATGACTACTATTAAAGATGGAAGCTTTAACTAAACAGCACAGGTTGAGTTGCCGTAGGAGGATACATTATGAGGCAGTCTTGGGCTGACAGATCTGAATACAACTATGTCTTTATATACTTTATATATATTTAGACTTTAATTAATTAATGAGAAAGAAAGGGTGGGCATGGTCAGTTCACCATCACTAGTCTTGTGTTTTGCACCCATTGGTGGAGGCTGAGCGATCAGTAAATGTGGCACCTGATCTCTTCCTCTGGGGTGTGGAACTGCAACGTGATTGGTTGGGTGGTCGGCAGGTAGACGTCATCGTCTCCGGACAAGCTGAAGTCTACCCTGACTCTGTGGCATGGTCTGGACTCCAAGTCCTACAGGAGTGCATATAGAGACTGTATACTGCTGAACAATGACATGCCAGGGGGTCAGTGCCGTCAACCATGCTATTCTCGGTAGGGGTCAATAGGCAAAGAGCTGCGATGGGTCTTAACACTCGACTGTAAACATGACCACATACACATGTGCTTACCAGGCAGAATGTGTGCATAAGAGACCTTACATGAAGTCAATTCAATCCTCAGAATGCATGCTTGCATATTTATGAAAATGTGTGTGGCCCATAACGTAATTTGTAGTATAACGAATAACTACTAGAAAAGAACAGATACTATGTGT
>JAOPHQ010002234.1:0-13199 GCA_030340625.1 Merluccius polli
CCGCCGGTCGGTAATCACTGCGTAAAACTGCAGCATGGGAAACGCCGGTTGAGGTTTTAGTTAGAGTCCCTGAAGTGTGAAATCTCCACTTTCCCACAATGTGAGCACTTTGGTGTAGAGCTGACTTCCCCATTTGACTTTCTCCTTTTTGTTGCTGGCGTTAAGCAGGAAAATAAACCCAATGGGTCTGTTGCTAGGGTGCTCCCTAGATACGGTAGGTGGTCACGCTAGATGTCACAGCGACATACGACTGGACAGACAACATACAAGGAGGTTTCGGTTGGACACTTGGGCGCCTCGGTTTGGCGCAATTTGAATGAAACGTTTGCTTTTCTCTGCAAGTCACTGAGCACTTTTCTTAATTGTTTGCTGTGTATACGTGTGTGTATGGGGCCGTAGAGTTGGGACCATAATGACATTTTGTGTCACGATAATTGTATGAAAAATGATCACGATAATCGTTTTTTGCACGATAATTGCATTTTAAGCAAAATACTCGAAAAAAAGAAAAGAGAAACGTTTGAAATGTAAACAAGAACTGTATTTGGAAAGATAGAATGAATGAATGCACATTTTCAGGTTAGACTGACATCTTCAAGTCAACGTCCGTTTTAACACCTTAACTATCAGTAAACAGACATTTTAAGAGCATATTCTCAAACTAAATGATAAGGCACAAAAATACGGCACACATACGGCAAATTGGGTTTCGGCCTTAAACTTAAACCACCGATTTCAAATTCTTTTTAGCAACGAGTTTCTCTTCTCCCTCCGCCGTTATTAACGTTAACGAAACGCAAACACAATTCTTGCTTCCAGGTGAAGGGTCAAAATAATGAGCTATCCATTTAAAAAAAGTATTTATAAATAATTGTGCACACAAGTTATTACTGTAAGTAAATTGTTGTGATCACGATAATATCGATAAAAACCAAAAACGTAAAAGTGCATTATTGTGTTTATCGTCAATCACGTTAGTGGCGATAATCCGTCTTTACTGATAATCTGGGTGTCTATAACCCCAAGGGGGCGGGTCTTAGACATTTGAAATGCAATTCACCAATAACGACCTCAAGGCCATTAGTTATATCTCATTTTCCAAAGCTAATTAAAATATTGCTTGTACAATGTTATTTTGGCATCTGGAGATTACAATTTATAGCCACTTCAGTACGCCTCAGGGATTTGATCACAATCAGACAGGTGTGACGGCGTGTTTGAGCAGCAATGGCGCCGTTGCAGTTTGAGTTTAGGATTACTGCTTAAAACGCCGCCGCCTGCTATTGGTCAGCAAATTAATTATTTGGTCTGTGTCTGTAAAATACGGATCCCACTCTGTTTATCTCAAGATGACCCAGTTTGAAGCGAGACTTGCTGAGCTGCCGGTGAGGGATTCGGGTGCATGTGTGTGACCACCGGGGACTACAAGGACACACAGGAGAGCCGGTGGGAGACTCCCGGCGTAATTCACCTGCCCACCCGTCGGAATCGCTCAACCTGACAGCCATGTGGGAACACGCCAACATCGATTTGGTTGTAAGTACACCGGCGACAGACTCTTTAAAGGACCTTCAGTCAATACTATATGCAGCAGCAGCAGCAGCAGCAGCAGCAGCAGCAGCAGCTTTCCATCTGCAGCACAGCACACACAGGGGTTTCCATTGGACCGCCACACGGGGGGGGGGGGGGGGGGTGGAGGACGCTGTGTGTGTGTTGGTGGCGCCTACCGGGCATATGGACCATCCTGCAGTTGCAGTTCTCCACCAGGTAGCGCGTCTCGCAGTCGATAGCGGCAGGCGGTGAGGCTGTAGGTGCTGAAGAAGTCCGAGTCCATGGCAGACGGCCTTGCAGTCCCCCCATGGTGGCGGCAGGTAGGTGAGCTGGGAAGGAAACACATTTGACCCTCATTATGATATATGAATATATATGAGTTATTCCAAAGGTTATCGTAATGACTTCAGTTAACTGGTGATCTAAGACACTGTCTCATTTATCTAATTGTTTTAATTAATTGTGTTTGTGGTTATTTATATGTTTTATTTGTCTCTGTTTTTCTTTCTGCTCTTAACATTTTTATCCTCTGTTATCTTAAATCTATGTTTTTATTTATGCTCCTTGTATTTTACTCGACATCATTGCAAATGAGGGCTTTGCCCTGTCAATGAATTTTCGAGTTTAAATTAAAATAAATGAATAAAAAGATCTGCGTGAATTGAGATACAACACGTCATCAGATATATCTGATATCTGATACAGAACAGACACTCAATAGGACTGAACACGGACATGACATGATGAGTTACACGACACATGTAGGGGAAAATCAGGTTGAACCGGTCCAAGACATCAAACTCATTTCCTTCCTATCCATTAATTAAATATGAATGTTGTTATTTTGAGGATGTTGATGTTCACAGACGATGACAGCTTGTGTCAGATTGTTTAGCTAACAAATTGGGGAGCCGTCTTTAGAGGCACTTGCAGAGAAAGCAAACTAAAATTACGATCAGATATGGCCAATGAATAAATGAATACAAAGCGATAGAGTGCAATTATGTTTTAACTTTCACAATATTATTCCATGTTTTCCACGAGAGCCTACAGAGTCAACAGAGCCTGATTGAAAAAAAACATTTTTCTTTTTTGGGATCATTTGCAAATAAATGAAGTGTAACTTCAACCTAAACCTGCATGACGTTTTATTTTATCCTTTTGCTTTCTTCTTGCTGTTTTCCCCATGTAACCATGACATAATCTTGTATATCTCGGCACTAGCTACACGATTCTACCACACTGAAGTAGAATCAAGGTCCTTAATACGACCGCCACAAGACACCAAGGACCAAACTATCCTGGACATTCATGATATGTAGACCTCCGCTGCGCTGGCATTACATTTCTGCCCATGTGCTGCAGTGAACCAACGCAGCTCCAGTGGGACTCCTCCTCACGCGGCCCATGCAGGGTGCAGCCAGCAAGGCGAGTCTCTGCTCCGCTCTGTGTGTGTGGGAGCAGCAGTTTAAATGGCCTGTGAACAGCCAATCCCACCTCCAGCGGGAGCTGCCAGTCCACCTAAGTGTGTGTGTGTGTGTGTGTGTGTGTGTGTGTGTGTGGTCCTACTGCTACCATGGATCCCCACAGGCATAGGCAAAGAAAGCATAAAGCAGAAAGGTGAGCATGGTGGGGGCAGGGTGGGGTAGAAGAGGGGTTGAAGATACCGTAATGCTGTTGCATTGTGGACTCTGACGATGCCAGAGTGAAATAGAATAAATAAATATATTATAATACAGATAATTCTATCAATGATAACTATAAATAATAACTATTCATATTTTAAAGGGTGGCAGTGGCGCATGGAGGTAGAGCGGGTTGCCTAGTGATCAGAAGGTTGCTGGTTCGCTTCTAGCTAAGTGCTCCCGGCGAGCTGACTGGCGCCTCGCATGGCTGACCCGCCGTCGGAGGATGAATGTGTGTATGAATGGATGAATGTGAGGCAATAGTTGTAAAGTGCTTTGGAGTGGTCGTACCTGAGAAAGCGCTGTATAAATGCAGTCCCCTTTTTACCATTTATAAATATAATTTTAAATTGTAAACACACACAGACAAGCAAACACCCCGCACATGTTGTACTTCAAATTTGAATATAGTGAGTTTTTTTTACATATTCAAATTCATTCAATTATTTATTTGGTTGGTGACATTGCTAAAATTCTGCTGTTTTGTCTGAATAAAATCCCTCATATTTGTTATGAGTACCAGGCAGGAATAATAAATAGATGATGAGGCACACATCCGCTCTTGGTGAAAACACTCTGGATCTCCAAGTACAATATACATATAATGCAATATAATACAAATAATACAATATATATATACTGTATATATATATATAGAAACACTCTAAAACCTGAGGTGCACACAGTAAGGCGTTCATATAAGCAGGTTCATAGAAGCAGGCGGATATCTTGCCAGCCTCTCTCTCTAGTTATGTCCTCACACATTGCATCGCTGGGTGCTCAAGTAGCGATAAATTAAAAGCCGCCGTCGCTTTTTGACGACCTGCATTTCTCAATTCCTACTGGAGTGCGATGATGTTGCTCACAAACAGCATTCAGTTACCATTAACCCTAGGCCATAGTCAATTCAGCATGAATACACACACGCACACACGCACACACACACACACACACACACATGCACACGCAGACCAATACAGTATGCAATCATAATAACCCTCGCAAGGAATCACAAAATCTAATCAGGATTACAAAAAACTGTATATCTCTCTCTCTCTCTCTGTTGACACTCGGGACGCCCCGCCAAAGTCAAACCATCCATTAAATCCAACAGAGCTCAGATGTGCATCCGCCGCAGCGCGTCTTCAATATTTGCGCGGCTCTTTGTACCCTGACGGAGGAGAGCCATCCCACTGACTAATGGTTCAGGCCCTCCTATAAGTCTATGCTCCCGCATTCACCATGATAAAAAAAAAAAAAAAAAAGTTCAACTCTCAACTAAAAGCCATTTACCGCCTGCCCACTGCGTTCCCCGTCTGGGACACGCAGTCTGCCGAGTCTGCGGAGAGAGCAGCAGTGCAGACAAAAAGCGAGGAACAGGTGATTCGGGAACTTTAAAAGCGTTTTAAAAAGCCTGCGAGAAGCAAATCCCACCATGGCGGCCTCAATAGTCTCCCTTTGTCAATTGATTTTTTTTTTTCCAACACTGACCGGGGAGGAAATGATTACACAAAATTGACCATTTAGAAAAAAGAAAAGAAAATAAAAGCGTGGAGGGGGAAAGTAGGCTGTCAGGAGGACCCACACACACACTCATCCCCACCCCCCCAGCTCCCAGGAGTGGTACAGTCTGGGGTGGGAGGAAGTGAGTGGAGTGCATTAAATAAATGGAACAATACAGTAATGCCACAGAGAGACCACAGATAAAGAGTCAGAGAGATGATAGCAACTGAGAGAGGAAAGAGAGGGAAAAACCCTCAACAAAATAACAACATATAGTGATAGCACGAAGCGATAAGGGGGCGAGAGAGACAAGGAAAGAGAGCGTGAGAGAGAGAGAGAGAGAGAGAGAGAGAGAGAGAGAGAGAGAGAGAGAGAGAGAGAGATTGAGAGAGAGAGCTAGAGAGAGATAGAGAGAGATAGAGCGATAGAGAGAGAGAGAGAGAGAGAGAGAGAGACAGAGAGAGAGACAGAGAGAGAGAGAGAGCGAGAGAGAGAGAGAGACAGAGAGACAGACAGAGAGACAGAGAGACAGACAGAGAGACAGAGAGACAGACAGAGAGAGAGAGAGAGAGAGCGAGAGAGAGAGAGAGAGAGAGAGAGAGAGACAGACAGAGAGACAGAGAGAGAGAGAGAGAGAGAGAGAGAGAGAGAGAGTGAAGATAAAGAGACTTTAGGATTAAGTCTTCTGCAGACGTGTCATTGGCCACATGCATATTAATCCCCTTCCTCGGTTCTAACAGAGTTGCAGAGGAGTAGAAACTGAGCTCTTTCCTCCTAACTCCATAACTTCCTCCCCCCCCCCCCCCCCCCTATATTCATTATGTATGACTCCCAGCAGCCAAATGATGGGGTCGGAAGGAGCAATTTCCGTTATGTGCGATGTGCTCGCCGCTCCACCCGCAGGAATTATTTACAGTTGAGATAAAATCCACATGCGGTTCGTTTTATTTCCCACAAGACAGCAGCATTGAGCATTCTGATTGATAGGACGGCCCGTTGTGCGGATAGACGCCGGGCCGGCCGAGCGAGCTGGGTGGGCGGGCTCATTAAATGAAGTTGGGCGCTGTCAGAGAGAGCAAGGACCACAGTCGAGATATTACAGCGCCTTTCAAAGTGGTGGTGGGGGGGGGAAATGTTTGATCATGGCCTTGCATGTACACAGGAGGCACTTTCCATAAAAAAAAGGTGAACATAATAGCTTAGAATTGCATAGAAGCAAGAAGGTAGAAGGAAGGTAGGACTTGGCGACACAGCTAAGGAAAATACTGCTCTGACTTTGATCATATGTGTGGCGCATAAAGGTTGCAGGCCATAATGGATTATACACCGACCAAGAATGGGATTGGGAGTCTCCCGTCCAGACAACCTTAATGCATGCGGTGCCCTTTTGATGCTGCGAACACCAATCTGGTTATCTACATCCCTGCTGACTGGGATGGGCTCATGATTTGCTCTCTGAGGTTAGCAGATATCCGAGATTTCCACTAGTCCATCTTGGTGTTTTATAGACCGCATACCTGCACATGGGGAATATCTGACTTGATATCACACTATACTATACTTGCAATAACACAATGGCGTCAATTCACCAAAAGCCGTGGTGTGGCAACAGGGTCTGATTATAACGTCAACTCTGACATCACACGACAATGAAGTCCCTTGAAAGTAGATCCTTAAAATTGCCCTGCATATATGATTAGTTTAGTACTGATTAGTAGTTCAGTAAAACTAATATTACAGTTGTAATATTGATTTGGCAAAACCACACTCAGAACCCTTGTGGACAGAGGACAAACCAGGCTGTGTGTTTCTTAATCACATCTTAAGCACATGCATAACCTTGCATAACCTTTCGTTGAAAGCAGTAGGAATTAGCATGGCGGCAATTTGAAATAATGTGATCACCTCATTCATTATTTCTGCCGTTTGGCACTGGGCTTCAAGCAAGAAGACGTCAATATGTTTTTCCACACTTTGAAAAACTTTTGGGTTTTGTACACATCCATGTAATGGGGGAGGAATTATCACATGCCTGGACTGCATCCATCAGTTCCTCATTCTCTGTGGATGCCGATTAAACGAAAAAATTAAGAGTTAAATAATTAAGAGTCAAGTATTTTGTAATACAGCCCTTTTTTAATCCTGGTGGGCGTAGCAAAAACCTGCGCAAACCAATTTAATTGATTTAATTAAATGACACCAGGAATGTGTAGTCTAATCCCATTATTTGATAAGATTTGCACCTCAAAGAAATGGACCTGCCATACCTAATTGATGCCCCTGCAATAATAGCAAAGTAGAAAAAGTACAATTTCAGAAGAAACTGTGGTGTGCAGCTTGCTGAAAATAAAGTTTTCAACACCTGGTACATTTGAAATGTATAGTAGAGCGACGTGAAGTAGTGCTGTAGTTTTATGGTGGCTGCGAGGGTATTCCTGTTGGTTTGCTAGGTTGTTCTGGGTGGTTGCTAGGGTGTAATGGGTGGTTGCTAGGTTGTTCTGGGTGGTTGCTAGGGTGTTCTATGTGGTTGTTAGGGTGTTCTAGGTGGTCGCTAGGGTGTAATGGGTGGTTGCTAGGGTGTTCAATGTGGTTGTTAGGGTGTTCTAAGTGGTTGCTGAGGTGTGATAGGTGGTTGCTAGGGTGTAATGGGTGGTTGCTAGGGTGTTCAATGTGGTTGTTAGGGTGTTCTAGGTGGTTGCTGGGGTGTGATAGGTGGTTGCTAGGGTGTTCTAGATTTTGAGTAATTCAATACAAGTTTGGATAGTAAGGTAGTATATAAAGTTTGAATTATTGATCTAGCATAAAGTATGAAGGAGGAGTTGAGTAGGGAACTTGGGGAATAATAATAATAATAATATAAAAATAATAAGTGTGATATGATATGTCATGACATAGATATGATTAGGTGCCTAATAATAATTATGATAGATAATAAGAGTTGTGCAGCTAAAGCTGAATTTCCAGAGCTCTTAAATCTCTGTGAAATTCTCAATATTATTCATTGATCTGATTCAAGATTTATCCCCCCACTTGAAACTCTGCTGTACAGAGGACTGCTGGTGGTGAAGCACCACTTCTTCAGCAGAGTCCTTGTCTTGTCCTTCCTCCACACTTCACAGTCCTCCACTATCAATAACCGCCGGTACAGGAACAGTCTTTTCTTCAAGCACCACATCCTGAGCTCTTACTCAGATCCCAACTGCAGCTCTGCATCTCTCTAGTGATCCTACAGCTTCCCAACGCACTGGGGCTCAGTGATCCTACAGCTTCCCAACGCACTGGGGCTCAGTGATCCTACAGCTTCCCAACGCACTGGGGCTCAGTGATCCTACAGCTTCCCAACGCACTGGGGCTCAGAGATCCTACAGCTTCCCAACGCACTGGGGCTCAGTGATCCTACAGCTTCCCAACGCACTGGGGCTCAGTGATCCTACAGCTTCCCAACGCACTGGGGCTCAGTGATCCTACAGCTTCCCAACGCACTGGGGCTCAGTGATCCTACAGCTTCCCAACGCACTGGGGCTCAGTGATCCTACAGCTTCCCAATGCACTGGGGCTCAGTGATCCTACAGCTTCCCAATGCACTGGGGCTCAGTGATCCTACAGCTTCCCAATGCACTGGGGCTCAGTGATCCTACAGCTTCCCAATGCACTGGGGCTCGGTGATCCTACAGCTGGTGGGGAACATCAGCTGTAACCCTGGATCTCGCCACCATGACTCCAGCAGTGCAGCATTAACCTGAGATCCAGTCATGAGTCTCAGCCTCTTATTTCCATTCCATACTATTCTGGACATACAGCCTTTGATTGGTCATGCTTGCATGTCAATCAAGACCTCTTCCTGATAAGTAGGCGGTTCTTGACACAGTTAATCAATGCTGTATCCCAGACTTCCCTTATGGAAAGACTGCAGTCAACTGGGATTCATCAGGACCAGCACCGGTACTGATGGACATAACAACCAGCTTGGTCCTGAATGGGTGACCTATGTTCTGGTCTGCTTTGAAGACCAGCTTCAACAACAAGGCCAAGATGGATACCTTCAGCCGAGAGTCTTTGAAGATTGATTTGGTCTTCAGCACCGCTGAATTTCTTGGCATCAGCAAGAACATGGATTGCTATCAAAGCCTGTGTGAGAACAACTGATTCAGTCTGACGCAATAATCTTTGCCTGTGCAGCAAAATGTCTTGAGGCCATTTGTCAACGCAAGACAGCTCCTCAATGAACATCTACACCGCCAAGCGACCATCAATCAGACTTCTGTCAGAGCAATAACTGTTCATCAATAAGTCCTGTCCAAGACGGCGATATTACTGTGACATGTCAATATCACCGAGTGTATTCAGCCGAGTGGAGGTGTTCCGGTACCTGAGGACTGACCGCTGCTTTTAATCAGCGAAGACAGACAGCAGCTTAGGTCCTAATCTTCTCGCCTTTGTTCGCGATTTCTGGACCAAAAGTGACTAAAAGATGGACATTGGAGATTTCGCCTGCCCTAATTGCCCCGTTAAGACTGCGACCTTGATGGAGGAAGACGGATGGAGTCTGCAGCAACTCCTCCACCTTTCGATAAACATGTCTGCCTCTGTTTCATTTCCTACTGCAGCAATATGACTAAGCAACGACACCAGCCATCGACTCTCCGAAAACCAAATAGGCGCCTGAAGAAGATCACCGACGATGATAAGTACATGGAGTATAAATCTCCCAGGAATAACATGAAGATGATGCTGTCCTGTTGGACCATCCATCAGGAGAGAGAGACCGTCACAAAACCACTTGGAAGGAGAAACCCGGACACAAAACAAAACTCGTTGAAGAGCTAGTCTGAAGAAATGTTAACGAGTCAGACTATTACATTACAGCAGTATTTCATAGAATTGACAGTAAAACAATAAACAATAATACATTATTTCAAGGCCAAATTCATATTTTAGATTAGATTGTGAATCCATTTGCTTATACTTGTGTATTCTGTCTATTTAAAAAAAAATATTATGGTCATCATGTCATTTTTATTTGTCATAGTTCAATGATTTTAATACTGTATCTGTTTTCACTTTACCTGCCCAGGGGGACTACAGGCGGAAATTAGCAATTCTTGCTATAACCTGCAGGCTCAAAGCATCTCTTCTTGTCTTACAAGATTAATGTTTTTTTTTTTGTGTGCATCGTCCCTGTTTAAATAAATAAATTCAAATTCAAAAAAAAAAAGTTTTGATGTGCATATTTTCTGACGCGTGGAGGAGACCTACCCGCTGCTCCTGACAGGAGACGAAGGTCTGGAAGCCGGGTGCGACTCCGAAGCCCAGCTGGTCTATGAAAGGCGGCTCCTCCTGGGTGTGGATCTGGACCTTGATACCGGCCTCAAACGAAGTCTCATCTGCGGACGAGGAGAAGAGAGACGAGAGCTGCAGGCGTGAAACCCGTACAAACAAACACCGCACATATTATTATGCACACACATTAGTATGCATGTAGACCACAGAACAATGTGTTGTTCCCTACACACGAATGAACCTCATGGAGGCGGAACAGCACTTCCATTTCCACGGTAGACGACATGTAAACAATAGCAGTAGCTAAGGTAATACGAATGTAAACATATGTCCACATAGCTGAAGGAGCTCTGCTGTTGTAAGGGGCCAGTACGATGCTATGCTATGATGCTATGCTATGATGCTATACTATGATGCTATGCTATGATGCTATGCTATGATGCTATGCTATGATGCTATGCTATGATGCAAGCTAAGGGAGCAACTAGCCCTATGATGCTATGCTACGATGCAAGCTAAGGGAGCAACTAGCCCTATGATGCTATGCTATGATGCAAGCTAAGGGAGTAACTAGCCCTATGATGCTATGCTATGATGCTATGCTATGATGCAAGCTAAGGGAGCAACTAGCCCTATGACGCTATGCTATGATGCAAGCTAAGGGAGCAACTAGCCCTATGATGCTATGCTATGATGCAAGCTAAGGGAGCAACTAGCCCTATGACGCTATGCTATGATGCAAGCTAAGGGAGCAACTAGCCCTATGATGCTATGCTATGATGCAAGCTAAGGGAGCAACTAGCCCTATGACGCTATGCTATGATGCAAGCTAAGGGAGCAACTAGCCCTATGACGCTATGCTATGATGCAAGCTAAGGGAGCAACTAGCCCTATGACACTATGCTATGATGCAAGCTAAGGGAGCAACTAGCCCTATGATGCTATGCTATGATGCAAGCTAAGGGAGCAACTAGCCCTATGATGCTATGCTATGATGCAAGCTAAGGGAGCAACTAGCCCTATGACGCTATGCTATGATGCAAGCTAAGGGAGCAACTAGCCCTATGACGCTATGCTATGATGCAAGCTAAGGGAGCAACTAGCCCTATGACGCTATGCTATGATGCAAGCTAAGGGAGCAACTAGCCCTATGACGCTATGCTATGATGCAAGCTAAGGGAGCAACTAGCCCTATGACGCTATGCTATGATGCAAGCTAAGGGAGTAACTAGCCCTATGACGCTATGCTATGATGCAAGCTAAGGGAGCAACTAGCCCTATGATGCTATGCTATGATGCTATGCTATGATGCAAGCTAAGGGAGCAACTAGCCCTATGACGCTATGCTATGATGCAAGCTAAGGGAGCAACTAGCCCTAAGACGCTATGCTATGATGCAAGCTAAGGGAGCAACTAGCCCTACAACGCTATGCTATGATGCAAGCTAAGGGAGCAACTAGCCCTATGACGCTATGCTATGATGCAAGCTAAGGGAGCAACTAGCCCTATGACGCTATGCTATGATGCAAGCTAAGGGAGCAACTAGCCCTATGACGCTATGCTATGATGCAAGCTAAGGGAGCAACTAGCCCTATGACGCTATGCTGTGATGCAAGCTAAGGGAGCAACTAGCCCTATGACGCTATGCTATGATGCAAGCTAAGGGAGCAACTAGCCCTATGACGCTATGCTATGATGCAAGCTAAGGGAGCAACTAGCCCTGTGATGCTATGATGCAAGCTAAGGGAGCAACTAGCCCTGTGATGCTATGCTATGATGCAAGCTAAGGGAGCAACTAGCCCTATGATGCTATGCTATGATGCAAGCTAAGGGAGCAACTAGCCCTATGATGCTATGCTATGATGCTATGATGCAAGCTAAGGGAGCAACTAGCCCTATGATGCTATGCTATGATGCAAGGGAGCAACTAGCCCTATGATGCTATGCTATGATGCAAGCTAAGGGAGTAACTAGCCCTATGATGCTATGCTATGATGCTATGATGCAAGCTAAGGGAGCAACTAGCCCTATGACGCTATGCTATGATGCAAGCTAAGGGAGCAACTAGCCCTATGATGCTATGCTATGATGCAAGCTAAGGGAGCAACTAGCCCTATGATGCTATGCTATGATGCAAGCTAAGGGAGCAACTAGCCCTATGATGCTATGCTATGATGCAAGCTACCCTATGATGCTATGCTATGATGCAAGCTAAGGGAGTAACTAGCCCTATGATGCTATGCTATGATGCTATGCTATGATGCTATGATGCTATGCTATGATGCTATGATGCTATGCTATGATGCTATGATGCTATGCTATGATGCAAGCTAAGGGAGCAACTAGCCCTATGATGCTATGCTACGATGCTATGATGCTATGCTACGATGCTATGATGCTATGCTATGATGCTATTTATAAATCAATGATAAGGGAGCGATAAAAGGAAAATGCGACAGAGTGGACAGCTGCACTGCAGCGCTGCGCCTCTGTGGCGTTTACTGCACATGTGCAGATGGGTCTCCTTGATAGCGACGCGCAGCGCAGTGAGCAGAGCCTTTAATGAGGAAGGACAGTGTTTTCATCACGACTCCTTATCGCGGCGGCGGGGAGGCGAGGAGGAGGAGGCGAGGAGGAGGCGAGGAGGAAGCAGGGTCACATGGTCACATGGTCACATGTGACGCCTATTGTGTCGCCTCTGTGCCTCTCGCAGAGCATCGCACCGTATCTCTTACTTTGATTCACTGCTGTTGATTTGATTGTTTTCTTTTTGCTTCTGTCTGCCCCCCCCTCCCCCCCCTCCCCCCCCTCCCTCCCCTCCCCCCTCCCCTCCAACCCCCCCCCCCCTCCCCCTCCCCCTCCAACCCCTCCCTCCCCTCCCCCTCCCCCCTCCCCTCCAACCCCTCCCTCCCTCCCCCCCTCCAATCGTTCGTTCGTTTGTTTGTTTGTTTGTTTGTTCCTTCGTTCCTTCGTTCCTTCCTCCCGTTCCTCCCTTTCCTTCCTTCCTTCCTTCCTTCCTTCCTTCCTTCCTTCCTTCCTTCCTTCCTTCCTTCCTTCCTTCCTTCCTTCCTTCCTTCCTTCCTTCCTTCCTTCCCTCCCTCCCTCCCTCCTTCCTTCCTTCCTTCCTTCCTTCCTTCCTTCCTTCCTTCCTTCCTTCCTTCCTTCCTTCCTTCCTTCCTT
>JAOPHQ010002235.1:0-16627 GCA_030340625.1 Merluccius polli
AACCCTAACCCTAACCCTAACCCTAACCCTAACCCTAACCCTAACCCTAACCCTAACCCTAACCTAACCCTAACCCCCTAACCCCTAACCCCTAACCCTAACCCTAACCCTAACCCTTCGCATGTGGGTAGGGGTACCCATTACCTCGCTGAGCCTGTAACCTAACCCTAACCCTAACCCTAAACACTTAGGAAAATTTTCATCACATCATATGACATGATACTTTTTGGAATAACTCCGGAACTATAAGTCCCACATGGGAGCTTGAGGTATCCTCGGATGCGCCTTCCCAAGACGCTTCTATGCATACCAGAACAATGTCTCTGGCACTATCCTATCTCGAGTTATTCCCGATAGTATCACTTCGAAAATGGTGATTTTTCTATCTCGGGAACCGTAAGTCCTAGAACCTTGGGGATGGTTCCAAACTGTCCGGAACGGCCTACTTAGTGGGCGTAGAAAGTGGTTTGAAGTCGATCGGACTTACCGTTCTCGAGTTATTCCCGATAGTATCACTTCGAGTGGTTTTCATCCCCATACCTAACCCTAACCCTAACCCTAACCCTAACCCTAACCCTAACCCTTCGCATGTGGGTAGGGGTACCCATTACCTCGCTGAGCCTGTAACCTAACCCTAACCCCCTAACCCCTAACCCCTAACCCTAACCCTAACCCTAACCCTTCGCATGTGGGTAGGGGTACCCATTACCTCGCTGAGCCTGTAACCTAACCCTAACCCTAACCCTAAACACTTAGGAAAATTTTCATCACATCATATGACATGATACTTTTTGGAATAACTCCGGAACTATAAGTCCCACATGGGAGCTTGAGGTATCCTCGGATGCGCCTTCCCAAGACGCTTCTATGCATACCAGAACAATGTCTCTGGCACTATCCTATCTCGAGTTATTCCCGATAGTATCACTTCGAAAATGGTGATTTTTCTATCTCGGGAACCGTAAGTCCTAGAACCTTGGGGATGGTTCCAAACTGTCCGGAACGGCCTACTTAGTGGGCGTAGAAAGTGGTTTGAAGTCGATCGGACTTACCGTTCTCGAGTTATTCCCGATAGTATCACTTCGAGTGGTTTTCATCCCCATACCTAACCCTAACCCTAACCCTAACCCTAACCCTAACCCTAACTATCATCAACTATCATCATCTCCTGTCACTCCAACCCTGACCCCTCCCCACCCACATGACACACATTGACCCACTTTCCCCTATTAAAGGAGTCCTATACCCGGATGCCGCCATCTTTGCCTCTGAAGAAGTGGAAACCCCCACGAAACGTCAGGCCGCCTCTTTTATTTCTTTCTTTTATTTATCTTTTAATATGTATTCTTTTAACCAAGTGGCATTTTGAAACCTTCTTTTTAATAGAGGGACACAAATTCTTTTTTATTCTCTTATTTTCTATGGTTTAATTTTATTCCTTTTATCCACTCCCTTGGATTGGTTTTAGTTTTGTGCTGTTCTTTTGGACCTGTTACAAATGGGAAGGTAAGCGCTTACCTGGGGGGATTCCTATCCAATCCACCCCTGGGGCCCCCTTTCCATCTTGGAAAAAACAAAGACCCCAAAGGAACTACACGAAGAGTCTCCTCCTCCACACAACAAACAATTTCAGCAACCCAGCGGACAAACCGGACTCTGGGCCCCAACCAAGGCCTTCAGAAACGGGCCTGCTGGGACCAACACTGGACCCGGAAAAAAGGAAAGACCTTTACACCAGCTCTCCCGGACCACCAAGGGTGGGTTCCAGGGGTAAGTCCCCCCCACACACTTTATTACCCACTGTAACCCATTTTTTATTCCATTATTTTTATTTCTTTTATTATTTTAGATAGGAAGTTGTGTCCACCTATTGGGATTGTTTTAACTTGCCACAATGTCCCTATACGGTTCCAGATTTGCACCTCTAGCACACCCAACTGGAGACACACGTAGACACCCACACACACACACACACACACACATACACACACACAGACAGACCAACAGCACTCACTCATACAACACCAACGCAAACCTACAAACACAACCATTACCCCCCACACATAACCCACCACCACCACCACTCACCCATATCCATAAAACATATTACAAAATCATCCAAGCAATACACCACCGCAATATCATAGCCCATGCTATTCACACTAACACACCACCCAGAGGAATGATGAGACAGGTGAACAAACTAACAGATTTCATCAAACCCGCCTCACCCCATCTCTCCACAGCAGCCAAAGTGAAGCAGAACACGGACAATTGGCTAAAACAGAACATTCTGATTTTAAAAGAGCATTATGACATGGTTTTAATTACATTGGTCCCAACTGGCTTTGTGTTTGAGGGGGGCGCTTTTGAGGTGGCTGCGAGGTGGGTTCGTGCCAGATTCAAACATCGACTCCACCCCACCACTCTCACCCAGGCCCGGAACATGATCACATCCCCAGTACCTGACCTCTCCTCACCGCCTCCTGGATCCCCTACCCCCCCTTCTGCCCTCCGACCCACCTTCCCCTCCAGAAACCATAACCCCCTTCCCCTCCTTCCTACACCACCCCACCCCATCCCCAACCCTCCCCGACCTCCCCCGCGATATCCCACCCGCAACCCTCCCCGGCCCCCCCCTCCCCCCTCCCCTGCACGACCCCACCACATTCCTAGACCTCCCCGACCTCCCCCTCGATATCCTACCCTTAACCCTACCCGATCCCCCCGGCCCCCCCTTCCCTACACAACCCCACCCCATCCCCAAACCTCTACGATTCCCCCCTTCCCCCTCCCCTGCACGATCCAATCCCCTCCTCCGACCCCCCCGACCTCCACCTCCCTCCCACTACCCCATCCCCAATCCTTCCCGTACCCACCTTACCCCCTACCCCTCTCCTCCCCAACCTCCACCTCCTTCCCATCATCCTATCCCCAAACCCTCCCGATCCTCCCCTTCCCCCCGTTTCCCTACCCCTCCCCCTCCCCCCCTCCACCCCCCTCCCCCCTACCCAGTCCACACCCTTCCCCACTCCCCCATAATCCTTCTCCCCCCTCTTTCCCCTTCCCC
The DNA here is from genome assembly GCA_030340625.1 of Merluccius polli. Taxonomy (NCBI): domain Eukaryota; kingdom Metazoa; phylum Chordata; class Actinopteri; order Gadiformes; family Merlucciidae; genus Merluccius; species Merluccius polli. The sequence continues at coordinate 3,071 of JAOPHQ010002235.1, forward strand.
ATTCACCCCCTCCTACCGGGCCATCTCTCCGGAGATACCAATCGTGGCCAGGACCCTGACGGCGGACCCCCATCCGAGGTCTGCCCCCCAGGAACCCCGGAGAGAGAACCCGTAGACCCCGCAATACCCTTACCCTCCCCCCTACAGCCCAACCCGTACTGGCGGCTGACTATTGGAGGGAGAAGAATACGGCGAGTGTACAATCCTCCACCCCACCCCCCACTCCTTCCCGCCGCTCCACTTCCAATCTGGAGGATCTCCCCCCGGTACTCGACCCAATGGTACGGGCTCACCCCCCAACCCACCCATGGTATGGACTGCGACCCTGCCTGTGGGGGATCCCGGTGCCACCCCACCCCTCACCCATTTTAGCCCAGACCCGGAGGACTTCCCACCCCTCACCCCGCCTAACCACCATACAAGCCCTTACCCCTCGGTTTCCTACCCCCATCCAGGCGCCGGGGCCCCCCACACGGAGGGCCGTCCAGGTAGAAGCCCAGGTACTTCACAAGGCCTCTGAACCACTCCGGAGCCCACTGTCCTCTCAACGCTCGCCTGTTCCCAGCCCAGTGCCAGCACAACAGACATCCACACACACACCCCCACCCACACATAAACTCAGCCACTTAGTCACCTTCCCATCACCGACCAGAGACGCAATCACTACATACATCAGTCCACCACCCACTCACTCTGTCTCCCATTCTGCAGGTCCACACAACCAACGGACCCTACCCAAAACCCGGACTGGGACAGCGGACAGACCTCACAAATTGACTAAAATGATGATGGGCAATAACAAAGGGGATTCCCCACCCAAACAATCCCAATCTGAAGTCAATACCAACAACAGGTCTACTCCGCTACCCCATCCCCAGTCCGACAACACACTAACCCACCCTACCACCCAATACACACCCACTGGGCCTCCTGGGCCGCAACACCGTAATCCCATCCGGCGGAGTCCCGGGGACGTGAGACCGGGGACCGTCGTCCCCGGTCTGGCGCCCTGTCCGAACAGGACGACATACCCAGTAATCAGACATGATCCTACGGGCCACAAGGTTAGGGATTGGACCATCCATTCCATCAAGCCCGTAGTGATTATCGGTGACTCAAACTTGAGTCGGATTCCGCCCCACACGTACCAGGAGGTCCAAATAGATAGCTACCCTGGTGCCACCTGTTACCACATAGCTCAAATCCTTGCAAACAACCCCATCAACCCGGACACAAAAATAGTTGTGCTGTCACTGGGAATCAATCACAAGGAACAGGAGCGTGAGACAGCAGTGGGTCAACTTCGAGCACTCCACCGCAGGGCGACGGAAAAGTATCCCCGGGCCACCATCTATGTCCCCATCCTCAACTTCTCATACAATCTACCTCCGTTCCAACAGGCCACACTGAAACACCTCAATGCATACATCGCCACACATTACAACCCATTATTTGAAATACACCACTCCAACTTCTACACACACCGGGACAACATACACTGGACTACAGCAACAGCAGCAGACATACTGTCCAACTGGATGGACCAATTAAACTGAGTGAGGGGGTTAAGTCCCAACAGGGACACCCCCTCCATCCAGAATCCAATATCCTCAACCTCTCCACCATCTTCCACTTATCATCCACAGAGACTCAGCTGCTGGAGAGAGGCTTAAACTTCATTCCCACCCCCCTTACATCAGATAAATCAGAATTCCTTAGGGATATCAATAAATACAACCGTTCTCTTAAAATCATCCATCACTTCCACGACCGTCCCGGTGGGCCCATTCCACCATTTCAGGGACCGTCCATTTGGGAACCACCTTCGGGCGTCTTGTCGGACCATCTCAATGCACTCATCCGCCGCAATAAACACATAGCCATACATAACCACTCAACCAACACTTTAGAAACACCCAACATTACTAATCAAGAACATACTGCCCTTAGACATCTGCGTAAACACAAACACATAGTCATTAAACCCGCCGACAAAGGCTCTAAGATTGTTCTCTTAGATACACAACAATATTTATTAGAAGCACACAGACAGTTAGGCAATACATTACATTACAGACCCATACAGGATTCACTTCAATTGGCCACACAACACCAAATTCGAAATATATTTACTGACTTACATGAACTTAAATACATCACACATAGACAAAAGATCTACCTAGATGGACCAGACACACCACGAGAACGCCTGTTTTACCTTCTTCCTAAAATCCACAAGGCGCCCGAATCCTGGACGGTCCCCCACCAAGTGCCACCGGGGCGGCCAATCATCTCTGACTGCGGCAGCGAATCCTCTCCAGCAGCTGAGTTCATAGAACACTACTTAAACCCCATCTCCCGAACACACCCCAGCTACATCAAGGACACATACCATTTCATCCATACACTTCAGCGAACACCCGTCTCCACAACAGCCTACTTATTCACCATTGACATAGACTCACTATACACCAACATTGACATAGATTCTGGCCTGCGGGCTGTCCGATCCGCGCTCCTCCGTCACCCAGACCCCGACAGGCCCGACAGTCACCTGTTGAGTCTTCTCGACATCAACCTCCGCAGGAATGACTTCGTCTTTAACGACAAGCATTACCTGCAGGTGCATGGGACAGCAATGGGTAAGAAATTTGCACCCAGCTACGCCAACATTTATATGGCAGAATTTGAACATTCGGCTCTTTTAAAATGCCCATTGCTGCCACAGGTGTACTGTCGGTTCCTGGACGACATCTTCGGGGTCTGGCCACATAGCCTAGACCACTTCCAGCACTTCATACACATACTGAACACACATCACCCCACCATTAAGGTTAAATACACCCTACATCCACAACACATAGACTTTCTAGACACAACTGTTTTCTTCCCGCACAAAGACACACCACACACACACTTATACACAAAAGTCTTTTTCAAACCCACCGATACACATGCACTCCTTCATAAAACCAGCCATCACCCCAAACACACATTCGCGGGTATAATTAAATCACAAATTATTCGATTCCACAGACTCTGCACTCGGGAGGAGGACATGCGGAGGGCGATTGAGACCCTCTTTGGGGTCCTTAGAGGCAGGGGGTACTCCAGGACTTTCCTCCGGGGAATTAAATCCGGCACACTGGCGGAGTTGGGACCCAAGGCCCCCTTGGACTCCCCCTCCACTCCTCCCTCCCCCTCTCTGGACTCCGCCGGTGGCCGGGATCCCTCGGACACCACCATTACCCCCTGCCCCATACTTCATCCCTCCCCCCTCCGTATGCCTCCACCCGATCACCCTGCACCCACAACGGCCCTTTATAGTCCCCATAATCCCACAGCGCAACAGGCTAGCCAGGACTCACTCATCACTCACTCCATCCGGACAACACCTGTAACACCTCTCCTGCCTGGAGCTTCTCCCCTGGTCCACCATACCATTCCCTACCCAAACACCCACCCTAACCTTAACCCTAATCCCAGTCCCATCCCCCACCCTAACCCTAACCCTAACCCCATCCCTAACCCTAACCCTAACCCCAACCCTAATCCTAACCCTTACCCTAACCCCATCCCTAACCCTAACCCTAACCCTAACCCCATCCCCCACCCTAACCCTAACCCTAACCCCATCCCCCACCCTAACCCTAACCCTAACCCCATCCCTAACCCTAACCCCATCCCCCACCCTAACCCTAACCCTAACCCCATCCCCCACCCTAACCCCAACCCTAACCCTAACCCCATCCCTAACCCTAACCCTAACCCTAACCCCATCCCCCACCCTCACCCTAACCCCACCCCCCACCCTAACCCCAACCCCATCCCCCATCCCAACGCTGACCCTAACCAAAACCCTACCCCCAACCCTCAATCCAACCCCCACCCCAACCCCAACCCATCCCTCCCTCCCACATCTCATCTCCATCGGTCCCTCCCACCTACTGGTGAACAAGAACCCTCCATGGATGGACCATTTGAGGTGGGACATCATCCAGGAGTGCCCGACCCCCTGAGTCAGGTGTCATTCCCTAACAGAATACCTGGGAATGACCCTGACATCAGGGCCGGAGAGGTCCAGGACCCCCAACCCAAAATCATCCCACTCATCAGCACATTCACACAAAACATTGTACACATACACTCCAAACTTAAACACACATTCACACAGACACAACACAATATCCCCTCCCTCCACAATCACAAAATCATCTCCGCTTTCAGAAAAAATCCCAACCTTAAGGACATCCTGGTGCGGGCCCGCTTCTCCACCAAAACCAGGAGCGCCCCTTCTCCACACCAGGGCCACTTTCAACAGCTGGCGGTTATCCACAACCGGCGCGCCTCCACCTCCAGCCCCATCCTGCAAAACATCACAATTAACGACACAAATGCCATTTACGCCATCACCTGCACAGACTGTCAAATCATATACATAGGCGAAACCAAACACTCCATACTCACCCGACTCAAACAACACCTTTACAACATAAACACAGGCACCCTCAACACACAACTGGTCACACACTTTCAACAGCACCCGGTCACATCACTTCACATCACGGGGCTGGAGGTGAAGACGTGCTGGTCAGACAGACAGAGGAAAGCGGCGGAGCACAGATGGATAAGGACATTGAGGACAGTCACCCCCTTGGGTTTAAACATTAGGGAGTAGAGTCCGCGTCGGGGCGGACCGGGGTGGCGCCGGGACCGCCCGGCCCTGCCTCCTCGGGCGGACCGTTGCGCGGCGCCGGATCCCATGGTTTTAATTTGATGCATGTTTTTATACTTGTTCTTTAAATAAAGGGGCAAACCAACAAAAAAGTAACCACTACATATTTTTTATTGTATTTCTTTGAATGAATTGTATTGTTTTTATATTTGGAGTGTTTTACTTATGGTTTCTTATGCGTTTTAGGGCAGCAATGTATTTTATTGTATTATTTTACCCTGCCTTCCCTTACCAGCAGGGAGGAGCTCTTTTATTCTATTTATGTATCTTATTTATGGATTTTTGCCTCCTTCACGCGTGTGTTTTATCAACCTCCATCACACAACACTCTTTTAGTGTTCATTTATCTATCTATTTATTTATTTATTTATTTTACCCAACTTACTAGCACTTATTCTTAAATATTTCGTTTTTTCTCTTTTTATTATGTATTTATTTTCATCACACAACACTCTTTTAGTGTTCATTTATCTATCTATATATATATTTATTTATTTATTTATTTTACTCCACTTACCAGCACTTATTCTTAATATTTCGTTTTCTCCCTTTTTATTATGTATTTATTACTATGTTCCCACCTTGAGCTCCGCACCCTACCCGTTTTCTTATCCTTCTTCCTATTTATTATTTAGACATCGCTGCCTTTTTATTATAGAGGTGTGTGTGTGTGAGTGTGCGTGTGTGTTTTATTTCTCTGGTTTTATATTGACGCTTTTGGGATCCGATTGCCGCGCCGGGCCTTCGTGCGGGAGGCCGCCCGGGATCCCGACCTGTTGGGCCTCCGCCGGCCCTGGCGGGGACCTCCTCCCTCCACCCAATTTTAAACTAATCTTTTATATTATATTTTACTTAAATAATTGGGCTTTCCCTTAAAACCTGGTTTTATTCGAACCAATTACTGTGCTTCGCCCTTCCTCGGACCGCCAGCTGTCTTTTATCCCCATTTCTTTTATTACTTCATTTATATATTGTCTTTCTTTTTATTATTTTTTTATTCTTTTACAAAAAATAAATATATTAAAATGGGGAGAATAAGGACAAAACAAACAACCCCCCAAAAAAACAACAAAAAAACAACAACAAAAAAACAAAAAAACAAACTAAGGGCCGAATAGGAACACCGGACCTCTCGGAGGGACGAGGGAACGGGAGAGCGGGCCTTATTGAGGAGGATGGAGAGGCGGAGATGGCGTGCCAGAGCCCCCATAGTCAATGACTCACATAAATACAAATGAATACAACAACCTAACCTTGCCAGTGCCGCCATCTCCAGCCTCTCGCCCCTCCGCCGCACTTCCCCTTCCCCGTTCCTCCCCCCTCCTCACTATCTCGCCTGCCGATTCCTTTCTATTGTGTTTTCATTATGTTTTTATTATCATCTTTTTATTCATTCATTTACAATCAAAAAGAAGAAAAAAGAAAAAAAGAAAAAAACAATTTCTCAAAAAAAACCACCTCCGCGAGGAGAAGAAGAAAAAAACAAATGTTTAAACTGCTTCACTGTACCAACCCTATCTATTGTACCCCTCTTTCCCCCTTCCTTTCCCTTCTTTTACTAATTTTTAACCTTTTATCCTCAGAATGTTATTGGCCATTGTCCGTGTTCTGCGGAATGAGATACTACTCACCTGCCTCTTCTTCCCCTATCACGCAGATCTGGAACCGTTCCCCTAACCTTTTTATACCTTTAGTTTTGGAGCTTTTTTACAAAAGTAAAACTATGATTTAAACAATGAATAAGATGGGGGCATCCGGGAGAACCCACTCACGAGGGACTCATCCCAACCCACCCCCGCCTCCCTCCCAAAATCCCTCTGAAAACCCACACACACACACACACACACACACACACACACACAGTTACACTTCCCCCGCATATATTAAAGGGCAACAGCACCCTATCAGCTGCCCGACCCCACCCTGCAACACTCAACCACCAGGGGGAGTCAGTGTACTCCTGAAATCTCCCCCAACCCCTCCGTGCCACATCACCCTACCGGAACAACCAATCAACTATCATCATCTCCTGTCACTCCAACCCTGACCCCTCCCCACCCACATGACACACATTGACCCACTTTCCCCTATTAAAGGAGTCCTATACCCGGATGCCGCCATCTTTGCCTCTGAAGAAGTGGAAACCCCCACGAAACGTCAGGCCGCCTCTTTTATTTCTTTCTTTTATTTATCTTTTAATATGTATTCTTTTAACCAAGTGGCATTTTGAAACCTTCTTTTTAATAGAGGGACACAAATTCTTTTTTATTCTCTTATTTTCTATGGTTTAATTTTATTCCTTTTATCCACTCCCTTGGATTGGTTTTAGTTTTGTGCTGTTCTTTTGGACCTGTTACAAATGGGAAGGTAAGCGCTTACCTGGGGGGATTCCTATCCAATCCACCCCTGGGGCCCCCTTTCCATCTTGGAAAAAACAAAGACCCCAAAGGAACTACACGAAGAGTCTCCTCCTCCACACAACAAACAATTTCAGCAACCCAGCGGACAAACCGGACTCTGGGCCCCAACCAAGGCCTTCAGAAACGGGCCTGCTGGGACCAACACTGGACCCGGAAAAAAGGAAAGACCTTTACACCAGCTCTCCCGGACCACCAAGGGTGGGTTCCAGGGGTAAGTCCCCCCCACACACTTTATTACCCACTGTAACCCATTTTTTATTCCATTATTTTTATTTCTTTTATTATTTTAGATAGGAAGTTGTGTCCACCTATTGGGATTGTTTTAACTTGCCACAATGTCCCTATACGGTTCCAGATTTGCACCTCTAGCACACCCAACTGGAGACACACGTAGACACCCACACACACACACACACACACACACATACACACACACAGACAGACCAACAGCACTCACTCATACAACACCAACGCAAACCTACAAACACAACCATTACCCCCCACACATAACCCACCACCACCACCACTCACCCATATCCATAAAACATATTACAAAATCATCCAAGCAATACACCACCGCAATATCATAGCCCATGCTATTCACACTAACACACCACCCAGAGGAATGATGAGACAGGTGAACAAACTAACAGATTTCATCAAACCCGCCTCACCCCATCTCTCCACAGCAGCCAAAGTGAAGCAGAACACGGACAATTGGCTAAAACAGAACATTCTGATTTTAAAAGAGCATTATGACATGGTTTTAATTACATTGGTCCCAACTGGCTTTGTGTTTGAGGGGGGCGCTTTTGAGGTGGCTGCGAGGTGGGTTCGTGCCAGATTCAAACATCGACTCCACCCCACCACTCTCACCCAGGCCCGGAACATGATCACATCCCCAGTACCTGACCTCTCCTCACCGCCTCCTGGATCCCCTACCCCCCCCTTCTGCCCTCCGACCCACCTTCCCCTCCAGAAACCATAACCCCCTTCCCCTCCTTCCTACACCACCCCACCCCATCCCCAACCCTCCCCGACCTCCCCCGCGATATCCCACCCGCAACCCTCCCCGGCCCCCCCCCCTCCCCCCTCCCCTGCACGACCCCACCACATTCCTAGACCTCCCCGACCTCCCCCTCGATATCCTACCCTTAACCCTACCCGATCCCCCCGGCCCCCCTTCCCTACACAACCCCACCCCATCCCCAAACCTCTACGATTCCCCCCTTCCCCCTCCCCTGCACGATCCAATCCCCTCCTCCGACCCCCCCGACCTCCACCTCCCTCCCACTACCCCATCCCCAATCCTTCCCGTACCCACCTTACCCCCTACCCCTCTCCTCCCCAACCTCCACCTCCTTCCCATCATCCTATCCCCAAACCCTCCCGATCCTCCCCTTCCCCCCGTTTCCCTACCCCTCCCCCTCCCCCCCCTCCACCCCCTCCCCCCTACCCAGTCCACACCCTTCCCCACTCCCCCATAATCCTTCTCCCCCTCTTTCCCCTTCCCCATTCACCCCCTCCTACCGGGCCATCTCTCCGGAGATACCAATCGTGGCCAGGACCCTGACGGCGGACCCCATCCGAGGTCTGCCCCCCAGGAACCCCGGAGAGAGAACCCGTAGACCCCGCAATACCCTTACCCTCCCCCCTACAGCCCAACCCGTACTGGCGGCTGACTATTGGAGGGAGAAGAATACGGCGAGTGTACAATCCTCCACCCCACCCCCACTCCTTCCCGCCGCTCCACTTCAATCTGGAGGATCTCCCCCCGGTACTCGACCCAATGGTACGGGCTCACCCCCCAACCCACCCATGGTATGGACTGCGACCCTGCCTGTGGGGGATCCCGGTGCCACCCCACCCCTCACCCATTTTAGCCCAGACCCGGAGGACTTCCCACCCCTCACCCCGCCTAACCACCATACAAGCCCTTACCCCTCGGTTTCTACCCCCCATCCAGGCGCCGGGGCCCCCCACACGGAGGGCCGTCCAGGTAGAAGCCCAGGTACTTCACACGGCCACTGAACCACTCCGGAGCCCACTGTCCTCTCAACGCTCGCCTGTTCCCAGCCCAGTGCCAGCACAACAGACATCCACACACACACCCCCACCCACACATAAACTCAGCCACTTAGTCACCTTCCCATCACCGACCAGAGACGCAATCACTACATACATCAGTCCACCACCCACTCACTCTGTCTCCCATTCTGCAGGTCCACACAACCAACGGACCCTACCCAAAACCCGGACTGGGACAGCGGACAGACCTCACAAATTGACTAAAATGATGATGGGCAATAACAAAGGGGATTCCCCACCCAAACAATCCCAATCTGAAGTCAATACCAACAACAGGTCTACTCCGCTACCCCATCCCCAGTCCGACAACACACTAACCCACCCTACCACCCAATACACACCCACTGGGCCTCCTGGGCCGCAACACCGTAATCCCATCCGGCGGAGTCCCGGGGACGTGAGACCGGGGACCGTCGTCCCCGGTCTGGCGCCCTGTCCGAACAGGACGACATACCCAGTAATCAGACATGATCCTACGGGCCACAAGGTTAGGGATTGGACCATCCATTCCATCAAGCCCGTAGTGATTATCGGTGACTCAAACTTGAGTCGGATTCCGCCCCACACGTACCAGGAGGTCCAAATAGATAGCTACCCTGGTGCCACCTGTTACCACATAGCTCAAATCCTTGCAAACAACCCCATCAACCCGGACACAAAAATAGTTGTGCTGTCACTGGGAATCAATCACAAGGAACAGGAGCGTGAGACAGCAGTGGGTCAACTTCGAGCACTCCACCGCAGGGCGACGGAAAAGTATCCCCGGGCCACCATCTATGTCCCCATCCTCAACTTCTCATACAATCTACCTCCGTTCCAACAGGCCACACTGAAACACCTCAATGCATACATCGCCACACATTACAACCCATTATTTGAAATACACCACTCCAACTTCTACACACACCGGGACAACATACACTGGACTACAGCAACAGCAGCAGACATACTGTCCAACTGGATGGACCAATTAAACTGAGTGAGGGGGTTAAGTCCCAACAGGGACACCCCCTCCATCCAGAATCCAATATCCTCAACCTCTCCACCATCTTCCACTTATCATCCACAGAGACTCAGCTGCTGGAGAGAGGCTTAAACTTCATTCCCACCCCCCTTACATCAGATAAATCAGAATTCCTTAGGGATATCAATAAATACAACCGTTCTCTTAAAATCATCCATCACTTCCACGACCGTCCCGGTGGGCCCATTCCACCATTTCAGGGACCGTCCATTTGGGAACCACCTTCGGGCGTCTTGTCGGACCATCTCAATGCACTCATCCGCCGCAATAAACACATAGCCATACATAACCACTCAACCAACACTTTAGAAACACCCAACATTACTAATCAAGAACATACTGCCCTTAGACATCTGCGTAAACACAAACACATAGTCATTAAACCCGCCGACAAAGGCTCTAAGATTGTTCTCTTAGATACACAACAATATTTATTAGAAGCACACAGACAGTTAGGCAATACATTACATTACAGACCCATACAGGATTCACTTCAATTGGCCACACAACACCAAATTCGAAATATATTTACTGACTTACATGAACTTAAATACATCACACATAGACAAAAGATCTACCTAGATGGACCAGACACACCACGAGAACGCCTGTTTTACCTTCTTCCTAAAATCCACAAGGCGCCCGAATCCTGGACGGTCCCCCCACCAAGTGCCACCGGGGCGGCCAATCATCTCTGACTGCGGCAGCGAATCCTCTCCAGCAGCTGAGTTCATAGAACACTACTTAAACCCCATCTCCCGAACACACCCCAGCTACATCAAGGACACATACCATTTCATCCATACACTTCAGCGAACACCCGTCTCCACAACAGCCTACTTATTCACCATTGACATAGACTCACTATACACCAACATTGACATAGATTCTGGCCTGCGGGCTGTCCGATCCGCGCTCCTCCGTCACCCAGACCCCGACAGGCCCGACAGTCACCTGTTGAGTCTTCTCGACATCAACCTCCGCAGGAATGACTTCGTCTTTAACGACAAGCATTACCTGCAGGTGCATGGGACAGCAATGGGTAAGAAATTTGCACCCAGCTACGCCAACATTTATATGGCAGAATTTGAACATTCGGCTCTTTTAAAATGCCCATTGCTGCCACAGGTGTACTGTCGGTTCCTGGACGACATCTTCGGGGTCTGGCCACATAGCCTAGACCACTTCCAGCACTTCATACACATACTGAACACACATCACCCCACCATTAAGGTTAAATACACCCTACATCCACAACACATAGACTTTCTAGACACAACTGTTTTCTTCCCGCACAAAGACACACCACACACACACTTATACACAAAAGTCTTTTTCAAACCCACCGATACACATGCACTCCTTCATAAAACCAGCCATCACCCCAAACACACATTCGCGGGTATAATTAAATCACAAATTATTCGATTCCACAGACTCTGCACTCGGGAGGAGGACATGCGGAGGGCGATTGAGACCCTCTTTGGGGTCCTTAGAGGCAGGGGGTACTCCAGGACTTTCCTCCGGGGAATTAAATCCGGCACACTGGCGGAGTTGGGACCCAAGGCCCCCTTGGACTCCCCCTCCACTCCTCCCTCCCCCTCTCTGGACTCCGCCGGTGGCCGGGATCCCTCGGACACCACCATTACCCCCTGCCCCATACTTCATCCCTCCCCCCTCCGTATGCCTCCACCCGATCACCCTGCACCCACAACGGCCCTTTATAGTCCCCATAATCCCACAGCGCAACAGGCTAGCCAGGACTCACTCATCACTCACTCCATCCGGACAACACCTGTAACACCTCTCCTGCCTGGAGCTTCTCCCCTGGTCCACCATACCATTCCCTACCCAAACACCCACCCTAACCTTAACCCTAATCCCAGTCCCATCCCCCACCCTAACCCTAACCCTAACCCCATCCCTAACCCTAACCCTAACCCCAACCCTAATCCTAACCCTTACCCTAACCCCATCCCTAACCCTAACCCTAACCCTAACCCCATCCCCCACCCTAACCCTAACCCTAACCCCATCCCCCACCCTAACCCTAACCCTAACCCCATCCCTAACCCTAACCCCATCCCCCACCCTAACCCTAACCCTAACCCCATCCCCCACCCTAACCCCAACCCTAACCCTAACCCCATCCCTAACCCTAACCCTAACCCTAACCCCATCCCCCACCCTCACCCTAACCCCACCCCCCCACCCTAACCCCAACCCCATCCCCCATCCCAACGCTGACCCTAACCAAAACCCTACCCCCAACCCTCAATCCAACCCCCACCCCAACCCCAACCCATCCCTCCCTCCCACATCTCATCTCCATCGGTCCCTCCCACCTACTGGTGAACAAGAACCCTCCATGGATGGACCATTTGAGGTGGGACATCATCCAGGAGTGCCCGACCCCCTGAGTCAGGTGTCATTCCCTAACAGAATACCTGGGAATGACCCTGACATCAGGGCCGGAGAGGTCCAGGACCCCCCAACCCAAAATCATCCCACTCATCAGCACATTCACACAAAACATTGTACACATACACTCCAAACTTAAACACACATTCACACAGACACAACACAATATCCCCTCCCTCCACAATCACAAAATCATCTCCGCTTTCAGAAAAAATCCCAACCTTAAGGACATCCTGGTGCGGGCCCGCTTCTCCACCAAAACCAGGAGCGCCCCTTCTCCACACCAGGGCCACTTTCAACAGCTGGCGGTTATCCACAACCGGCGCGCCTCCACCTCCAGCCCCATCCTGCAAAACATCACAATTAACGACACAAATGCCATTTACGCCATCACCTGCACAGACTGTCAAATCATATACATAGGCGAAACCAAACACTCCATACTCACCCGACTCAAACAACACCTTTACAACATAAACACAGGCACCCTCAACACACAACTGGTCAACACACTTTCAACAGCACCCGGTCACATCACTTCACATCACGGGGCTGGAGGTGAAGACGTGCTGGTCAGACAGACAGAGGAAAGCGGCGGAGCACAGATGGATAAGGACATTGAGGACAGTCACCCCCTTGGGTTTAAACATTAGGGAGTAGAGTCCGCGTCGGGGCGGACCGGGTGGCGCCGGGACCGCCCGGCCTGCCTCCTCGGGCGGACCGTTGCGCGGCCGCCGGATCCCATGGTTTTAATTTGATGCATGTTTTTATACTTGTTCTTTAAATAAAGGGGCAAAACCAACAAAAAAGTAACCACTACATATTTTTTATTGTATTTCTTTGAATGAATTGTATTGTTTTTATTATTT
>JAOPHQ010002237.1:0-11686 GCA_030340625.1 Merluccius polli
GTTGTGTGTGTGTGTGTGTGTGTGTGTGTGTGTGTGTGTGTGCGTGTGTGTGTGTGTGTGTGTGTGTGTGCAGGTGTGCAGGTGTGTGTGTGCGTGTGAGAGAGAGCGAGAGAGAGAGAGAGAGATAGAGCGTATAGTGTGTATACTGTATGCATATTCTTTATGTGTTTCTTATCAACGTGTATTAATATCAGCAAACGTATACATACCGTCGTGTACAGGAGAATATGGTTGTAGTAGATTAAAAAAAGGCATGAAGTAAGATAATGAATTAGAATAAAAAGAGAAATAAAATTTAAAAAAGGTATTTTTTTGGTTAAATTACTTTTGGGAGAGTAGTTATCCGATGATTTCTAAAATGTAGCCCTTCATTTTGTCATGTCTTCCCAGTGGTTATTATGCAGTATGTCTTTCAAGCGGCCGGGAGTATCAATCAGTGACTGTCAGGCGTCTGATTTGTAGTGTTTAGACCCGCTTTGAATTACATGTTAGCCTCTGTCTGTGTGTGTTTACGTCTTTGAAGCCTGACATATTGTTTATAGGTGTGTTTGTTGGGCTGTCGCACGTTATTTTCATTATTTTCGGTGTCCTTACAGAATCCCTCTGCAATCTTGTCTGTCCACAAAATTGTGCATTTGTTATGTCTAGAATGGTATAATAATGTGGAAATGTGATCTGTGTGTTTTGTTTGAAAATCGTACCGAAGTACACCCATCAAGAGTACTGTGGGACAGGACATTTTTAGCGACTGTGGGAATAAGACACCGGTCCTTTCCAAAATCGTTTTCCAAAAAAATACTCTTGTCATAGAGAATAATATTATAAGATGTTATAAGATAATACTATAGCGTGTCGATCGTACCTTGGGATTACATTTCTTAAGAAAAAAAGAAATCAAATATATCTTGTAATATGTCATATGTGATAGGAGTCAGGAAATATTTCACAACCTTTTTGTTATCAAAAAAGCACTTATATTTGTGTCTTGTGTCTGACTGTCACCCCATCAGGAATTTCACATTTGATCTTAATATCTCTAATAACTGCTTAAACTATCATAAGCCTTATCAAACCATTGCTTTTGATGCTTTATGACGACTACGTTTTTTTCTGAGAGATAACGGTTTCAAAAGCTGATACCAATGGCAATGGAATACAATTAACTCAGATAACTGTATAGGTAATTTAGTATTTGGACAGTCATAGTTGCCATATAAATATTATGTACATTGTTAAATTAACAGTCATCGAGTTCTGTTTTAACGGGGTCATACTATATTGTCATATAAAGATGTTATTGCACAACACGCCCATTGCAATTGTATTATTTAGATTATCATTTATCAGTTGTATCTAAATTTTATGCAATTACTGTGATATGCCGTCAAGCAGAATCACATTCCGTTATTTCCCATAAAATCCTCTCCATTTGAAGAGCTGGAGAGTGAACAAAATTAAATGAATACATATGAAGAAAAGAAAAAAACAAGTCAACAATTTATTTTTTTTGTTAATATCAAATCAAGTTAGCAGCCAAGCAGAGTTCATGAGTTCAGGCCGCCAGGTTGAGGGCTGATTGCAGAGCTCTGTGAGGGCCAGTGCAGGGCTGTCTCACACAGGTACGCTGAGGCCCTTTTCAAACAGCCACAATCAACAGTCAATAGACAGACGGTTGTCTGGAAAACACATGAGCTCATCATAAAACACATTGTTAGAAAGAATATTGAATATTTGTGTGCTTTGTTTTATCTGCTCGAATCTCGAGGAAGAGATGGGTTTCTCTGATGGCACCAAAATATACAGGAGACAAATATGCATAACATGATAACAGATTTGGTCCAATATCAAATGAATACTGTGTTGAGCAGGATAGGTATGCATGTTGTATGTGTGTGTGTGTGTGCATGTGTTTCTGTGTGTGTCTGTGTGTGTGTGTGTGTGTGTGTGTGTGTGTGTGTGTGTGTGTGGGCGTGCGTGTGTTTATGTACGCATGTAGTTTAGTGAGTTTAGTGTGCGGTTGATAGCGTAGATGCTGAGATGTCGGCCGGGCTCAGGGCTGATAGGGATCATCAGCAGAGGGCTCGGGTTAGGACCTGTTCAAGTGTCCATGCCCTCACCCTCCTACCCCCCCCCCCCGCCCCCCCCCCCCCACACACACACACACACACACACACACCCCCACCCCCAGCATTCAAACTCTTCCTCAGAATGGGCCCCCAAGACCTCCAGGTTGTCAGGGCTTTGACAATGTCCGCCGTGGCCCTTGGTTTTTTTGGCTTTCGCGCGGGCGGCGTTCGCTAATGTGGTAATCACTTATCCTGTTCAGCCCGTCAACATGACGTTGAACAGAATGCTGTTACGGCGAGGCGCAGGAAAATTTCCTACAGTTTACATCTCATTAAATAGAAGCTGAAGAAATGTTTATTTAACATTGCCCATATATTACTGTCGTAAGCAGCCGGGGGGGAATTTATTCGCTTTATTTCATGTTGTGTTCTGTTATTCTTTTGCAGTATGGTTGTACAACTTTTCTTTTCCTTTCTTTTTTTTTTTTATTGACCAGTCCTGGTTATAAACCATAACTCTCTGAGCACACATTTGAACGCACCGCTTTTACACCCAGTCCAAACCTTTTATTTGATTTATTTTTTTCTTGTTTATCATTTCTTTTTTTTGCTGAACCATATTGGATAAAACAAAAAAAGTGAGAGAGAGAGAGAGAGAGAGAGAGAGATAGGGAGAGAATGATAGAGGGAGAGAGAGAGAGAGTTAGAAAGAGTGAGGAGGAGGAGGAGGAGGAGGAGGAGGAGGAGGAGGAGGAGGAGGAGGAGGAGGAGAATGATGCATGTATTTTACGGAGAAACATGACAGCTCATGCAGTAAAACCTCTGAAGGGCTTTTTTGTTGGGGTGGATGCGGTGGGGTTGGGCGGCGATGCTAATCCAGTGCTGCTGGGGGACTGTGCCACACACTCTAGATTAGGACGTGTGGACCGTCCCTCACATCCCCCCCCCCCAACACACCTCAGGGTGTCAGACGGCACTTCAGCCGCTCGCTGTTTGTTGTTCCGGTTCTCTTCCCGAGAGCCGGGCTCCGCAAGTCCATTTTCTTAAGGAGCAACCGCTGGTTTCCCCTTTTTTCCTGTCACTTTTCCTTATTTTTTATTTACACTCTCACTCTATGTGTATCTGTACCTCTGTGTCTATTCTTCTTTTGCTGTCTGTTTTTTTTTTTTTTTTACAGTAACCATTTTTAATGAAAGAAAGAAAGAAAAAACACCAAAGAAACAAAAGAAAGACAGAATCAATCAAAAGTTAAAATGTAAGATTTAAATATTGATAGACATGAATACAAACATGCCTGTCATCATAGGAACCAACAGTAAAACAATGCTTTGTCTGTCACTTTACTTGACTTTTTCCTTATTTTTTTCATTTATTCTCTCATTCGTATGTATCTCTCTGCCTCTCTCTCTGTCTTTTCTTCTTCTGCTGTCTGTTTTCCTATGAATAATGAGGTCTTGGCACCAGGATGTAAATAAGGCCGGTCCATTTGGACAGATCATGCTGGCAGGTGTCCTTTGTGGAACCTGGCAGCGGTTCTAATGGCATTATCCATATTAGATATTTGGCCAACACACTCTTATCATGGGACATTACCCATAATGCACAGGGACCCACACTCATGTATGTGTGTGTGTGCATGTGTGCGTGTGCGTGTGTGTGTGTGTGTATGCATGAGAGCGCATTGGGTGTTTAAGTTCACGTACACATTTTTCGTATGTATGTTACAATTATGCACATATGCGCGTATAGCATGTGTACGTATGCCAACCGAATTTCATTTATATGCATTCTTCCTGGGCATAAACACTCAGGCCCCGCCGGCCGCTTCGCCCAGTTTACATTCTCCAAAAACACTGATGCAGAACGACCCAACCCCCCCCCCCCCCCCCCACCCCCTTACCCCGCGCCACACACACAGACACACACACATATACGCACACGCACGCACGCACACACACACTCGCACGCACACACGCACACACATATACACACACATCCCCTTCTGTATAGTTAAGACCCATTGTGCATTGATAACAACATGAATTTTTGGGGAGAGTTGAGGATATCCCAAAATAGTCGAACTTTAACCACTTCTCGTTCTCTTTTATGTCTAAGTGTATTGAATTTCACTTTTTTTTAAACTTAAATTATACGTCTACATTTTTGCTATCGTATTATGTCTAACTGGCACCCTCATGTGTGTGACTTTTGACTTCTAATGGCTTCTTCCTTTGACTCTTTGTGGGTTTTTGGATGTTTTCCCTCCTGGGTTTGGTTGACGGGCCTATAGGGTTGGAGGGGGGGCACCACCAAATATCCTGAGAATGAAGGTCCTCCTTCCAGACTTGATCACTTAATTGTGATTAAAAAAAAACACATACATATTGATTTACAGCTGGGCACTACATCAAAATGATATCGGTACCGTGATATGAAAATCGATATTGCATTGACTACAGTTATGATTGATGGTTAAAAATAAGTAAATAGAAATAACTTGGTGAACGGCATATTACAAATGTTTGCTTTCTCAAAATAAGTGTCGATATCTTGAAAGTCTAGTGAGTAGTTTATGTCTCCTAAAAGTTGAGTGATTATATATTATTTTTTCAGAGTTCAAGTTTCAAGTTCAAGGATAATGATTATAATCTACTTATCATCTCTCTGTCTGTCTCTGTCTCTGTCTCTGTCTCTCTCTCTCTCTCTCTCTCTCTGTCCCCACCAGACTCGTTTGCCCTGAGTGGTGCTCCTCTGGGTGGCTGGAGGGGGATGGAGCGTGGAGGGGAGAGCCCTGCAGGGCCCATGCAGGGCAGTCCTGAGAGGAGGGGGTGCAGCCCCGACCTCGCCGGTCTCCCTCCCCCACTGAAGAAGGGTCGTCTGGAGCTCAACGGGAGCCCCACGGGGCCCCGGTCGCGCCACAACGGGGCCCTCCAGAGGCCCCTGGGAGGTGAGCAAACAGACCATGGCAGATGGTGATATTCAGGGCAAATATTACATCTGGACACTAATGTAGAATAAGATTTAAAAAAAGGGGGTGACTGAAATACACACACGCACACACATACACCACACATGCACAGTCACACATGCATAGTCACACGCACGTTTGTGCGGTTTTATCTGTTTTCGTCATTTTGTTTTATCTGTTTTCTTCATTTATGTAGCCTTAAATGGACTAGATAGACCTTTCCAGGTAATCAATCAATGAAACTAGGATAATAATAGGCCTATTCATAATTATAGGCTAATAATATTAGTTCATTATTCATCGTTTTTTGTTTTAGCTGTATTGTCATTCATGTTGTTTTATTTTCGTTTTTTTTTTTTTTTAAATCCATTCAGGCTCCTCTGTGTTATAGGAACATGAATGACAATACAGCTAAAACAAAAAACAATGAATAATAGACTAATATTATTAGCCTATAATTATGAACAGGCCTATTATTATCCTAGTTTCATTGATTGATTACCTGGAAAGGTCTATCTAGTCCATTTAAGGCTAATGAGGAAAACAGATAAAACCGCACGAACGTGCGGTCTGCATGGCTGAGTTAAACTCATCACACGCAGACGTACGTACGTTTATGTGGGACTTTAAGTAAAAAACCACACGAACGTACGTATGTGTTGCTAGTACACCGTGACCCTTCTCACCCCCCATACACGCATACACACGTACACACACACACATACACACGCACACATGCATGCACACAGACACGCACCCATATATGAACTCCAAACCTATCCTACCTACCCTAAACCCATCCCCTCATCATATCATTCAGGCGTGTACTCATTTCTATACTTCCATAAAACCTTTGCACGAAAGCAAACAATGCCGTTCCTCCCACCCGCGTAAACCTATTGTTGTTCCTGAGTGCATCAAAATCACATACGCAGTGTAATGAGTCAGAAGTGACACAGGGTAACACAGAGCTTAGGGCTGACGACTACACAAAGTCTCCAGCAAGGTAGCACGGCTTCCCTCTTCATTACAATGCCCATCACATGTACCCACACTCACAGACGCAGTATTTCAAAAACATGGACGAGAGTTATGATCCTGATCTCGAGGACACCGGAGAGTGGCGGCCCTGTCGGGATGTGAGCTGCTTGTGTATTGCAGTACAGTACTCAGGGCTAGATGTATAAGTCTGGTGGGAACACTATAACACTGGGCTCTCTGAATAAAGCAGCCAACGCATATAAACATGATTGATGCAACTCTTATGCTATCGACCACTGCACTCATTGTGAGTGTGTTTGTTTTGTGTGTGTATGTGTGTGTGTGTGTGTGTGTGTGTGTGTGCGCGTGTGTGTGTGTGTGTGTGTGGGTGTGGACATGGGTGTGTGGGTTCTGAATTCACCTCTGTCGGGGTCTTTAACCGCTGCTGTTCATAAAACTTTGTGGGTCTGCCGTATCTCAGAATGGACAGCCGTCGGAGGAGAAAATATGAAAAGAAAAAAATAATGAATAAAAAGAGAAAAGGAAGATAGGAAGAAAAGAATGAAAAGTGAAAGAAAGAAACACGAAAAAGAAAAAGTGCAGAAGAAAAAAATGAAAATCAATCTATCAATCAATCAAGTAAGATTGCAATATTGATATAGATCCAACTGTCATAACCAACAGTAAAATAATGCTTTCACGCCGCAATATAAATGATGAACATATTGGGAATCTACATCCATACCAAATGCATGCATACCATAAATATACCACAATAATAGCTGATTCACAACCAACCTTTTCTTTGGATCTATGCTGTGAATCTAATTTTCTGGCGGATAAAATAATTTGATCAAACTTCCCTTCCAAGCTGAGACTCAAAGGGCCCTGCCACCAAAATCCACACAAACACACATTTTCTACTACATTTGTGGTGAAGTACCATCAGAAAACAGTAGAAACATGACAACTGCTGAAATGTGTGGCAGCCCCCCCCCCCAAAACACAAGGTTTGGTTTCTGGACTGTACATGTCTACGATGCACATATCCGTATTAACCAATATGGTTCTTCAAGCCGTGGCCGACGCTACAGATTAAAAAGGCATTCAAACAAAACAAATCGGTAAACATTTGGCAGTGAAATGTGCACAGATTGTAAAAATAAAAGAAACTAAAAGAAAAACTCAACTGATGCTACCTCAGTTAATTACATTTAGCATACATGGCACATAAAATGTTATGTTTGTTCTAACAATATGATTACGAAAAATGTGCATCATTCAACTCGCGCTCACAGTTCGCTCACATTGACATTTTTCAACTTGAGCGGGAAATTTGTGTAAAAGCCGCAGGGCGAAAATGTGCTTCTAGTTTGGTGTGAACGCGGCGTAACATTTTCAGATGAGAGAAAATGTTGATATTATTCCATCCATAGGCTATGCTTATGGAGGTGCCATAGTATTTTAGTAAATATAGCATGAAATATAACCAATGGCAAGGACCTTCAAGTTTTCACTGGCACTGTCACCCACAGTCAACGCTGCACATTGAACCATTATGTGGTGACTTAAATACGACTTAAATCCAAAATCTCACAATAACGTAGGATGTATTCTCCTCCTCCTATCCTCTCATCCTATAAGAGGAAACATGCTTGTGGCTCATGCACACATTCCTCCTGTGCCGTCCTCTTGAATGAGATGAAAGAGTTTGAATGTTGAGTCTAGTCGGGAGACTGGCAGCGATGCACTGGAGTCTCCTTAAGGGAGGTGGGCGGGGCATAGTCGGTTAGGAGGGAGGCTATAGGTGGATTTCCAGATAGGACGGATGGTTGGTTTGTAATAAAGAAGGGAAGATGGGCTTGAGGAGAGGAAACTCAAAGTGTTTCCAAACCACACTGCCGTCGCGTGCATATGTGTGTGTGTGTGCTTGTGCTTGTGTGTGTGTGTGGTTCTATTGAACTAGGTAGTCAAAATACACAAAAAATAACAGACTTACACACACACATGCACGCACACACACACACACAGGGCTGTCCCCAACACGCAAGAATATCCTCACACATTTTCTCTCTCTCCCTTAAACCCACACTCATACACACAGAGAGATAATATTACACACACACACACACACACACACAGAGAAAATAGTTTCACAGTGATATTGATGTTCACGGATCGCATACATGAAGGAAGGATTAGAGGTTTGAGGGAACATCAGATGGTCCAAACCAGATAAGTCAAATTTGGCTGGCAAGGAGGAGGAGGAGGAGGCAGAGGAGGGGAGGAGGGGATGAGGGGAGGAGGAGGATGGGGAGGAGGGGGATGTTGGGACAGGCGGAGGAGAGGAAAGAGCTTCGAAAGCAGAGAGAAAGAGAGAGAGGCAGAGAAAGAGAGAGAAAGAGAGAGAGGTGGAGAAAGTGAGAGAGTCGGAGAGAGAGAGAGAGAGAGAGAGAGAGAGAGAGAGAGAGAGAGCATGAGAGAGAGAGTGAGAGAAAGAGAGAGCGATGGAGCGATAGTTGTAGAGAGCTGCTTCGTGTTGACAGTTATATTTCCCTGTTGGGGGAAATCCACTTACTTGAATTGGCGCTGAGCTCTAGTGTGTAATTCACTCCATGAGAGCCAGGAGGACTGGGAGCAGGGTGATTAATGAGGAGGAAACATATAGGAATTGACTGATTAAAACATGGTGTATATGTGAGAGTGTGTGTGTGTGTGTGTGTGTGTGTGTGTGTGTGTGTGTGTGTGTGTGTGTGTGTGTGTGTGTGTGTGTGTTTGTGTGTGTGTGTTTGTATGTATGTATGTATGTATGTATGTGTGTGTGGTGAGCATGTGTGTGTCATGTGTGTGTGTGTGTGTGTGTGTGTGTACATGTGTATGCGTGCATGTGTGCGTGCATGAGTGTGTGTGTGTGTGTGTGAGAACGTGAGAGAGAGACAGAGAGCGAGAGTTGTGTGCATGTGAGTGTGTGTGTGTGTGTGTGTGTGTGTGTGTGTATATGCGTGCATGCGTGCATGTGTCTGTGGGTGGCATGGCATGCATGCGGTCTTGCATATTACTGTGTCCTGTGTTATTAGTTCTGGGATGGTGCCTAATGCTCCTAGTTCATCATTTCTTTTGAACAGGCTTTAATTAATTGCAAGTTGACAGGTGGCCCAAAACCAAAAGCCTTTTAGGAAAAGGGTTGATATTGGAGAGGCGGGAATGTATTGGTGGATGGAGCCAAAGAAATAGGCATAGGGGGGGGAATTTTGGGAAAGATGCCACGGCGACATAAACATGGATACATTTTTTTGCAAAGAAAATGGAGGGCAGGTTTTTTTTTTTTTCTCTTCTTCATTGTTTGGGTAAATTGTCTCATTGAACAGCATTATTTATGCAAGACATTAGAAAAGCTTTCGGCTAATCAGCAATGAAAAGTGATGGGCTGTACCATATGTCCGGACCTATTGGTCGAATTCAAAGCTCTCCTAGTGATTGTTATTGCCTGGCACGGTATTGGCATGAATGGGGTCACTGAATGTTATTTTCTCGTTTCACTGTAACATAGTGTTAAAAGTGCAGAGTATACAACATAGCAATACACACGTCCATTGTTTTGTTGTTTCCAGTAAATCTTCACAGTTAGAGTGGGGTCCTTCGCTGGTAAATCATTTGCAACCTGTCCTTTATGTCGTAAGATCCACCCTCCTTTTAACTTTAGGCTTCTTAAGGCTTTCATTAAGCATCTGGCCCAAATATGTACTCACCTCCCCGTAGTAGCATTTACATATGTGTTGTAATATTTATTATGTATGAGAAGACCCACCGAGAGTAACATGCGAGCAATACTCAGTGGACTTGGACAAATGGACTGACGCAGACATCCCAGCCTTTAAATGAGCCGAAAATGTCTTTTTCTTGGTCTTCATATTTGCCACTAATGTCAAATCAATGGGAGAATAAGTTGCCTTGACATTCCCTCATAAGGCTTGCATCTCACACTGTTTTTCAAACTCCTGTTTTTTTCTATTTTCTCTGTTTTCTTGTCCTTCTCTGCCTCTCTCTCTCTCTGTCTCTGTCTCTGTCTCTCTCCCTCTCTCTCTCTCTCTCTCTCTGTGTGTCTCTCCACCCAGGTCTGATGATCCCTGTGTTCTGCGTGGTGGAGCAGGCCGACGGGGGCAGCGTTCCTGTGGAGGTGGAGGGCAGAGAGGAGCATGCAGAATTTGTCCTCATCCGGAAGGACATCCTCTTCTCCCAGCTGGTGGAGACGGCGCTGTTAGCACTGGGCTACTCTCACAGTTCTGCTGCCCAGGCCCACGGTCAGTCCCAGAGAGAGAGAGAGACACACACACACTGACACACTCACATGCACGCACACACATACACACACGTAACCTTATATTTATGTTGGATTTTCTATTGGGATGTTGGTTTATCAAAAGCCAGCAAAATGTTTACTTAGTCACGTAATGCACTTTGTCAAACCTAATTTTTTAAATAGTATATATTTTTAAATTATTATTATTATTATTAATAATAATAATGATAATAATAATAATAATAATAATAATAATACTATTAGTATTATTGCTATTATGTATTTATTTAATACATTTATTATAAAAATCAATTAAATAAAACACCATTTTTATTTCATGAAATCTATCAATCATCATAATTTAATTTGTGTGAGTCATACAGTTTTCACAATTCAACCCATTGTGGAATAACTGTCTGCAAATGTATTTAAATATGACTCAATAATTAATTCCTTGTGCCGTCAGGCTAACAGGTCATAATCCGTTATGGCGTCCCTCCCATTTAATACTTGGTGTGACAGCAAAACACGAGGTCATCTATTCGCAGCACGAAACACAGTGTGGCACACAGACTTTAACAGTGGCAATAAGCTCAAGAATGTTTGAGAAACACACAACTGAGACACAGACATAGCCTGTTGAAGCCATTAAAAGCACAACAAAGGGATGGACCAGAATTAGCACGGCCTTGAGTGAAAAACACTATTTCCGTGTGTCAGTAAATCCAAACTGTTTGTGCGTCTTTGTCAAAATACAAACCTGCACGCCTAAATCTCTTTGTGGGTGTGTATGTACGTGTGTGTAAACAGTATGTGTGAGAATGTTTATGGAGTGGCAGAACAAAATAACTCTGTAATTTATTGTTGCACACATGGTAGTCATTGAGTAAAGGACAGTGTCCTCTGCCTGTCTTTACTCAAGTATGCAGAATATTCTGTTTGAGGGAATTGTTTCATGTTGATATAAAACGTTAACAATAGACCAATAGCAGCTTTTGAAATAGAGTGAAAAAATAGGAAACCCCACAGAGACGCAACATTAGAGTCCCTGCAAGGTCCCCACACACAATGTATTTCTGTATTCTTATGTGTGTGTGTGTGTGTGTGTGTGTGTGTGTGTGTGTGTGTGTGTCTGTGTGTGTGTGTGTTTTTTGTTCATCTGAAAAGTAGACTCGGTAAATGTCACATGTTTTGCCCTCACACGTAATTAAATGTACGTTGTCTGCGAATACATTTATGCACTCTAATACCTCATCAGTCTGTTAGAGCGATTGTAAAATAATCAGCAAAGCGATTGAGAAATAATCAGACTAAAGTCATTATCCTCTAATGACCACTTCTCTTGAAGAACTAGTAAATTGTATGGCTAGC